>JACEEZ010007069.1:370000-497500 GCA_016584305.1 Chionoecetes opilio | reverse complement strand
GGGAACGATTTCACCAAAATTTGAAGGTTATGGAAAACGTTACCAGGGTAGATGGGATGTGCATATGATGGCTGACTATTGTTGGAGCATCAAACGCGATAGTCCTCAAGTTGAACACTCCAGACAAAGCTACAAACGTAAATTTTTACCTTAACCTGCCCCCAATATAGCCTTATCCTTTCTAAAAACATGAAATTTTTAAATAAACATTCTATTCATGCCTATTCTTTCATTTTCTTGTATGTTAACATTTGCAACTTTTTATAAAATAAGCACTGTTACTGTTATGTACAGTATTTTTCATATTTTTTTAAGAAAACGAAAATCCTACAGTTCAAAAACTTGACGTGATAGAGAAAAACTGAGATCAGTTTTGGATTCAGCACCCAAAAATTACTTAATAACAAGTGTCAGACCTAACTCAACAAAAATTTGTTCCCCAGTGTAATGCATAGGTAAAAATCCTTAGACGATGGTATATATTACTTTGATTACCACACATAGGCACTTAAACAATATATCATTTAACTAGATATAAAAGTTTTTGCATCGTAACAGCATTGTTAAGTCATTCCGCCTCCATTGCCTGGCCACCCAGACTCACCCAGATTGGTCTTTGGGGCACTCTCGTATTCACACACACACACACACACACACACACACACACACACACACACACACACACACACACACGAGTAATGTGACGAAGGCAACACTCCCACACATCAGGAAACGCGTAGCATGAAGCTGAGTCTTTCATGTTTGTCATGAATTAATTAAAGTAATGATAATCAGTAACGTGATAGGATGATATTTCTGGAGACCTTATACTTGAACATCAAATGGAATTTTTTAATAGTTATGGTACTAGCAAACTATTCCTAAATCACGTGTAAAGGAATGCGGAAAATCGCAACTAAACGTTCGTTTTCCACTCGTTAGGCAATCAGGAGAGTTGCCACGTCGTCCCCTAAAACTGATGTCATCGTAAAGAGAATACGACTGTGTGTGTGTGTGTGTGTGTGTGTGTGTGTGTGTGTGTGTGTGACGGCAGCAACAACATAAGCAGTAACAAAATAATAAATGTGATAAAAAAACCACAATAGTAATATTATACACACACACACCACACACACACACACACACAACACACACACACACACACAACACCACACACACACAGAAAAAAAAATATATGAATAAATATAATATAAATAATAATTATGAAGATGCTCAAGATACTGATCATATGCTCGAACAAAAACTACATTATTAGTACAAATACATAAACGTGAGCATAGACCACTGTATACCTGGACTGCGCACGGAATATCGGCCTGTTGCACATGAGCCTGAACTTGCCCTGAAGTCGGAGGGCCGCTCGGATTCAATATATATATTATTTTATATATATTTATTTTATAAAATTACTAATATAATAAAATTAATTTTATAGACTGATGATCATAATTGATATACTGGAATTTCCTTCGTAAATTTTGTTCTATTTTATCAAAAAAAAAAACAGAAAAACAGGGTAAAGAAATCCTTTTACGGACTGAAGAAATTTGGCATTTATAAATAGAAGCGAAATTTTATATTTTCCTTTGTTTATATTTCGTTATCTGATAAATAAATTTAGAACCATGCATAATTAGCTTTAAAAACAAAATAAAAAAAATTCATCTCGGGAAATTTTTTCCCGTTAAATGAGGTTATTTATTTAGTAAACGCTATTTTTACATGGGGGCAAAATTCTTTTATCGGGAAAACGAAATTTTATAAGTAAATAAATAACTCAAAAATGGGGAAAATTTACCCGTTTTGATGTTTTTAAAAAATTTTTAAAAATTTTGTTTTAACCGCAAATTTTATCCCAGGGTTCAAATTTAAATTTTTATCAGATAACGAAATATAGCAAAAAAAAGCTAATAAAGTGCCTTCTTTTGTTTCCCCTTCATGAAAAATTTGACTCGAAAAAGTTTTTAGGGGGAAAGGGAAAAGGTTGGAATTTAATTTTCATGAAATATTCAAAAATTTCCTCGAAATGGCATTTTTTTAAGGTTTTTTACGGGTTTTTTATTTGATAATATTATAGAAAAAAACCTTTTAAAAAGGGTTTTACGTAATAAATTTTCTGTTTAAACCTTCATATGATAGTCCATAGAACCCTTTTTCTCTTTCGGGCCCCCCGGGCTCCTAGCACCCCCGAAATTTCCCAAAACTTTTGTGCGGGGTGCATTCGGGTTTTAAGGGGTCTATGGACTTTAAATTAAAAAAGGACCCTCCCCAAAAACTACTTTCAGGGGTTGGGTTTCATCGGTGCATTATGGGGTTTAAGGCGGGGGTCGCCGGGGGGGAAACCTCGAGGGAAAATAGGGCGTTTGGAAGAATTTAGAATTTATTTTGCGCAAAATTTGGTTTTCCAGGTGCTATTTTTACGTGCTTGTTTCGCGGGACAACACTATAGGAAAAATCTGAGGAAAGGGTGATGTGCAGAGGCTTCTAAACCAAGAAAACGACCCAAAACAGAGCCTCGTAAAAAAGGTAACCCCCGGGTTTAGTACGTAACTTTCCCTCCATTTTGCTTACTTCTTAAGGAGACCTCGGCTGTACTTTTTTCCCGGGTTTTAAGAAGCCTCTGCACAAAAACCCACCTCAGGTCTTCCTATGTTGTCACGAGCACGGAAATATAGCACCTGGAAATCAATTTCGCCCAAAAAAATTTCGAATTTTTTTCATCGTGTAGCTTCTCTTTGAAAGGTTTTTTTATACATTTTCCCAGGGTTTGTTTAATTTAAAATAATTTTATTAATGGGTTTCTTTTGTTGTTTTTTTCCATAAAAAGTGGGTTTTATTTTTAGTGTTTCCCCCCAATACTCCCCCTCCCCCCACAAAAACAAGTTTGGGGGACCGGGGGGGGAAGGGCGGGTTTTTGGGGCTGGGGTACAAAATTTTTCGTGAACCAAAATTTTTTCGGGGTTAGGGGTGTTGAAAAAATTGGGCCCTAGATCTAGGGAAAATTTTTGGATTTTTTTCTGACCAAAGGGGAACGTGTAAACCCGGGACGACCCCCACAGAATAAATGCCCCAAGTGCCCCAAACCCCCCCCAAACCCCCCGCTAGGGGTTAATTAGTTTTGGGGTTAGGTTGGTTAGGTTGGGTTTTGGCTAGGTTTTTTTTGGTTATTTTTGGTTGGGTTAGTTTAGGTTATTTTTTGGTTTAAAGGTTTAGGGTTTAGTTTTGGTTAGGAAAATTTTTTTCTCTAGATTAAGGAATTTCCCCTGATCTGGGGAATTTTGGGGAAAATTCTGTGTTTGCCCATACGTTTCCCATTCCCCCCAAACAAGTTTGGGGCCCTGGGGGAATGGGGGTTTTTCGGGTGGGGAAAAAATTACTTTGGGAAACACTTTTTTTAAAGGGGATTTGTGTATAGGGGAAAAATTCCCGGATTATTCAGGAAACGTTTGCCCAATTTTCCCCCTCCCACAAAAACAAGTTTGGGGAAACCTGGGGGGGGAATGGGGGGGGGCTGGGGGAATGGGGGGCTTTTTGGCGGGGTAAAAAAAATGCGTCCAACCACTATTTTTTGATTATGGGTTTTTGAAAAAAATTGCCTAGATCTGGGGAAAAATTCCCTTGGTTTTTTCTTTGAGCCCAAAGGGGACAGGGTAAACCTGACGATCCTCCCAAAATGATCCCCAAGGCCCGAGAACCCCCCCAACGGCTAGAATTTTTTTTTAGTTTTGGGGTTATGTTGGACGGGGTTAGATTTGGTTAGGTTAGGTTTGATTGTTTTGGGTTGGTTTAGTTTGGGTTTATTTGGTTGGGTTTGGGTTTAATTTTGGTTAGGAAAAATTTCTCTGATTAAGGGAAATTCCCCTAGATCCGGGAAAATTTTACCCCCCATACAAAACCTTTTAAATTATGTTTTTTCCGACGCAAAATTTTGTTCCCCCCCAAAAAAACCCAAACATTAAATTTTAAAACTCCCATAAAAAAAAATTTTTATTTGTTTCCCCATACTCTCCCATTCCCCCCAAAAAGTTTCCAAAACTTTTGGGAAACCGGGGGAATGGGGGGTTTTCGGGTGGGAAAAAATTTAATCCGTCGGAAACCCCTTAGGTAAAGTTGTTTTAGGGGGGAAAAATTTCCCTAGATCTAGGGAATTTAAACCTTAATCTAGAAAAAATTTGCCCCCCCCAAATTTTTAAAACCAAAACCAAAACCAAACTAACCAAACCCAAATTAAACCCAAAAACCAAATCTAACCCAAACCAAAACCAAACCCGATATAACCAAACCTTTAAAACCAAAACCAAAATTAAACCAAACCTCCTAGGGGGGGGTTGGGGGTTTTCCCCGGACACTTGGGTTTCCATCATTCTGTGGGATCCCCAGGTTCACACGTTTCTGGACCAGAAAAATCCAATAAATTTTTCCCTAGTCTGGAAAATTTTACAAAACCCCTAACTCAAAAACTATGGGGTTTGCGTTTGCATTTTTTTAACCCCACCAAAATCCCGCTTTCCCCCCAGGCCCCCCAAGCTTTTTTTGTGGGAGAGGGGGGTAGGGAAAAAACACTAAATAAACCCACTTATTATAGAAAAGACAACAAAAGGAACCCCTTTAATTAAAGGGTTTTTTAAAAATTTAAAACCATAAATATGTAAAAACTACAAAGAAAGACTCGACGATAAAAAAATTTCGAGTTTTTGGGGGCAAAATTGATTTTCCAAATGCATATTTCCTGCCCCGCTGACAACTAGAAAAAGGACCTGGGGGGATGGTTGATTTTGCAAGCTTCTAAAGGGGGAAAACCCAAAACCGAAGAGTCTCATTAAAAAGTAAGCAATTTTGGGGACACATTTTTGTCCCCCTCCCAGCGTTTTCCCTTTTTGACGAGGCTCTGTTTTTGACTCTTTTTTCTTGGTTTAAAACCCTTGCAAAACAGCCATTCCCTCAGGTTTTCTCTATAGTGTTGTCAGCGAGAACAGAGCACAGTAATATAGCACCTGGAATATCAATTTCGCGCAAAATAACTCTAAATTCTTCCATCGCCGTAGTTTTCCCTTCGTAGGTCCACCCGCGGCGACCCCGCCTTATCCCCACAATGCACCGATGTAAACAAACCGTGACGTAGTTATGTCTGGGGCCCATTAGATATACTGAGCAGGATCTCCGCCAAGGAAATGCCGCGTTGCACCAGGATGAGAAAGACGCGCGGTCGCTCATACGTATACAGCAGCCGGACGGGAGAATGCAACCCCACGAACTTTCCTGAGGCGGCGAGGATGAGTGGTGTGCATTGCCATTGTGCAATCACTGAGGAGGCATCAGGTTATCCAGCAGTGGCAGAGAGGGAGAGGGCGCAGGGAGAGGGCGTAGGGAGAGAGGGCGTGGGCGAGAGGGCGTAGGGAGAGGGCGTGGACAATCGTTACTCTAAGGTAGACGTGAGGACGAAAGAAGAGCAATCATGTAAGAATATTAGGTGAGTTTTTGCTGCCTACATATCCCGCATATTTGGACAACATATATGTAAGGAATTAGCATCAACAACAAAATAGCTAAAAAAAATCCTCAATGATTGTAAAAAAAAAAAAAAAAAAATACACACCATTATATTGAATTAATTTTTAGTATAACAATACAGGTAAGTCTACCCTTTGCTGTATATGTGATTTATATACGTTACAAACTGTCTTAATTTCGTAACTTAATTACTGTTTACAATAATTCATATATCCTGGCAAGTCCTGTTCTGGACTGTCACGTAGCTACTACCTTCAACTTTCCAGACTTTACTCGACTCGGTTTCTCTGGATACTTGTGTCTGGCTAGCTTCCCTGTTATATTATATTCTCTCTTATTTGTTCAGAGCTGCTTCAAAGGTAATACGTAATATTGTCGTTACCACTTTATTTAGTGTATTGTTTGGAGATGAGAACAACGCTTTCCCAAAATGTGAACTAGAAATAAGATGTCAGCATTTTTTTTAGGGGTGTGTAGCATACGCATTAGATTCCATCTGGACACTCCTCTCAATGACACACACACACACACACACACACACACACACACACACACATGAATTGCCTGACGGGGCTGGGGTAGGGTAGGTCGCTCAGGGTGGTTGATGTATTGCTGGGTTGTTTTATACAAAAATAAAAATAAATTAACCTAAATTCTTGCTCTTTCTTCGTCAAAGTTGAGTCCAGCACTTAAGAGGTAACTCTATCCTTAAGTTAAGTTCCGTAGACTAAGTCTGGAATGAAAACTAAATTCTAACGTGGTGACCAGTCACAAGATTACCCGTCACGCGGTGGTGAGTCATGACCCAATCACCATTCTCCATGTGTGTGTAGTTATGTGATGTGCGTGTTGATGTAAGCATTGTGAAACGTTCAGTAGGAAAAAAAATGACAAAGATGATGCAATGGGAAATCCACATCTGAAGGACAAATCTGGAATGCCTGTCGCGGCAACTGACGCGCTCATCAGAAGCATGTCCGGAGAAATTATTCTTGGAAGTCATCGCACAAAACTATAGGAAGTTTCTGCCAAGCTATAGGCATATTTAGGGTGACGGGGGCTTTAAGCCCCCGTCACACATTTTCCATTCGTGATGTAGTCTTGCAGCTGTCATGACTCCATCGTGACCATCTTACGACCTTCATGACACATACGTACAGGCAGCGTGACATTGTTGTGAGGCTATCGTGGTCTGCGTTTATCGTGGTCAAATTTCACGATAGCGTCAATAATCAAATTGGTGGCGCTATCGTGGTTCGATTATGGAATGTGTGAAGGGAGCTTAGTGTGATATAATATAATAAATCATTCATTATGTAGTACATTTACAGAATATTTCTAATGCATACCACACTAAACTTGATACCTTCTCTATAGCACTTTTTTCTGAGTATTCAACCTTTATGTTTCATGACAGGATCTCAAAGGATGTTGACCATATAGATAGAAAATAGATGAAAAACGGCGGGCTGATGCCCGCTTTGTACTTTTTTGCTGCTGTATACTATGTGTATTTATGTACATGCTTGTACTGTATATATTATATATATATATATATATATATATATATATATATATATATATATATATATATATATATATATATATATATATGCTGTATGTTTTAAGTGTACAATAAGCCTTTACAAATCAAACAAAACAAACTTACAAATTTCCCGTTGCGTATGTATCAAGCAAAATTTGACAGGTTGGACAACGATCGAGGAGATTATAAAACCGCAATCAAAAGGACCACTGGGTAAGGAATCAGTGAATCAGTCGAAAATAAAAATGGACACCTACTCGTAGAAGTAGAAGTGCGGAAGTTATTCTAAAGCTTTATCTGGCTCTAGTCAGGCCTCACCTAGACTATGCGGTTCAGTTTTGGTCTCCATATTACAGGATGGATATAGCCTTGTTAGAAACAGTGCAGAGAAGGATGACCAAAATTATACAAGGGATGCGTAACTTTAGTTATGAGAAGAGATTGAAGTTATTAAAATTACACTCACTCGAGAGACGCAGAGTAAGGGGCGATCTGATAAAAGTGTTTAAGTGGATAAAGGGATTTAATAAAGGAGAGGTAGGAAAAGTTCTTACGGCTTTTAACCAGGGTAGAACAAGAAGTAACGGATTCAAGCTGGAAAAGCGTAGATTTAGAAAGGAAATAGGGAAAAACTGGTTCACAAATAGAGTGGTGAATGAATGGAATGGTCTCAGTAGACAGGGAGTTAGTGTGGAGTCATTAGGGAGCTTTAAAGAGGAGCTGGATAGGTTCATGGATGGGGATGAAAGGTGGATGTAGGTAGTGTTAGGTGACAGGAACTACCACGTGTAGGCCTCGCAGCCTCTTGTAGCTTCCTTATTTTCTTATGTTCTTATGTACTCTAAAACTCTATTTCTAGTCTAACAATTATTAAGCTGAAACATTACTTATGAAAAACTAAACGAGATTATGTTAGATATTCGAGTGTATAGCCTACCTTAAATGTATACAACATGACTATCAAAATAACAACAGATTACCAGCCACACGGTATCCAACTCTTTAACCCCTTGAGGCCCAGAACGTAATTTCCATTGTAATTTGGCTACCAGTAGAAGATTTTTAGTGATAATAAGCAAAATTTTATAGATAATGACCTGTTTAGTATCCTTGTCCACTAGCTAATTTGGTATATTCAGTCACTTTTCGTAATTTTATGGCTAACAACAGACAATTTTATATAGCAAATGAAAGATCTGGGCGTGAAGGGGTTAAACAAAATAATAGTCAAGCAGGCAAGGTGCACCGCCCCCACCAAATAGTGTCACCAGACGCCCTGCAAAGCGCGTAGCTACTTATGTCGATTCTGCTAGGGCCTAGGAATAAACCCCACACCCCCGGCGCCAGTCTGTCTGCCTCCCCCAGCCTCCCCATTGCGTACACAGAGCCCCGCCCCAGTTCCTCCTCCGAAAGTTGTGCCAGCTGAAGGTTGCGAGCCTCCAAACTTGGGCTTTACATGTTTAGTTCCTTTGCTTATCTCTACATTCCTTCATCCTATGTAGCACTACGTTCTTCCTTAGGAGGGGTGACAGAAACCTTGATACTACGGGGCTCTGGCATGAAGAGAAGGACAGTATGGTTTCTCTAAGGGAACGGGAATAGTGATTATTGATTATATTCTCTCTCTCTCTCTCTCTCTCTCTCTCTCTCTCTCTCTCTCTCTCTCTCTCTCTCTCTCTCTCTCTCTCTCTCTCTCTCTCTCTCTCTCTCTCAAAACAATTTTATCGCATCACTAAACCGAATACGAATGTGGCCAAAGACTTATTCCCTGTAACATGACGAAACCAATACAAAATCATCTATTACTGAGTTAAAAAATCACTCTTCTTTTTCAGACTAATCAGAGCATCAGTTTATGACATCCTTGTACAGGCATCATTCAAGCAGGAAATAAATGGAATCCATCAAAGATAAGGAACTTTAAAAAATATATTTATCTCTGTTTATCTCTGATAAACTTTAACTTCCGTGCATCGCAAGGGCAACCAACACTCCTCACTCTTAAGTACGTACAACCGCAACCAATCTCCCCTCAAGTGAACAAGCAAGTCAAACATAGATATATTGATAGATAGATAGATAGGTAGATAAACTAGTTGGATGGATAGATATAGAAAGATATTTCATTGACTACACCAGATCAAGTATATACATAACTACTTGTTATATCTTTATGAATATAAATCACACGTGACAACTCCGATATCTTAGGGCTAGAGAGAGAGAGAGAGAGAGAGAGAGAGAGAGAGAGAGAGAGAGAGATCAAATACTTTGAAAGAATACAAAGACCACACCTTCACGAATGAAATTATAGATTCCATGTTCAACTCTACCAAACACTTGACAATTTTCCGGATAATAAATCATAAATACTTGTAACACACACGCATGGTGCAATGGCAACCATTGCACCATTGCACCACACACACACACACACACACACACACAAAAGTGGGTGGGTGGGTACATGGGTGAATGAATGAATACACAGCGTCGCTCAAGGTTCCGGATTTTTCGCTGACAAAAGCAGGCGGAAACTGTCCACTATTTTTTTTTATAGAATAGAGCAAGGGAATGGCTGGGCTGTGTGGAGTGTGAGGTCCAAGGATTATGTCTATCTCTATATACTATCATTGGTGAGAACGTGCACCCATAGGTCGGTCTCTATGACTTGTAAGTTCCATACCAGGAAAATAGTAGCTGGTGATAGCGACTCCAGCACATGATCAAGACCATGATGGGACACTGCGCATATTTGTAACGTGACTATCTATAGCAACAGGCTCTCGGAACTTGAGCTAGACTCGGATGTTTTATCTCTAGGATGAACGAATTTCAGTGCATTGCGGGATCTCGCAACTCAGGGATTTCGCAAAACAGCGACACCCACTGCTGTTTGCCATTGCACCATGCTACTTTATTCTGGCAAACTAGACTTTTCTGAGGAGCTGGACACGTCAGGTACTACGAAAATATCTATTATAGTAGGTATCTGATAACTTATGTTACCAATGCAAGCATTTCTTAACCGATGTAAATCCAACTTACGCCATTTCTTGAAAACTGTAGCCTATATACGGCCCTATAGAATGAATATATGGAAATAATCTATCCCTTGTCTTAATGATTCGAACGCCAATATCTGAATACATATCTGTTACGTCATCTCTCCTTTGTGCAGAAAATTATTATAGTAACAAATATCACACTTAATAAGAAAAAAATCGGTGTGAGATTGCAACTACAAATTAGTGGGCTACAGAACAACAATTTTACTATCTCTACTTATTTCATGATTTAGTGTTATCTTATCATGAAGTGCATTTCTATGAAGACTACTGTAAATATTCATTATGACTAAAAACTTGAAACTGAAAAATAGAAAGCCTGATGTAAGGAGGCATTGTGACCGATAATATCTCAGCCTTGGAGAAGCTATACAGATCAGATACATCAGTATATGTACAATCGTTTTTTTCTTCTTTTTTCAATAGTCAGTGTGTCACCCATACTGGATGGCGCAGGTACTGGCGGGCCGCAAGTGTTCTAGCATATGCGCCATGGTGGATAAGTGATAAGAGGACACGGGCTCACGTGAGCTGCTGGCTACTCTACGTACTGATTATAATATGCACGAGCTGGTGGGGAAAATATATCGGAATGTGTAATCAATGCTTACACTACGAGTTTCGCACCCCCCCCCCTTATCTCTCTCTCTCTCTCTCTCTCTCTCTCTCTCTCTCTCTCTCTCTCTCTCTCTCTCTCTCTCTCTCTCTCTCTCTCTCTCTCTCTCTCTCTCTCTCTCTCTCTCTCTCTCTCTCTCTCTCTCTCTCTCTCTCTCTCTTTATATATATATATATATATATATATGTGTGTGTGTGTGTGTGTGTGTGTGTGTATTATATATATATATATATATATATATATATATATATATATATATATATATATATATATATATATATATAATACACACACACACACACACACACACATACACAAACACGCTCCTAAGCGCAGTTGTGAGATATCAACTTTCATTTCCCTACATTAATTCCTCCATAATTTTTTCCTGACAAAGTTTCTCACTGTATCAGAGTAGTGAAGCTGGAGGTATTCAGTAGCCACCGCTACTCTACTGCAACTCGCTACGTTCGCAGTATTGGTTACTCCAGACCGACTTATGGTTTGTCACAACGATATCCTTCAAAGGCTTCTGGGGCTGCCCAGATGGTGCAGCTCTACCCCAGCCGCATATTCCCCAACTCTATGCGCGTATGTGGTTTCCGAGTGAAGACGCCTGGCTGTAGCTCCGAAACTAACCACAGGATTTTCTCGAAAATACCCTCATTGTGATTCCCACACAAAGTTACCTGCAATTTAGTTTGCACTCCTCACCTACCCTAACCGTAACCTAACCTGACGTGTTCAAGCGTAAACGCGACATACTGTTCCAGAAAACGGGAATATGCATGCAGCCCGAATATGCAGCCCGGCCTCCATAGGGACAGAGTGAAAACTGGGTGATTCGCCGACGCTCCGTGTTTAGCATGAAGAGTATAGGGTCGAACAGTCTGAAGCCATCATGATCTCCGCCAGGCAGAGCGCGGCTTATGTATGTGGATGAACTACAACTAGAGTGGCTTGACCTGCTGTTTGTACTAAATCATGGGTAGCGCAGCTGTACATAAATATACTACGTGTACATAGACAGTACATCAGTGTTTGTAATGCCTACATGTATAGGATTATTTTTATTTTTATTATTCCTACGTAGGCTTATTTGCTTATTCCGTTATTTATTTATCTGTTTTAATTAAACACCTTCGGGTGAAATAAAATAATTATCAGTATTATCGTTATTATCATCATAACTATTATCATTATTAATGTAATTACTTATCATAAGCCTACTCCTGCCAGATTTACTGAGCTGAAGAGACGGACTGAAGTGTATGTACCAAACACTCATTGAAATCAAAGTTTATAAATATTGTAGCTATCTTAGTAGGCCTATTACATATATAGAGTAGGCCCATGTTCTAATTAAGCTACGTCTTTTTCTTCTTCTTCTTCTTGTGACCTTAGTCGCTTAGTATCGCTTCATAGGTCCTCTTCCACTTCGTCTCCTTCGTTAACAAAACTTGTTAACTCTTCCCCTGTTTATTTCACCTGGGAGACATTTTGATCAGTTTTCAATCCTTTGATTATCATCCTAATTCATTGTCTATTTTGTGTTCTGATCTCCCAACACTGCGTTAGGAACACTTTGGTGAGGTTTACAATACTTTCAGTTTCCTTTCTGTCCCCATACAGCCCTAACATCGTACACAGGGCCCCGTCTTTCTGCTCTAGTCTCCTTGTGGTGCCAGGGTTTTTATAGGTGTTGTTGCTTGCACCTTTCTATTGAATGATATTAATTGGTTAGGATTTTTTCCATTGATTACAACTGAATTGAGAATTGAAATTTGTCTTATGACTTCACTATTTAATTATAGTACAAACACTTCTCGCTGCGGAGAGTACTGAAATGGGAATGAACTTAAGGGGAAGGGGTAGGAGTTAAGGTTAAGGGGAAGGGGTAGGAGTTAAGGAGTACGGGGAAATGCTGCCACCAGCTCAAGCGAGTAGTTCTCTGGTTTACTCCTTGAGCACGTTTGAATATATATATATATATATATATATATATATATATATATATATATATATATATATATATGATTTATTTGGTAGTCGTGGTTGATACTTAGAATTACACCGAGTAAAGCTGAAAACTCTTTTTGGAAGTGTGGGGAAGTATTGTCCTAACACAGAATAATCACCTGAGGTTTCTACTAAATAACACAAGAACTATATTTGAAACATCATCCTATTTATTCATCATGAAATATTATTTCTCTTGTTTGAGATTTCAGACACACATATAAGCTCTAATCCAATACAGGAAAACTCTCCAATCTGACACAGGAAAGCTCTCCAATCGGATACAGGAAAACTCTACACTCTGATACAGGAAAGCTCTCCCATCTGATACAGGAAAGCTCTCCCCATCTGTTACAGGAAAGCTCTTGTGAGCATAACCTCCCTCACTGAATCCTATTACTGAATTAACATTTACGTATGTAACATACCGCTGAATACTTATAGGTATACATGGAGAATATAAGGGGGGAATATAAGAGTAAGAATGTTGTTTGCGTTTCACTTAAAAACCATGTGACGTAGTCTAGGCGATTGGTGCAAAATACAGCTAGAATTGCTCGGTTAATGATTAAAGCATGAAATTTGGCACACTTATTCCTCAGCCCATAATGAATATTTTCAAAGGTGGAGCCAACGGAAACAGCCCGTTTCTTAGCAACGGTTGCTAGGAAACATATTTACCCTAGCAACAAGCTATTTATGTCTATTTAATCTACTCCAAAAGGATGGTGCTATGTTTTTGAACATCAAAACTATGGGAAGACATGCTTTAAAGCCACTGTGGGTGTCAAAAGATAAAAAACAGCATTTGTTTGTTAATTGTCTTTTTATTGATGATGATTCCCCCTTACACTGCCCACACGTTTGTATCAACAATGTATGATCTCACCATTAACAGCTTCAAGTCTTTCCCCATAGTTTCAGGCATATCACAATCTCCTCTGCATGTGCAGTAACAGACATTTCAAGTGGCTGACAGCATCTCTAATACAGATCCATTTTTTTTTCCTGACAAAGTTTCTCCCCTGTATCAGAGTATGAAGCGGGAGGTTTTCTAGCCACCGCTACTCTACTGAAAACTCGCTCGTTCGCGGGTTTTGGGTTACTCCAGACCGCTTATGGTTTGTCACAACGAACCCTTAAAAGGGTTCTGGGGGGGGCCCAGTTTGGGGCAGTCTACCCCAGCCGCATATTCCCCCAACTCTATGCGCGTAGGGGTTTTTCCGAGTAAAGACGCCAAACTGTACTCCGAAACTAACCACAGGATTTTCTCAAAAAATACCCTCATTGTGATTCCCCACACAAAGTTACCTGCAATTTAGTTTGCACTCCTCACCTACCCAACCGTAACCTAACCTGACGTGTTCAAGCTAAACCGACATCTGTTCCAGAAAAGGGGAAATATGCTGCAGCCCGAATATGCGCCCGCCTCCATAGGGACAGGTAAAAACGGGGTGATTCGCCGACGCTCCGTGTTTAGCATGAAGAAAAGGGGTCAAACATTCTGAAGCCTCTATCTCCGCCAGGCAGAGGGGGCGCTTATGTTGTGGTGAACTAAAACTAAGGGCTTGACCTGCTTTTTGTACTAAATCATGGGTAGCGCAGCTGTACATAAATATACTACGGTACATAGACAGTACACAGTGTTTGTAATGCCTACATGTATAGGATTATTTTTTTTTTTTATTATTCCTACGTAGGCTTATTTGCTTATTCCGTTATTTTTTTTATCTTTTTTAATTTAAACACCTTCGGGTAAAATAAAATAATTATCAGATTATCGTTATTATCATCATAACTATTATCTTATTACTGAAATTTACTTACAAAACCTACTCCTGCAGATTTACTGAGCGAGAGACGCTGAAGTGTATGTCCCAAACCCCCTTAAAATAAAAATTTAAAAATATTGTACTATTTTAGTACCCCTTTTACATAATAAGTAGGCCCATGTTCTAATTAAGCTAATTCTTTTTCTTCTTTTCTTTTGTACCTTAGTCGCTTAGTATCGCTTTATAGGGCCTCTTCCCTTCGTCTCCTTCGTTAACAAAACTTGTTAACTCTCCCCGTTTTTTTTCACCTGGGAGACATTTTTATCGTTTTTAAACCTTTGTTTTTTATTTTTTATCATCCAATTCATTGTCTATTTTGTGTTCTGACTCCCCAAAACTGCGTTAGGAACATTTGGTGAGGGGTTTCAAACTTTCGTTTCCTTTCTGCCCCATACGCCCTAACATCGTACACAGGGCCCCGTCTTTCTGCTCTATCTCCTTGTGGTGCCAGGGGGTTTTTTTAGGTGGTTTTTGCTTGCAAAAACCTTTTTATTGAAAGATATTAATTGGTTGGATTTTTTCCATTGATTTCCAAATGATTAGAAATTTAAATTTGTCTTATACTTCACTATTTAATTATATACAAACACTTCCGCTGCGGAGAGTACTGAAATGGGAAAAGAAATTAAGGGGAAGGGTAGGAGTTTAAAGGGTTTAAGGGGAAGGGGTTTGGGTTAAGGGGTACGGGGAAATGCTGCCACCAGCTCAAGCGAGTAGTTTCTGGTTTCTCCTTTAGCACTTTTAATATAATTAAAATATATATATTATATATATTATATATTATATATTATATATAATATTATATATATTTGATTTATTTGGGAGTCGTGGTTGTACTTAGAATTACACCGAGTAAACTGAAAACTCTTTTTGGGAATGTGGGGGGGTATTTTCCTAAAACAGAATAAACACCTGAGGTTTCTACTAAATAACACAAGAACTATATTTGAAACATCATCCTATTTATTCATCATGAAATATTATTTCTCTTGTTTGAGATTTCAGACACACATATAAGCTCTAATCCAATACAGGAAAACTCTCCAATCTGACACAGGAAAGCTCTCCAATCGGATACAGGAAAACTCTACACTCTGATACAGGAAGCTCTCCCATCTGATACAGGAAAGCTCTCCCCATCTGTTACAGGAAAGCTCTTGTGAGCATAACCTCCCTCACTGAATCCTATTACTGAATTAACATTTACGTATGTAACATACCGCTGAATACTTATAGGTATACATGGAGAATATAAGGGGGGAATATAAGAGTAAGAATGTTGTTTGCGTTTCACTTAAAAACCATGTGACGGAGTTTTTCGTCAGACTGAGACGTCCGTCGAAGCCTATAGTGAAGTGGAGGAGAAACTCGCGTTAATAACACTTATAAGGATGGGGCAGGCCTCCTATGCGTTAGTGAAACTGAACAACAGTACCTATATATGAGAATATAGATAGATATATCATAACAAGGAAGGGGGGGGGGGAAATAGGAGCGAGTTACTGAGGTCTTATAGTGAAGTGGAGGAGAGACTGGCGTCCTCGAGGTAACTAAGGCGAGGTTGGGATGAAAGGCGTGAAGAAGGGGAACGTTCGGATCCTATGAACGGCTTCTCCTGAAGGGATTATCAGACCTCGAATGACTTTTAATTAACTAATGAAACAAGTATACATATGAAATGGCTGCCTATAATACAGTTCTTTTACTTTGATATAGAAGAATTTAATATGTTTATTCTAATATCCGGGGAAAGTGTTATTTCCTTTCGTTCAAGCCCACGAACGCGTTTTTTAGAGAGACGAGGTATTGAAGTCGAAACTTTTTCTTTTTCTTTTTGATATATATTATCTCCATCCTGTTCCATTCCTCTCCCACAGTTTCTCTCCTGTTCCACTCCTCTCCCACAGTTTCTCTCCTGTTCCATTCCTCTCCCACAGTTTCTCTCCTGTTCCATTCCTCTCCCACAGTTTCTCTCCTGTTCCATTCCTCTCCCACAGTTTCTCTCCTGTTCCATTCCTCTCCCACAGTTTCTCTCAAGGATAGTACATATGTACTATCCTTGGTTTCTCTCCTGTTCCATTCCTCTCCCACAGTTTCTCTCCTGTTCCATTCCTCTCCCACAGTTTCTCTCCTGTTCCATTCCTCTCCCACAGTTTCTCTCCTTTTCCATCTCTGTTTCCATCATCTCTTTCCACGTTTCTGCTTCGATTTGCAGCGCTTAAGCAGGTCAGTTGAAGGAGAGTAATATTTAATGAACATGACCTGAACGACACCAACTTTTTGTATGAGTCAGTAACGTGCCTCCTACAGTCAGCAGTTCAGCTTTGCTACGCATAACAAGAAAAAAAAGAAGCGGCTGTGGGCAAAGGAGGGCGCGGCTATGGGCCGCTGCCAGATTCGCGTCTCCGATATGTGTGCATGTATTTACTATACGTAATTCATTAAACAACCTATCCACTAGTGATAAGTTTTTATTTAAGAGCAAGTTAAAACAAAGGCCATTTCGCATTTTATCTACTATATCTATGAATATCTAAAGATTACAAAGAGTATTTAGTATGAGAAGCAGTCATCTCTCTACGTACGTCATTGTTACGTCACGAGCAAGTCACCAATAGCAGCAGAATAAGGTCTCCTTGTTCATCCTATGATTCATAAAGGGGGAACAGAAAAAAAATTAACTCCGCCCCCTCTCCCGATGCTAGGCTAGTGCAAGACGCCTCTACTGGCAGTAATCGCCACACCACGGTGGATAGACTGTGAAGGGAACGTTGTGCTGGTGAAACTCTTACTTTTACACTTCAGTTTCTTCTGGAAACTCAATTCCTGGTCAAGGTAAGTTAGAATAATCAATACATTAACATTCCATGTTTGCGCAGAGACAGCATCAAAGGAATGTTAGTAATGGATTACAGATGGATAGCGACTCCTTCAAGGTCGTGAATACAGAAGACTGCGCTGGTATTTAGTCATGATGTAGGTATGTGCATATTCTCCGATTTCACGCTTGACAACTTTGTCAACATTTCAGCTCAGCCCCGTTTTCTTTTCATCGAAATTGGCAAAATTTAGCGCAAAAGTTGTGTTGTGAACCCCCTAAGAAATCTGTTTTTTGTGTGTTTTCCTGTGATTGCACGAGCTTACACATGATTTGATGACGTAGTACACACATTGACCCCTCAACTCGTTGCAGAAACAATTCTCGAAAATTCTCGGAACATTTCTGAAATTACGTACATTCCGCGAAAATGGAAATGTGTTTCGTGACAGGTCGCCAAAATGCTCGTCAATTTTGCTGAAGGCGAGTGAAATCAATCTTGAAACTAATAAAATAAGTTTCTTTAGTTATTTGTCCGTCTATACGTCGAATTTGATAAGTTTTTATCGAGTAGCAACAATTTTATTAGGCTATCTGTAATCGATGTCAATGCACTGTTTTTCATTTCGTTGTTCGTTCGTTCTGTTTGTTTGTTTGGTAATTAACGGGTCAACGGGAAGCGCCAACGGTGATGTGATGAGTGGTAGTGTGTGTGTACGGGGCTTTACGTGACACACATACATACGTCATGAACTTACTTACAGGCAGCGTGACATTGTTGTGAGGCTATCGTGCTCAGCGTTTATCGTTGTTAAATTTCACGATAAGCCCCCTTTACACATTCCATAATCGAACCACGAAAGCGCCAACAATGCAATGCGCAGCGCCGTCATGGTCCTGGTTATGGGTCCATCGTGCCTGAACGTGACGCTCGTGACCATGGAGGTAGTATGGGTAGTACTCATACTTCCTCCAAGCTCGTGACGCACTCGGCCGAGGCCACGAAAAGTTAGTGCATGCACTAAAAAATCGGGAAGCTCCCCGAGTTTTGGATCCAACGCAACAACGCATTATATGGGTAAATGAAAGCTAACTCATTGGAGTGAATTGCATCATCATTTATAAACATTCCCAGGATACTTCTGTATGCATCTGTATACCGTGTACGTGGTACATTATACTTGAATATAGATGAGTAGGAGGCAGGACCGGTATTACCAAAACTTAATCATAGCTATGACAAATATTTATCACTAGCCGCAAAGCCGCCCTCCGGGCGGACTTTTTGGCTAGCTCCTGCGGAGGGCTATTGGTGGGCCTTCGGGCCACCACCTGTGTTTGGTGGGCCTTCGGCCCACCAAACATGGACTCTCCAGATAGCCCCTTCTAACTTTCCTGAAATCATGGATGTAGAAATGTATGTATTCCCCCCACCCATTCACTCACCCATTACCCATCACCCCCCACCCATTCACTCACCCATTACCCATCACCCCCCACCCATTCACTCACCCATTACCCATCACCCCCCACCCATTCACTCACCCATTACCCATCACCCCCCACCCATTCACTCACTCATTACCCATCACCACACACCCATTCACTCACCCATTACCCATCACCCCCCACCCATTCACTCACCCATTACCCATCACCTCCCACCCATTCACTCACCCATTACCCATCACCACACACCCATTCACTCACCCATTACCCATCACCCCCCACCTATTCCCTCACCCATCACCCATCACCCCCCACCCATTCACTCACCCATCACCCCACACCCATTACCCATCACCCCACCCATTCACTCACCCATTACCCATCACCCTACATCAAGGCTTCCTCAATTCTCGCAACCCACTTATGTTTTCACAATTCTCGCTAATAGGCTGCTAAAAAAAAAAAAAAAAAAAAGTGATCGGATCGTCTCATAAGTGGGCTTATGACCTTCCCCTGGTCAACCTGATTCCAAAAATGTGCCATATGAGGTGTTTGCGCCACGGGGGGCGGAACCTATACCACACACACACACAGACAGACAGACAGACACACTTTCGCTTATATTATTATAGATAACGCTTGGATATGATACATTTTTATCATACGCCATTTATCATAAGTTTGGAATCTAGCACAATTGTTTATCATCGGCGTCTGCTAAATATAGCGTCTGTTTCTTTAAAATGGTTATATAATCAGTAAATTCATCCTTTGACCACGTTTTATGGGTTGATCCTTATGGGCTTCCCTTATGTTTATAACATGTTTAGGGCAGTGACACAGAGTAATGTAGTAATTCATTCCCGAAAATAAAGCATATAGATGTACCGTTGAGCAGTATCTGTGTAAACACGGGACAGAGTTGCCAGATGGCGATGTTTTCGATTTAAAAGCTGTTTGTACAAAGTTGGTGAGGAACAATATGCCCTCACACGGTCTACTCGGTATTTCCTAATCAGCTGTGCATCACTCAGCTCACTCAACACATCCCTATGTGGGCGAATATTCTTCACTGAGGCTGTTATTGTGTCTCGGCCCTGTTAACAGCTGGAAAGTTTATCATAGTCGCGGAGCCGTTATCATAGTCGCGCTAGAACTCGGTGAACCCACTCTTAGCCTCCCGCGCGGTTTGTGATAGTCCCCCCACAATTTATGATATCTGCCAGCCAGTTGTGACTAAAATGGGCCATTTTGTCCAGCTATGATAAACGTTCTTAACTATGATCTCTTTGGTAATACCGGCCCGGAACATAAGCTGAGCGAGTGGCGGTGGGTAGCTGTGGCGCGAACGGCAGGCTCGGAGGAGTGGTGTGGACAGCACGTGTTCTGAGGTCTGTGTATGTCTACCGAGTGTCTAAAGGATACGTGCATGGGTATGAGGAGTAATGAGTAGTCACCTTGTAGATTGAAGACAGAAGATGTATTGGTCAGCAGGAACAGTTATACAGGAAATGTTGGTTTGGGCGGCACACGTGGCCGCCCGACGAGTCGAAGCCGTATGCCTGACCTATGAGTGAGCTGTGTGTCGGGCCGTGAGTAGTGGGTTGAGTGTCTCGGGCAGACGCGGTCTACCCTATTTATAGACAGGTCAAGGAGCGTGGAGTAATACATGAGTGTTTCCATATATCCTACCTACAGTAGACACACCTGACACCTGATCTAGGGGGCGGGACACTAGTAGGAAAATTCCTCTACACAGCTGCCTAGTCGGCGTAGGTCAAAAGAATATAGAAAGGTGCTAAGAGAGTAATTGGAGAGAGTACACCTACAGTACAGTACATCTGAACTAGAAGTGAAGAGTGCTGAAAGTCTGAAATATTCAGATTGAAATTCTAGGTTCATTGTGTCTACTTTGGGAAGGATGTAATTGAGAAATAATAGCATATGCTTGGTTCCTGGTTTTGATACTCAAAAATTCCCAAGATTAGGGACATTTTATCTTAAAAATCCAAGATCCCAAGCCTAGGTATAAAAATCCAAGATCTTGGGAAAAAAGCCAAGGGGTGTCACCCTGCTGTCGTGGTTATCGTAGCTCTATCGTGACGACAAAATGACCGTTAATATTTCATTCGTAACTTAGTCTTACAGCTATCATGACTCCATCGTGACCATCTTACGACCGTCATGACACATACTTATAGGCAGCGTGACATTGTTGTGAGGCTATCGTAGTCTGCGTTTATCGTGGTCAAATTTCACGATAGTGGCAATAATTAAATTGGCGTTATCGTGCTTCGACTATGGCATGTGTGAAGGGAGTTTTAGCGGCATGCATCGTCAGATAAAGAAAAGAAGAAAAAAACATTCCTAGGTCATGGCAGCTACTACCTCTATTGCGGTCAGTAGGAACTAGTGAATAGCTGCCACATCATAAAGCGGCGCTCTACGACCATTCTAGAAGAGAAGCGTATATGAGTTCAGTTCGATCCTAAATGTTGTAGGAGTAAAGAGACTCATGTTAACTGGTGTTGGGAAAATCTCGAGACATAGCCTTAAATAAATATGCCCTAAATAGCCCTAAATGAATATGGAGTCTGTATTTCGATTCGGTTCATGGATAACCACGTATGGCTACTGTTGACTGAATCCTAATAATAAACACGATTTTTCAGCAATAATATTAATGCGTTGCTGACACCATGAAAAGCAAACTTGTTTTTTAGATAGAGTTTACTATATAAATATGATTTAGAAAAATAAATGTTACGTTATTATGTGTGCTCTTAAAAAGGGAGCCACGACCCCATACTGCCCGCCCACACAAGGGTTTCATTATGGTTTAAACCTATATAGGTCAGCATCTTTTAGTGTAAACATCGTCATCACACCACCCTCACAACACCTCCACCTTCTCCTTCTCAGCTTCACTACCTCAATATTTTGTCATTTTCTCCCTCTTCTCCCTTTCTTCTTCATGTGCTGAGCCGCAAGCGACGACGTAAGAAATAAGTAATTAGTTAAGTGAATAAGTAAAAATTAAACACTGATACTTATAATATACATCAAATAAAGGCAAGTCGTTGTGTGAAATAATCCTTCTTGTGCCGCGAGTAAGACAAATTCTAGCTTTTAGTTAGCTTCAAGAACGTAACGACATCATACATGAGGATAAGGTCAGGAAAACTTGACATGGTGGCGCCTCTGACAGGCTCCCTCCCACCACCATTCGACCTCCCCCTCTTAGCCTGCCAAGGGTACAGTTTCGGTACACAGTATCATGCTATTGTTTGTGGACAAAACCAGTGGCGTATATTGGGGGAGGGCACTCGGCCATGCCCCCCCCCCCCCCGGGGCCCTCTTTTTGTCCATGTAGGGATTGTAGGCCGACATATCTGGTGATCTAAATAGGCTACGTATACAAAACAAAACATCCCTCCTGAGGCCTCAAAATGCCCCTAAAAATTATTGATTAAAAAAAAAAAATGGGGGGCCTTTCAGTGCCCCCCCCCACCAGTTATAGAGGCTCGCTTCGCTCGCCCTCCCACCCCCCACCCCTTTTGAAAAATCCTGGATTCATCCCTATGCCTCCCCCCTTTCCAAGGACCTATATACGACACTGGACAAAACTCTTTTTAAGATATCTTATTTTTCTAAGTAATTTGATAATTGTTTTTTCCGTGTTAAAAGTACTCTCGCAAACTTTTATATGGCGACGAGTTTAAGTGAATATTAATTTCATGCCTATTTCTTCAGTCTCATAATGGCATTTATTTAGTGTGTTTTACTGTTTTTTATTTGATAATATTATAGAACAAACATTTCCGAAGATAACAGTATATCATTTATACTGATAAACATATATTTGGTAGGGGAAAATTACCATAAGCTGGCAAACACGGGCGGCAAGTGGAGTTTATTGGTCCTCCAGCTCGCATCTCCCGCGTCTGTCGCAGCCACAACGAGGGCTGTGACGTCACGTGCAAGGCACCTATACAGGTTGAAGTTCCCAAACTCGGCAACCTCGGGACCAGCGCCGAGCCGCGTAATGGAATTTTCCGACTTTTAGAACGTAGATATATTTAGGGGGAAAAAAGCATGAAATGGTCAATTTTCTCAGAAATAGTTAACACATTGTTCTTCCTTTTCTTTTCACTTCCACCAGTAGGTGTTCCTGGACGTTTGGGAGCCATAATACCAATAACAGACCTGTAGAAGTACATATAGAAGTATATACTATATAGAAGTACACAAAATAACAGTGTACACAACTCTACAGTCACAACACCACTGAACAATAACAACAAACAAATCGGCGGGAGAAACCAAGCGGCCTAGTGTGGTGGCACCTAGCGGCCGACCCGGTGTCGTGTGGGCAAGTGTCTGTTTATGAGGGAATGTCTGTTTACTAACAAAAGCAAAGAAAACGGGAGTTAAGGGGAGTAATTACTAATATTGACTTGATCAACAAAGGCATGTCCAGGCGTAGGCTACTACGACAACAAACCCGTCTTTATTTATCATTAAAGGGGGAGGGGGGGGGGGCACGAAGTGGAACACTCGCCGACGTCGGCGAGAATTCCTATCGGCGACAGTTATAGGTATGGTTTTGAGCATATATGATATAAGAGGCATTCAATTTCGTACAGAAATGTCCTCTGAGCAGGAGATGGGGCTATATACGGGTGGTTAAGACATTTCTGTACGAAATTGAATGCCTCATATATCATATATGCTCAAAACCATACCTATAACTGTCGCCGATAGGAATTCTCGCCGACGTCGGCGAGTGTTCCACTTCGTGTCCCCCCCCCTCCCCCTTTAACGATAAATTAAGACGGGTCTGTTGTCGTAGTACGCCTGGACATGCCTTTGTTGATCAAGTCAAAATTAGTAATTCCCCTTAACTACCGTTTTCTTTGCTTTTGTTAGTAAACAGACATTCCCTCATAAACAGACACTTGCCCACACGACACCGGCAACTATACGCAGGGTTTTGTGTGTTCTGCTGTGTTTTGGAAAATCCGGAACCATAGCCGAGTTTTGGGTGTTGCCGAGTCTTGGGATGCCGAGTTTGAGAACTTCAACCTGTACTACCATCATCGCTATTACTTGAAATGATGATGATAATGATACTTATAATGACAGTAATTGAAATAATGATAACCAATGAAGGAACACACACACACACACACACACACACACACACACACACACACACACACACACACACACACACACACACACACACACACACACAAAAAAAAATCAAAAGTCAGAATGGTGCAGTGTGATAAGTGGAGTTCCTCAGGCCCCAGTGATGTTCTTGGTCTATGTAAATGATATGACAGAAGGAGTAAACAGTTATATGAGTTTATTCGCTGATGATGCTAAATTACTAAGTAAAGTAGAAAGTAAAGAGGGCTGTGAGGATTTACAAAAGGATCTAGATAAGATTTTCAGATGGAGTCAACTATGGGAAATGGAGTTTAATGCCAAAAAGTGTAGTGATGGAAATGGGCAGTAGCAAAAAGAGACGAGAGGAAAGTATTCGATGGGAAATGAATGGATAATCAAAACAAAGGTCGAAAAAGATCTGGGAGTATGGATTAAGGACAATTTGTCACCAGAGAAGCATATAAGCAAGATCACAGGAGATACATACCAGTTGCTGAGGAATATACGAATGGCATTCAAATATCTGGATGAAGAGATGATCAAGAAATTGATAACATCTCTGATTCGACCAAGGTTGGAATATGCGGCAGTGATTTGGTCACCACATAAAAAGAAGGATATAAGGAAGATTGAGAGAATACAAAGAGCAGCCACAAAAATGGCTCCAAGCCTGAGAGATTTACCATATGAAGAAAGACTTTCAAGACTAAAACTCCCAACACTTGAGAAAAGAAAAGAAAGGGGAGATTTTATAGCAGTGTATAGAGCATCAATGGGTCTGGAAAAAATTGATAGAGAAGATCTGTTTGTGTGGGACGACAGAAGTACAAGAGGTCATGAGAAGAAATTGAAAAGGACAACATGCAAGAGGGATATAAAAAAATACAGCTTCCCGTATAGAAGCATAGAAGCCTGGAACAACCTTGATGCAAAAGTGATTAATGCAAGAAGTATTCAGGACTTCAAAGGCAAACTGGATAATAGTAGATTTGGAGACGGGACAGTACGAACATAGATCTTTTCCTGTATGTTACAACTAGGTAAATACAACTAGGTAAATACAACTAGGTAAATACACACACACGAAAAAAAGAAAAAAAAACGCAACCAAAATAGAAACTTTAAATACAAATCCTAAATCTACTAAATGTGATTTTTTTTCTTCAGAAAATTGATAATTTTACTCCAGGAAATAAATGTTACATTTTAAAAAGCATAGTCTAACAGACCATTGAAGGTAGCTCACACTGAGTTAGGATCAGGATGGAAAATGTCACCAATATAAAGAAAGCATCCAGAATAATTTTCATCATAAGTAACCACAAAAATGCTTTGAAATCGTGATAGAACTGAGAGCTTGCATCTCGCCGGTATTTCATGTCATTCACGAAATACATGAATCACCATAAGTTTCATGTAGCCTCTTTTTCACACACTACTAGCTTATAATGTCAAGATTTAGTGTAATAAATAAGCATGTATGTATTGCAACGAGGTATCTTAACAACATTTATTTCCACAGATGAACCACAGATTTATTTCCATTTATTTCCACAGATGGTATGGGAACCTACTAAATGTTGCTGCTGCTGCAATGTAAGAACAGGCAGCATCGTTATAGCAATCTTATTTCTGGTGAGTTGTTGAACTTTTCCTGTTCTAGTTGTAGTAATATCATATTGACATTTTTCCAAAGCTAGTCAAACCAGTTTTGTCTATAAATATACTGGGTATTTATCTTATTTTTGAACAGACATCCCATTTATGGTACCCGGACAGTTTGCCTACGGACAGTTTGCCTACGGACAATTTGCCTACCGGACAGTTTGCCTACCGGACATTTTGCCTACCGAACAATTTGTCTACGGACACTTTGCCTACGGACACTTTGCTAACTAACTAACCTAACCTAACCTAACCTAACCAAACCTAAACAAACCAAGGTAAAGAACATTTTTCCTGTGGAAACACAGAGGCAAAGTGTCCGGTAGGCAAAGTGTCCGTAGGCAAATTGTCCGGTAGGCAAAATGTCCGGTAGGCAAACTGTCCGGTAGGCAAATTGTCCGTAGGCAAACTGTCCGTAGGCAAACTGTCCGTAGGCAAACTGTCAGGCCACGCCCATTTATCAAGGTCAAGAAAGGAGTAGACAAATTCAGGAATAATTACAGTACGTATATAGATGGTCTGAAAACAATGCAGAACCATGAGGACTGCTGGGCGCCATCTTGGCGCCAAGGTCTCTCTTTCACGGAGAGAGAGAGAGAGAGAGAGAGAGAGAAGTGAAAGAGATATGAGAGAGAGAGATATGAGAGTAACCAAAAACCTTTTTCAAATTCTCTCTCTCTCTCTCTTTTCTCTCTCTCTCTCTCTCTCTTCTCTCTCTATATATATATATATATATATATATATTATATATATATATATATATATATATATATATATATATATATCTCTTCAGTCTCATAATGACCTTTATTTAATGTGTTTTACTATGTTTTATGTGATAGTCTTATAGAACAAGCATTTCCGAAGATAACAGTCTATCCTTTATACATGTATAACATGATATACTGCGGGGTAATGCCTTGAGAACTTCCCCGGGTCTTGGGTGAACGAGGAGGCCTTGGCGCCAAGATGGCGCCCACAAATCGAGTTGTCGCTACTCTATATAATATAGGTACTCTAGTGCAAGGGCGTAGCCAGAGGGGGGGCCAAGGGGGCCATGACCCCCCTCCCCCCAATTCAACACATCTACTTTAGGAGTGTATGGTATAATTTCATCAAATTTACTACATTGAACATCATGCAAAGAACCAATAAATGACCCCCCATAGGGCTCAATATGCCCCCAATTAAGTCATATCTTAAAAAAAATTCTCTGGGGGACTTACAGCGCCTCCCAGACCCCAGCTGATAAGGCTCGCTTCGCTCGCCACCCACCCCTCAACCATCATCGGGAGGTGGCCCCCCCCAATTATTTTTCCTGGCTACGCCCTTGCTCTAGTGTAGGCTATATATTTGTACCAGTTAAGGAGTTGAAAGAATTCTACCGTAGATAACAGTCAAGTCGCCACCTGCCTGCAGTCAAGTCGTCAGGCGCCATATATTACGAATTATAGCATTACTACTGATTTTGATGTGCCACTGAAGATAATACACAGTAGTTTATATCATGACTGTGTAATCTACTCTGTTTCAGCGTTGTTTTATGCTTTGTATCTGCAAGTATAGACGGTTTCAAAATTCACTACGCATTTTTTTTTCGGGCGACGACGACAGCGGTACGACACTCAGTAAATAAACACTAGATGGCGACTCTACTGTTGGTAGCCACTTTGTAGATATTTTTGTCATTTGTTCATTTATAGCCCTAATATGACACAGATGAAGACACAAAATGACATAGACTCTCCAAATAGCCCCTTCTAACTATCCTGAAATCATGGATGTAGAAATGTAAGTATTAACGCCACTACACAACTGTAAACAGAAAAAAAAAGTTGACCTGGCGACTTCACTGTTATCTACGGTAGGCAACTAAGGAAATATATCAAGGCAAGTGCTGAGTTAATTTTGAAGGGCATTTTTAATTGTAAGATTAATTGGGAAGACTATTCTGCAGAAGTTAGTGAAACTTCATGGGATCATAGGTTGCTAAACTCAGCCATTGAAGTGATGATCCAAAAGGTGGAACAAGAGACAAGGTTTGGAAGTGAAGATACTCCTGCGAGATAAAGATAAAAGATATAGAAAGCGAAATCTAGGTATGGAAAAGCAAACTTTGTAGGACTGCACAACTACTTAAATAGTAGGACTTATTGATTGTAACTGGACGCCCCGCCCCGCCCCTTTAATCAGGCAGAAAGTGTGCAGGAGAAATGGAAACATAACCTAGAAATCCATGATACTGCCTTTGATGAATGTGTGCCAATGTTAGCAGGGAAGGCAAATTAGAAGAAGGACTTGTACAATAGAATATGAATTGTTTAAAGTAATGAGATGTTACCTGGAATAGAACGAGAAAGATGAATGGTAAAGCAAGAGAAGAACACAGAACTAATATGAATATGTAACAATCCGCAGAGAAGAACAAAGGAACTTAGAGAAAGCATTGCAGGAAAATATATAACAGAACCTGAACTGTTTTATAGGTTTATCATTGGTAAACAAAAGCATAAAGAAGGAATTAACAAGCTGAAGGTGAGAGGGAAGGTTTACAATGAATCAAAAGCACAAGTTGAAATTATGAATCAATGTTTTCTAAAGGTTTCTACGAAGGAAAATTCATACATGGAAGGAGAGGGCGTGAAAAGATACATAATACTAAGAGATATGAAAATGGATATGCAGGAAGCTCTAGAAATGTTGGAACCCCAAGATGTAAGAAGACCCCAGACCCTGATGGAGTTTCTGACTGGATTTTGAAGGAATGCAAGTGTACTGTACAACGGAAGTAACAGATTCAAACTGGAAAAGCGTAGAGTTAAAAAGGAAATAGGGAAAAACTGGTTCACAAATAGGGTGGTAGATGACTGGAATAGGGAGTTTTAAAAGGAAGCTAGACTATTTCATGGATGGGGATGCAAGATGGAAGTAGGTAGTATTAAGGCTGATTCACACTGGCGTTTTTTCGGCATTTTTATCTGACTAAAAGGGGTCTGGGTCTGGGGCTGGTGTCATGATCGCAATAGGTTTTCAACAAAAATCACACACTGAGCGATCGGTGTGTGATTTTTGTTGAAAACCTATTGCGATCATGACACCAGCCCCAGACCCAGACCCCTTCTCGTCAGATAAAAATGCCGAAAAAACGCCAGTGTGAATCAGCCTTTAAGTAACAGGAACTACCACGTGTAGGTTTCACGACCTCTTGTAGCTTCCTTATTTTCTGATGTTCTTAGCTGATGGACAAGGTACCTACATACATAGCCTAATCATGTGCTCTCTGAGGGAAGGCAAAGTAACTTAAGAGTAGAACAGAATAACTATTGCTTCCATACATAAAAAAGAGAACAAGGACGACCTGCAGAAATACAGACCAATCTCACTAACCAATTAGTAGAAAGGTTATGATGTAAACTGGGTCAGTCTTAAAAGCTTTTTCTAATTATCTTGTGAACCCCTTTTCAAGTTACAGCCATGCCAATCATATAGGTGAATGCCATGTGGTTCAAAACATGGACCTCATACCAGTAGTCTATATGTGTGTAGAAAAAGAAATTCCCTAGAATAATCTGTTTGTGTTAGAAACTTGCATTGTAAAAGAATTGTCATTGAGAATCATTTGTATTAGTCCAGGAGCCAAGGGGTGTTTTCATGTTTGAGAGGGCCCCGAGATCACTTGCCTGATTTTGATAGAAGACCACCTGGGGCATACTATTAACGAGGGTGGTACATCTGAAACCTGGCAATAATCTCATAAATCACGGATTTGTCAAAATTGTGCTTTCCGGAAATGACCCTCTGAATGACGGGTGAGCCTCTTTTCGATCGCCATAGCACCTAAACAAATACACTTCCGGAAATAAATTACCTCTCAAAAGAAAGCTTAACTTATCCACTACACGATTTAGCTAAAGTGAAGTTGATTACACAATTAACGTTTTCAGTAGGATCGTAAATACAAAGTTATATCAAATATTTCGAAAAATCTAGGGTTGTAATACACAAAAATTTAAATTAAATAAATGGAGTGACAAATCTCATTGTTTATTAATCTGTTCTAGTTTATTACACATTAGAGAAGTTTTTAAAACTACCAAACAGAATACTGTAGGTCCATGTGAACATTTAGGGTCAAATTAAAAGAAATGATGAATTTACTAAAACCTGAGGTAAATAGTACCACTACACTTTCTCTCAAGTTTAGGACATGAGAAGTACAGACAGAAAAGTCTCGCTTATCCTAGCTTCTTTTTTGAAGGAAAAGTAGGTTTTTAAGGGCAGTAGTGATGAATAAGGATGGTCTTGGTGACCAAATTGGAAAAATTCTATGTCCACTCTCTTAAGTACATAACGGAAAATCAAACTCGATTCTACACTGAGAAACTGAATGAATGAATCTTACAATAGTTTTTTTTTCCCCTAACAGTAAAAGGATGTAATATAAATTGGAAAATTGTTCCATTTTACGGAAATTATGAGTCCAATTTTCACGAGGCGTGTGGTCACTTAGTACATAATCATCCAGCACCTATCCTTTATCTAACTAGCTGGGTTATTACATCCTTTGTCAGAAGCTTGGCAGCTGCAGTACTGACAACAAATTACTGTAGTTCATATTGTCTACAAACACATCGCTTAGTGGCACAGGACATGCATTTACATGGCATTGGGAAGTCATCTGGCAGTAAGAACTGACATCGTTCCGGCTCAAGGATGCCATCAGCCGTGCTTTAACCAAAATTCCTTGGATCAAGGTACACTTTCTCCAGACAGTGTAATTGCATGTACGTCCCGTAAAATGCCCTGAGAATATGCTCTTTGATAGAACGACTGCTGGGGGATAGGTCAATGATAGTATTTTTGCTGTGGTGGAAGAGGTGATATCTTAGCTCATCCATTGTTTTGCATTGTGTTCCAGACTTGTACACATTAACTAGAAACCTTCTATCAATGGAAAGTCAATCTCATTTTGGTGCTTTCCGAAGTTTTGGAGGTAGTGACACGGACTGGTTTTCAGTCCAGCTGCTTTTATGCCGAATTTGCTTGTTGAATCACAACCTGTGAGATGATGCAGTGCTACAAGTACTTTGTTGAATCACAACCTGTGAGATGATGCAGTGCTACAAGTACTTTGTTGAATCACAACCTGTGGATGATGAGTGCCAGTTTTGCTACAAGTACTTTGTTGAATCACAACCTGTGAGATGATGCAGTGCTACAAGTACTTTGTTGAATCACAACCTGTGAGATGATGCAGTGCTACAAGTACTTTGTTGAATCACAACCTGTGAGATGATGCAGTGCTACAAGTACTTTGTTGAATCACAACCTGTGAGATGATGCAGTGCTACAAGTACTTTGCAACTTTCCGTGCCTTACACGAATTACAGTTGTCTATATTTCTCTCCTTTTATATCATTCATTGAGATGTGTCATTTTTGCAGGTTGGAGGCTCCTTCAGTGTTATAGGTAGCATCAAAACCTTAATCGTGGGCGACGGTGAAGGAATTCACGAACTTTGCAAAGACGAAGATGACCCAACAATGTGTGTTGATGAATACCAGAAAATTGGTAAGGTTCTTCTTTATTTATGTATTCATTTATATTATTCATCTATTTTATTGTTTATTTATTTTTATTTTATTTCTATTTTATTATATTCATCATTATTATTATATTTTTTCAGTCAGTTGAATGGGTGTAGGAAACTTGCATGGTAACTGTACATTTGATATGACTAACTGCAGAGCTACCACTACCAGATATATTGACCACAAAACTTTGTTCCTAAAGACTTCAGTTGAGATAGTGATCTACAAATAAATTACAATTACATTTTGGTACATTTACAGTGCTGGGAACCACTATTTCATCCATGGTGATATCCATCTTCCACATCATATTCGCCAGCCTTCTCCTTCATGGTATTCTCAAGGTAAGCAAGTGTCACTTTTCTGTTTCACTCTTTGTATTAAAGCGTACAATTTGATATTGGTGAAAGTTTATGAAACGCGACATTTATACTGAGGTGTTTATCATGTGGATCCGAGGGAGATGCCAAGGATGCATCTGTAACCATATATTGTAATGTAATTAACAGTCTGAGGGCGTTTGAACTTGTGTTTGTCTACGTCAGAGTAGGAGAGGTGATGATCATTCATGAATGATGAAATGCTTAGAAATGTATCTATGCATTTGGGACTGGACAAGTAGAGACTAGTTATTCTGGAGGATCAGAGACTTGCAACAGTGGTTTAGTATCTGCCTACACAATTATTTTTCTCTAAAATGGGCCCTCTTAGGCTACAGTATTTTCTTTTTGGAGCAAAAATTAATGTAAATCAGTTACAGAAAAGGAAAAAGCTTTGGCATCTACAATAGCTCTAAGCAAATTTGACAAATTATCCATAGCCAATTATCCATGTATTGCTAAAACGCCAGTTTCAAGCCCCACATGTAAGCGGGCTGTGCATGAAGTGGCATTTAAATTGTTTATCTATAATTTCTTCTCATAGGTGCAGGGATTTATTGTTTTTTTTGCAAATCTCAAGCTTTCTATCCGCAGCCGCGGATATTCACGTCCCTATTAACATCTGCAGCTGCATCCATGGATGTGAATGTTATACGGATATTTTTAATAACTAGACACTACATGTCGGTTGGGTAAGGAGAGAGAGAGAGAGACACTCAAAATAATGTGCAATTGATTAGAGAAAATATTCTGGGATTTGAGCAGACGATATACAGTAAACCTTTGCTTTTACGTACCTCTATATACGGTAACTAATTTTGGCTTCTCCTCCCGTGCCTCACTACGTTGCCTGCCTCCCGTGCCTCACTACGTTGCCTGCCTCCCGTGCCTCACGACTTATTGTTTTAATTTCCCTGTATGCATGTAGTATTTGTCATGGTTGCATTTACGAACGTAAGTATACAAACTTTCCTCTAATGTAACAAACAAAGTTCATTATACACTGAAAGGGTCGGAAATAGCGAACTTTCACCTCATATGATGAACAAAGTTTGTTACGTGTGTATATGCGAAAAGTTCAGATCCCTCGGATGTAGTGGACTTTCCGATATAACATCACCCCCTTCCCCCCAAGTGGTTAATTAAAGTGAGGGTTTAATGTATTTATATATATATATATATATATATATATATATATATATATATATATATATATATATATATATGATTTTTATAATATATATATACATATATATATACATATATAGATAGATATACAATAAACCCTTCATGTTCGCGGGGGTTAGGGAACAGAGACACCCGCGATTAGCGTAAATCCGCGAGCATGACATTAGTCATTCATTTACCCATTTTTTTTTTTTTTTTTTTTTTTTTTTTTTTTTTTTTAAATCACAAGGAACTGGCCAAGGGCACAACAAAAATGGGTAACACAAAGCCCGCTTAGTTGCCAGTCCCTATAAAGAAGACAGTAAGAGAATAAAATAAAAACAGGGGTAGGTCAATTTAGTTCGGGAGGTGTCTTGTTACTCTTCTTTTGAAAAGATTTAAGTCATAGGAAAGTGGAAAAATAGAAACAGGAAGAGAGTTCCAGAGTTTACCAGTGAAAGGGATGAAAGAGTAAAGATACTGATTAACTCTTGCATTAGGAAGATGGACAGAATAGGGATGAGAATGAGTAGAAAGTCTTGTGCAGCAAGGCTGCGGGAGTGGCTGAGGCATGCAGTTAGCAAGTTCAGAAGAGCAGTGAGCATGAAAGTAACGGTAGAAGAGAGCAAGAGAAGCAACATTGCGATGGTGATTTAAAGATTGAAGACAGTCAGTCAGAGGAGAGGAGTTGATGAGACGAAAAGCTTTTGACTCAACCCTGTTTAGGAGAGCTGTATGAGTGGATCCTCCCCAAACATGTGAGACATACTCCATACATGGGCGGATAAGGCCCCTGTAGAGAGCAAGCAATTGGGAGGGAGTAAAAAATAATAATAATAATAATAATAATAATAATAATAATAATAATAATAATAATAAATAATAAAAAAATAAATTAAAAAAAAAAAAAAAAAAAGGGGGGGGGGTTGAAAACCCGCGAGCCTTAAGCCCGCGAACATGAAGGGTTTAGTGTACGTATATATATATATATATATATATATATATATATATATATATATATATATATATATATAATATATATATATAAAGAGAGAGAGACACCTGAAATAATGTGCAACTGGTTAAAAAGAAAATAATCTGGGATTTGTTTGTGGAAAGGAGTGTCACTCAAAATATCCGCATCCACAAATATTGAAAATAAATATCGCATCTGCAAATATTGAAAAATTGACATACAGTCCACCTCTAATCATCAATAAGAATAAATTCAGATCATACTGTAAGGAAGCTAGGTATTATTATTGAAGATCCACTAGAAGGTAGGCTACTCATTCACGCATCCTACCCACACCCAAGTGTAAGGCTAGCAGGTATCTCCACTTGGCCTCATTATTTTTTTAACCTAATACATTTTTGGCCTTTATAGATCTTCTCTAGACTTGAGGAGCTAAGTGAATTTGAGGCGACAAAAGTATATTGAGTAGTGATGTGCATTTTCATTTAGTACTGTGCATGAGCATAAAATACTCCTCAGAAAGATTCGGTAGTGCAAATAAGCAACAACCTTATCAATATGGGTACATACGTGGAAGTACAGTCGACTGGCTTTAACGGACTAAAAGGGGGGAGAACTGGTCCATTAGAGCGGATTGTCCATTATTGCGAGGGTATTTTCCCGGGGGTGTGAAAATATAGAAAAAACACAGGAAAAATTGTGAAATAAATGAGAAATAATCACAAACACAACCAGACAGAGAAGGTAGGTTGGGAGGCAAACAGTGACTGGCGCTACACGCTGGATTTGGCAAGAACACCTGCACTGCTCGGACACATTTTTCAAGCAGCGGACTTTTTGAATGGTTTAGTCCGCTTTTCCGTTAGTGAACGGAGTCCGTTAAATCCGAAATCTGTTAAACCGAGGTCTGTTAAACCGAGGTCCGTTAAATCAAGGGTCGACTGTAGTGGTGGGATGGTGAGAGAAACCATGTCTCTCAGCACAGACTGATAGATGAGTCAATCTCAACTTGCCTTATATCCGTACTACCTACTCAATCCACCACTTTAAATACACCACACCCCAACCCATGCAACTCAAGATTTCAAATTTGCATTTCTGAATCAAATTTGACTTATCTTTCATTTAGTGAAGAAAAATTAAAGCTTTTTTTTGGAGAAGCTCACTATAACCCCATAACCGACCACTTTAGGAGTTGAACATTCACGCACGGAATGATACGGAGCATTCTGTTCAAACTAATCTAAAACAGTTACATATTATGAGATTATTAATGGACAGTAAACGCTCTCTAAATCGAACCTCTTTATTCTATCGGATATCGGATAAATCGGACTCTTCTTTATTCTATCGGATATCGGATAAATTGGACTCTTCTTTATTCTATTGGATATCGGATAAATTGGACTCTTCTTTACTCTATTGGATATCGGATAAATTGGACTTCTTTATTCTATCGGATATCGGATAAATTGGACTCTTCTTTATTCTATCGGATATCGGATAAATTGGACTCTTCTTTATTCTATTGGATATCAGATAAATCGGACTCTTCTTTACTCTATCGGATATCGGATAAATTGGACTCTTCTTTATTCTATCGGATATCGGATAAATTGGACTCTTCTTTATTCTATCGGATATCGGATAAATTGGACTTCTTTATTCTATCGGATATCAGATAAATTGGACTCTTCTTTACTCTATCGGATATCGGATAAATTGGACTCTTCTTTACTCTATTGGATATCAGATAAATTGGACTCTTCTTTACTCTATCGGATATCGGATAAATTGGACTCTTCTTTATTCTATCGGATATCGGATAAATTGGACTCTTCTTTACTCTATCGGATATCGGATAAATTGGACTCTTCTTTACTCTATCGGATATCGGATAAATCGGACTCTTCTTTATTCTATCGGATATCTGATAAATTGGACTCTTCTTTATTCTATCGGATATCGAATAAATTGGACTCTTCTTTATTCTATCGGATATCGGATAAATCGGACTCTTCATTATTCTATTGGATATCGGATAAATTGGACTCTTCTTTATTCTATCGGATATCGGATAAATTGGACTCTTCTTTATTCTATCGGATATCAGATAAATCGGACTCTTCTTTACTCTATCGGATATCGGATAAATTGGACTCTTCTTTATTCTATCGGATATCGGATAAATTGGACTCTTCTTTATTCTATCGGATATCGGATAAATTGGACTCTTCTTTATTCTATTGGATATCAGATAAATCGGACTCTTCTTTACTCTATCGGATATCGGATAAATTGGACTCTTCTTTATTCTATCGGATAAATTGGACTCTTCTTTATTCTATCGGATATCGGATAAATTGGACTCTTCTTTATTCTATCGGATATCGGATAAATTGGACTCTTCTTTACTCTATCGGATATCGGATAAATTGGACTCTTCTTTACTCTATTGGATATCAGATAAATTGAACTCTTCTTTACTCTATCGGATATCGGATAAATTGGACTCTTCTTTATTCTATCGGATATCGGATAAATTGGACTCTTCTTTACTCTATCGGATATCGGATAAATTGGACTCTTCTTTACTCTATCGGATATCGGATAAATCGGACTCTTCTTTATTCTATCGGATATCGGATAAATTGGACTCTTCTTTATTCTATCGGATATCGAATAAATTGGACTCTTCTTTATTCTATCTGATATCGGATAAATCGGACTCTTCATTATTCTATTGGATATCTGATAAATTGGACTCTTCTTTATTCTATCGGATATCGGATAAATTGGACTCTTACTTTATTCTATCGGATATCAGATAAATTGGACTCTTCTTTATTCTATTGGATATCGGATAAATTGGACTCTTCTTTATTCTATCGGATATCGGATAAATTGGACTCTTCTTTATTCTATCGGATATCGGATAAATTGGACTCTTCTTTATTCTATCGGATATCGGATAAATTACTCTTCTTTATTCTATTGGATATCAGATAAATTGGACTCTTCTTTATTCTATTGGATATCGGATAAATTGGACTCTTCTTTATTCTATTGGATATCAGATAAATTGGACTCTTCTTTACTCTATTGGATATCAGATAAATTGGACTCTTCTTTATTCTATTGGATATCGGATAAATTGGACTCTTCTTTATTCTATCGGATATCGGATAAATTGGACTCTTCTTTACTCTATCGGATATCGGATAAATTGGACTCTTCTTTATTCTATTGGATATCGGATAAATTGGACTCTTCTTTATTCTATTGGATATCGGATAAATTGGACTCTTCTTTATTCTATTGGATATCGGATAAATTGGACTCTTCTTTATTCTATTGGATATCGGATAAATTGGACTCTTCTTTATTCTATCGGATATCGGATAAATTGGACTCTTCCATGGCTCCGGACACCTATTTATAAATCAGACATAAACTCGGTTTATTAGGCGGAAATCCGAACAAGTGGAATTATACTGTAATGTAAAATTCCTTCCTTACTGTATACATGTATCTCTGATTCATTATTTCATACATTACAATACAGTACAGTACTGTACCTTATTTTTGGTAATATATAATGCATGCTATAAACACTTTATTATTAAGTAATATTATACTGCACCGTGTTTTAATCAGTTTGAATGTGCTATGGAGCCAAAGGTATACATGAGTTTTTCAACCCTTGGTTAATCCGAACTTTCAGATAATCCGGACAGGGTCACCCCCAATGGGTCTGATTTATAGAGGGTTTACTGTACAGTATATGAATTTATTTGATATTGGCAAAAAAATAAAATTAGGCAATGGTATAAAGAAGGAAGTACTCTACAAAATTATAATGCTTTCCTCAATGACATGAAGAACCATGAAAAGGCAACACGAAATTACATATGTGGATTTACCAGAAAGATTTTTTGGTATTTGTTTGGCATCAAAGCGGGGGCTTATGGAGTCCCTTCGCTCATAACAATTTATAAATGGCTCCATGAGATAGTGTTCAGCCAAGGGAAAATATATTAATTGAAGAAAAAAACTACGTGTAATACAGAGTTAATCCAAAATTGACCATTGCAGTTATGGTCTAATATCAGTTTTCAGAATCCTCCCCAAACAAAACAGGCTTACTTTTTTGTGAGTCATTTTTCTTAAAAATACATGTACTACGTAGGTTTCTACTTTCATTTTTTCCCAATCTACTCTTATCATGAGCTTATTTTCAAATCGGTTCATATCCTTTACTTGCCTCTAACATGTTCTCAGTTATCATTCTCATGATCAGAATTTAACAAACGCATCTCTTCCATGTTCTGAATATATTCAATTCCTTACTTTTGACACCCTTTTTACTCAATTAACCTAAATATTCTCTTTCTTTTCAGAAAAAAACTCTATTCTTCGTTCCTCTGATGATTGCATATGTGATACAGATCAGTCTGGTGATACTGATTTCAGTGATTATGCTGATTCTTCTTATGTATTTTCAAGTTGCCTTTGGAGTCATCCTCTTTGTTGCAGCCATGCTTGGCATGTACATATTCCTGGAGACATATTTCCTGCTGGTCATCCGAGCTCATTACTTTGAAGTAAGTCCATTACTATGTACATAATCTTGAATGCTAACACTTTTAAATAACTAGGAATGGATGCAGTTTTCTGGCCAGTATACCCTTACTGCTTCATTATAATCTTAATCTAGAGTTATACTAAATATAAGTGTGTAATTGATATAATTCTAATGTTCTCCATGTGAATGGTTAAGTTGATGAATGGTGTTTGAAGGTCTGGAGCAGCAGTGGAGAGTTATGGTAAGTCTGCTTGTTATCCTAGCTTCAGATTTTACGTTGGGCTATGAATCTATGCAGTACACACTCATTGTACAGTACGTACGTAATACATCATGAGTTCAAAATACTAATTATCACAGGTAAATAGGGTGTTAAGAAAGTGTGCATTAATGTACTCGTATTTACCAAGTTGTATTGTACAAGGCCTGAGCTATGCTTGTATAGACTTGTCTTCATTTATCTGATTATCTTTACATTGGCGCACACTTCTAACTGTTATCACCTCTTCTTTTAGTCCATTGTAACAATATTTCTTTCATAATATTTTCAACAAGAACACGACCATGGACTGATCTAATTTCCTAATAATTGAACAATTTGGTTAACGAACGAGGCTCTGGAACAGATTATGTTTCTATATAGGGACTTCAGTGAATGTATGCATATATATATATATATATATATATATATATAATTGTGATTTTCTAACTTTCAGATCAAGAGAGCTAAAGGGCATATCCACACAGCTCTTAAAGATCGTGACGTAGAGGTTCCTCCCCACGCTGGCCCTGCGCCTGTGGGTTTCCAGTCTCTTCCACCTCCATACCCTAGCAATGAAGTGCCACCTTATCCTATTAAAGATGCTCCTCTTTATCCTGGCCTGGAGAAGACTGCCAATTGAAATTGTGTGTGACATTTCTTTACCATGAATCATTTTTTAATAGATCAGAGAACATACTTAGTAGATAATGACAATGAATAGAAAATGTAGTTAGTGTAATCATTTATAATGTATTTTAGTTATGAGTTGAAGTTATTCATCTTTTTATATTTTTAGTGAAACTAGTTGATTTAGAGTTGTGTAATATGCCATGTATTGGATATGCAAGCAGTTCAGCTGACTGAAATAAGATTTAGAAAGAAAACATGCCGTATTTCATGTATCAAGAGACATTACAAATAGTAAGATGCACCCTAAACTTAATTGACTAGGTACCTTTTAAGACAGAAAAATTGAGGACTTATAGCTAACTGTAATAGCAAGTCCAAGTTAACTTTGGTGGATTTTGTTTCCTGTCACAGCACCATCACTATAAACATAGTACATAGTACTAGAAATAAACAGCACATTAGGGATCAGTATTAGGCCTATTGCATCAACTGACTTACCATCAGTTCTCAAGGTGCAATCAAAAGGCTGGTATTAGTGGTGTACATATCAGTCATAAATGTTGGCCTGCATTTTGTGGTTCAGGATTGATTTTACGAAGACTGCACAGTGTGCATAGATGAACGAAAGAACTATGGTACCATTAGAAAGCTGCCAACAATACTCTAAATTTAAAAAAAAAACTATAAGCTGAATGAAACTAATGGAATTTGCAGTACCTATATATTACATACATATGAATGGTAATTGTAGGCTATTGAATGTCTAGAGTTCATCAATGCTTATATCTTACAATTAAGCTTGATGAGGATTGGAAAATTCCTCTCAAACAACATAATGATCTTTGAGTGATGAGAAAAGTGGATTTTGAGGGGATTTTTTGGGAACAAAATGCATCTTATGATATGGGAAATTTGATAATTACCAGCCAATCACAACTGATAGAAATATAGTCAGCGTCAGTATTTACAACATATTTATGTTGGGAGTTTCAGCTTTTCTTTTTCTTTCATGAAACTTGATTTGCAATTGTGCAGTTTGTTGTGTATTGGATATGCAGAGACCTCAGATAACTGGACCACAGGAAGGTCGATTAGATGCAAGTTCTTTAATCTATTTCAAAATGTATGTTTGATTCTGGTTCTCTTCAGTATTGAATAAAACATTAACAATGAAATTCTAATTTATAGCACCAATTGTCATGCCCTTAACACCTTTAAATTCTCAATATTAATCAAAATACCAGTATACTCCGTGGCCTTGTTAGCATCAGTTGCTGTGGTTGCTGCACACTGATTTGCTTAAAAGCATTTGCCAAACAAAACAAAACGAAACCAAATGTTTTTCCAAGGGCGTCTGAAAGTGTTTTATATATAAAATTTTGATTCATTTAGGTACCCGTTCGCCTCTGCCATGCTGCTCCTCAAAACGCTTTTGGTAATTCATCGTGTACAGTGCCTGCAGAAACTACAGTTAGCTGGAGATTGCTTTAGTGGTAGATGAGATTTGCCTCATACAGACTTGCAGTGGATGCACAAGATGTCAACAGTAGCAGTCTAGTTAAATGTTTAAATACACACACATAATATATATATATATATATATATATATATATATATATATAATATATATATATATATATATATACGTAATCATGAATGATTAATATTTGCTTACTCACAAGGTTTAAGCATTGAATGTGTTTTTACCAACTATTCTACGTTTCTTCTCAAAATATTTGTCCTTTCATCAGGTTTCACATATATTACTAGCATGAAAATATATTATGTAATGAAATGCTTGAATACATATATAGGAATACATACTAGACACATACAAATGTACTTTCTGTAAACTCTTTAAAATGATATGTAAAATCATAGAATAGCTTTTTTATTGCTACTTCAACCATAATAGGTCATTCCTATGTATAGAATAATTCAGCATTAACGAATTAGGTCAGGAGCGATGTCCCTCAGAAGGCCTTAAAGGATAGGAGGAATCGATGTTTAAAGCAAAAGTAATTTATGAGATTATTGGCATTAAGGAACACATTTTGGGTATCAGGATATGAGATTTTTTTTCTCATGGTCTTCCTCATGCCTCCCATTTAAACCTACATTGAGCTTGGACCAAAAATACATGCTAATTGATGAGAAGGAGTTTCATTGCTTTAACAAATCAGCAAAAGTAATGAGTTTGACAATGAGATGGCAAGCAATGGATGCGTGGCTCATTCAAGATCTAACTTTTTCTTAGTTGTTTCTCCAAATCTGATATTCATTTACAAAGATGCATTGTCCTATTAGGCATAAAATGCAGACAATTGAATTTTATCATCTATGTTTCACAAGACTTTCCCCCACTGATCGATGTTTATTGTGTCATTAGTGTGTACTATATACTCCACCGTACTTATATACTAAGAACAATGAAATACTACCTTTCTTGAACTGGTTATACTCATGTATGATTCAGGAGGTACAGAGTTCCTCAACATAATCAACTTTGGCATTTACAGTCAGGTAATAAAACTTATAGTTTTTTGTAAAAATGTGAAGCTTTTTAGTACATTTAGTATAGGAAAATTATGGTGAAGATGGATAAGTTTAAAATTAATTGTATTAAAATAGGATCTTGCCTATATATGTACTCAAATAAATGCAGTAAAAAAATTGAAGATGACATTGTAACTGCAAGATATAAAAATTCACAAGCCCACCCTAAACGTTGTTGATAAATAACCCCAAAAGGCCTTTGCATGTGTAGCCTAGACATGCTACGTCTTTATATAAAGTCCTCATTACCCATTTTATGTTATAGGATCATGGACTTTTATTGTAGTGTTTGCTTAAGTGCAGTGGTTTTTTTTCACTTGAATTTGCAAATAAATGCTATATTCTGATGTATGAGTTGATCTTTACTTTCAATCCATTTGTGTTGGCAGATTTTTTGAATAGTAAAATGTTATCCAAAGTTAGTTTCATATTTTTCTCTGGCGATGATTCGCCCCCCGGCGTATGCCCCCAATGATTGATTGATTAGTGGGTGTGAAAGTCGGCAGAGAGCCCAGTTTTCTTCCTGAATTAACCCAATACATTAATCATATACCATTGTGTAGAGGAAAAAAATTCATTTAGGTGGTGTATGCCATTGAAAAGTGGCGGACCAAAAACCGATCTTGACTTAACTTTATGTCCCAGAACCCCTTGATACACATTATTTTTCAATGGGACATAAAATGAAATAAGATGGTCAATTACCTTAAGATAGGCGCACAGTGCAGTGAAAGCGTAAAGGCACGTTGGCTGGTGCTGCAAGTACAAGAGCCCATGCATAATGATGCACTCCTTGTTGCCCAGTGGTGGCTCGTGATAAAATAAAAGGGGGGACTGCAGCTTCACACAACAGTAGGATCAAAGGTGGGCACCAAACCGTTAATCCGTTAATCGTTAATTAACGAAGTTAACATTTTCGTTAACGATTTAACTTTTAAGTTAACTTTGGAAATCATTATCGGACTAATTAACTTCCGTTACATTTAACTTCCGTTACATTTAACTTCCGTTAACTCAAGTCCGCTAATCCAAAAATTTCATAAAAACCGGTAAACGTTTAAAAGTTTCTATTATTTGAGAACGAGAAGAGAAAAAATTAAATTATGTATATATCGTGTTTTTCATTTTTTTTTTTTAATTTCTTTCGGCCACTTTATCAATATTTTTTATAGTATAATACTAATATTGTGTTTCATTTAAGTTTTTTTTCACCCTTTTCTCGCTCTAAAAGCCTTTAAAAACCTAAAACAGGGCCAAAACTATGAAATCAGCCTTTTTAGGTTTTTTTTTAGTTAAAACTAAAATCTGCCTTTTTTAACTCTAAAGCAAAAAAAAACTATAGTTTTTTGGTTCTAAAGCCCTTAAAAAAACCCATAAAGGCTGATTTTATAGTTTTGGCACTTTTCAAAGGTGGTTTTAGGTGGTTTTAGAGCAAAAACTGATTTTTTTTCTAGAATAAAAATTAACGTTAACGGTTTATCGATAACTTCCGTTACATTTTTAAAGACCACTTCCAATGTAGAGTTTTATTTAGACCACTTCCAATGTAGAGTTGAGATTTTTTCCATAGAAATTCCATAATTTTCTTTTAAATTTCACGAATCCTAATCTTCCAACAATAATCTTGTATATAGCTACATTAATGGAATCACACACACACTGCCCGTGTTATCTCTTGGCCCGTTTACAAGATGCGATCATGCGACATTTGTCGCGGGGTAGGGAATGGGGAGACACCAAGAAGGATATATGTAATTATTATCCTGAGGAGACACAGCTAGGGGTGAGTAGCACAGAGTTACATACGTATTCATGTAACTCTGTGGTGAGCTATATATATAGGCGCACTCCAAAGCGAGGAAGTTTGCTGGGGCCACGGTAAACCTGTGTCCTATCTCAGCAGCGCGCTGCACTGCAATTAACACCTGATAATCATGTTTCTAGTGTTTTACTCTCCTCAGCTGCCTCGTAGATGATACACAGACGTATTCGTAGGCTACTGCTCTCTAGGCTCTCGTACTAGCTCAAAACTAAGAAAAGGAGTCTTAGAAAAAGTTGAACCAGCTAAGCTTGCACTGAAAGCAAAATTGTTTTTTGAAAAGGATATCAGAATGCCTCTGACTAAATTTCTCAATATATTAAGTTCCGTGAAACCAATTTGAACGACAGAACACAAGTCACAAACATGCGAGATGCACTATTATATAATAGGAACTGCTGTTGACTGGACGCAAACCCGGCCGCGTCCCAAGCACGATCGCGTCTCGAGCGATCATTCCGAGAGGGGAAACGGGTGGCCAGAGAGCTTCACCTCTGGGGTGGCGATCGTGAGTCCTGAGCGCATGATCAAGACCCAGGATAGTCCAAGACACACGTATTATATGCTGTATGAATGGAGCGTCAAATGGACAATAGGCTTTGGGGTAGTGACAAATGAATGAAGCTGAAGCTGCAGCCTCTCATATCCGACATGCCACTCAGTAAAATCTACGTGTGAGAACAGTTAAACTATCAGGTAATATTCAAATGTTAACACCGAGCCTCATTCATACAAAAGTCATTACCCCCCAAATACTTAAAAAAGAAAATACATACTAGGTAGGTAGAGCGCGCCGCGTTTCAGGCAGGTGGGAGACGGGAGCTGACAAGTGATTCTGCTGGCGACCACTGGCATGTTGAGAGTCAGCGACTTTTAAAAAAGAAGCATATTTCATTTGGATTGCTTGTAGATATATCATTATAAAAATTATGAGTAATAATATAGTGAGATACATTTGTCATAATAATCCTTAGAAACAAATCCTGGTAAATGGGTTTGGCGGGGGAAAACAAGGCGGCGCGAACGAGACGGTCCATGTGAGGATCAGCGATGTTAATTGTACGACAATTATCATATATGTACGATAATTTGACTTTTCTTACGATGTACGATGCATATGGTTGAGAATCGTATACGAAAATACGATAATTGACTCACAAATAAAATTACATTATAAGGTCATAAAAAAATTGTCATAGCACAAAAAAAAAAAAAAAATCGGTCGATGTCAATTTCTGCGAAAAAGAGAGAGAGAGTTTTGAGTTTGACTTTGGAATTTGGATTAAATCTAGTCTAGGTAGCTATTATTTATTTTGATGAAAAGAGGAAGTATTCTTATATATGGAATGCTGATTTCAATGAAGTATAAAATCATTTACCTATTATATTATTTTCTCTAAGGTTGTACGATAATCTACCTGAAAAGACGATGGTGGCTCGGTACGATTATGTGGCCAACAAAAGTTCAAATCCCTGGGTGAGGATAAACAACTTGCCTCAAAGACCAGCGGGACCATGGCGGCGATGGCAGAGGGGGAAGACTTTTTATCCCTTGTGTCTTCAGAAGAGAAAGATTCAATTCCTGAAAACCTAGTGAAGAAACTACAGGATGTTTGGGAACTGAAAACTAAGGAAATAACAAACCTGAAGGTTGATATCGAAAAACTGAGGCTGAATTCAGGTGAGGATGATAGCTACCCGGTACTATCTGGATTGTTTGTTCAGCTATATACCTGAAATTATGCTTAGATCCATAATGACGAAGGACAGCAAGCATTATATACAAATGTAAAACACTACTAGACATATATAGGTAAAGAAAATAAGGTATTATTTTACTATTTAACCAATATTCTCTACACAATTTGGAGTGTGGTTTCTGTTTACCTTAATGGATTATGAGAAACTTTTTCGGTTCTATTACAGTTTAATGTATTACAAGGCACGTAGTTATAAACGTCCTCATCTTGTAGATTGGCAATTTGCAGAATTTCTAACCTCTACAACACCCGTCGGAAATACAAAATAAGACTAAGGGGGGCCTGGGGGGGGCGACTCCCCCCCCGTCTCACGTAATCAATGTTAGGTTGCGTGATCAATGCCCAGGCTAGGTTAGTTAACTAGCGGGGGTGTCTGTCCCCCAGTTATGTCTGGAGAGTATTGGTCAATAGGTAGCATTGTACTGGTAATAATGGACGAGAACTGCGCGGTCGCTACCTACCACTTACGTTTTCTATATTATTTTTGGTAAATTTCTAGCTTTTGCCCATACTCTCCCCCTTCCCTCCAACAAGCTTCGGAACCTGTGGGAATGCGGGGTTTTCGGGTGGGGAGCAAATAATGCGTCGGAAACACGTATTTTTGGAGTATGTAGGGGAACCAAAATTTCCTAGATCTAGGGTACTTTCCTTAGATCTAGAAGAATTTAACCTAACCTCTTAGCGGGGCGGCTCCATCCCTCTCGACCCTCCAGTATTCTAACCTAACCTAACCAGATTTAACCTAACCTAGCGGGTGGTTGCCCCCCTCGACCCCCCCGATACTCTAAACTAACTTTCTAACAGGGGGTGCTCCTCCCTCTCCCTCGAAGAAATTATAGACAAGTTTTTAACGACTGCTTTCATATTTTCTAAGAGTTCAGATTTAGCAGGTAGAGAACTTTGCTGTTCGCCTTGAAATGTCTGGATAAAAATTTCCCTATGTAGGTAAAGAAAACTTTTTTTCTGATTTAAAACAAACATAAAAAGGCAAGGAATATAATTCAAGCAGAGCTATAATCTTGTGGTCTAATTTGCTGGCCTTCTCCCTCATATGTGTCTCCTTTTTGGTTATGAAGAGCTCATTTTCTCTGAAATATGTACTAGGTGGTAACCCAGCCACTTCAAGCAATGCAAAAACAAGTTACGGTGGTTATGTCTGTAATTACACGACAGAGGTACCTTGTGGTGATATATATTATTATTATTCATTTTATTGAATTAACTTCATACGTTTAAACTGAATTCTCATCTTTGGTGGATGGAATAGAAATTTTGTCATTATAATTTCCTTTTTTTATAAAGCTTTGTCAACAAGATTGTAGTACGTATTGTGAAATTAATATGATCTGATTTCCCTCAGAACAAGAAAAATTTCAGCTTGAGAAACAGCTGGTGAGCACGCAGAGCCAGCTTGAAGAAGAAGCAAGCCTGAAAGATGAATTCAAAACTCAAAAAGGAAGTTTTGAGAAGAAATTTGGAAAGACTGAGGATGAATTACAACAGTCAAAATTGAAAATTACTTCACTCTCCAGGGAGCTGGAACAGTTAAGTGATGATTTTTGTTCAGGTGTTTTGTCTCGGGGTAGCATGAACCCTAACGGATAGATCCAGATTAAAGCACCGTGGTTCTTCCAGTGAAATTAATTCTGTTTTCATAATTCTTATGAATTTATTGTGCAGTTGGTTGGGATTTGCAGAAAATTGTCCTGCCCTTCTTTGTGAAAACTGAAATTGAAATGACAACTGTTTTATTGGAAAATGTGACATCGTTTGGATATCTATTCAGTTTAATATCTCACTGCTTTTGTGAATATGGTTCTCTTAAAGTAATCGTCCAGACCATTTCATCATTCCTGATTTGATGTAGTTAGAGTATAGCCATTATCGAGTGTATCAACAATATGTTGTCACTTTTTGCATCCAGTCAGCCGTTTTTTAATAATCCGCAATCAAAATCTGTAAATTCCCTGAGCTTCGAAAACGCTGCTGGCAACTGGCGACGATGCACCACGGCTCGGTGACGTAACAGGAGGAAGGCCTCCTCTCTCCGCGCTGATCAGAAGCACGTAAACACGAGATAAATATAGTACTTGAAGATTTTTGGGTGTTTCCGATATAATTTTTTTGCGATATGCCACATGCATGCATCCTTTATGGGTGCAGCAAGACAGCTGTGCCTTTCGAGAAAAGTTTGCACACGTTTCCGACTGATACGACTACGTTAAATGTGTTGAAAAGATTAGTGCGGCGGACTAGGGCGGTCACCACTAGGGCAGATTGGAACAGGAATTGGCAAGGATTTGTAGTGATACACACACACACACACACACACACACACACACACACACACACACACACACACACACACACACACACACACACACACACCACACTCCCACACACTCACCACACACACACTGGTCACCACCCTATGCGGCCATCCGTATGATCCACATATATAGAGGGCAGTCGCGCGGAGCAAGCTATTGTTATACGTATATGTTTATTGTACGTTATGTTTAACATATATAACTATATGTTAAACATAAGATATGTCATAAGTTACTAACCTAACCTCACTATAAGTTACTAACCTAACCTCACTATAACCCCTAAAATTTACTAACCTAACCTCACTATAAGTTACTAACCTAACCTCACTATAACCCCCTAAAAGTTACTAACCTAACCTAACCTCACTATAACTCCTAAAAGATACTAACCTAACCCTACCATAACCCCCTAAAAGTTACTAACCTAACCTCACTATAACCCCCTAAAAGTTACTTATATTGCCGTAGGCGGCCGCATGGGGCCCGCAGCCGCATTGGGGATACATTGGGGATGTGTGTAAGGGGTTGTTGTGTGTAAGGGGTTGTTGTGTGTAAGGGGTTGTTGTGTGTAAGGGGTTGTTGTGTGTAAGGGGTTGTTGTGTGTAAGGGGTTGTTGTGCGTAAGGGGTTGTTGTGTGTAAGGGGTTGTTGTGTGTAAGGGGTTGTTGTGTGTAAGGGGTTGTTGTGTGTAAGGGGTTGTTGTGTGTAAGGGGTTGTTGTGTGTAAGGGGGTGTGTAGTTGTTGTCGTAAGGGGTTGTTGTGTGTAATGGTTGGATTGTTGTAGGCTGTTGTATAAGGAGGGTATTTTTTAAGGGTTCGTTGTGCGTAGGTATTGTTGTCAAGCGACGTTTGTCTGAACGAAGTTGTCTGTGTAAGGGTTTGGTGACAGGGTGTGTCGACAGTGTTTGTACATGTGGAGGTTCTTTTGATCATCAATGTTGTCGTAGTACTGTTGTGCGTAAGGGTTTTTTTTCGGGTTGTTGGTGTATTTTTGTAAGGTTTGGTTGAGAATCATATGTTGTGTGTATTCTGGTCTGAATTACGTTCACATATATAGGCGACAACATAGGTCTCGTGAGCAATCTACTTAAGATTGTCACAGCACAGATCACTTCTGAAGCCCAATAATTTGTCATCAACATGCCGCAGTTGTGTAGACAGAATGTTAACATGGAGTTCCTTATACGTATATGATAGTAGTAGTCTGATTGGAGGAAGGTTTTTTTTTCCCAGCGTTACAAGTGATTGGTAAGGCTGGAAATCAATTTTTTGTTTTATTTTGAATTGTACCTACAAATAATTAGGAACTAAAGTCTGGCATTATTTAAGAATTAAAATCCTTCTCGAATCAATAATTGAGTCTCGCCTCTAGTATTTTGTATACGGTAATTATAACTACGAAATCATTAATACGTATATTGAAAAAAAGTAAAGATTGATAAAGGTTGTTATTGTCACCAGGATATCCCTGATGGTAGCTGATGAAATTAACTTTTGTCTTATTTTGCAACTTGGTCCTAAAAGTAATTTAGGACTAAAGTCTTGTATTGATTTTTAATATATATATATATATATATATATATATATATATATATATATATATTATATATATATATATATAAATATATATATATATATATATATATAAATATATATATATATATATATATATATATATATATATAATTTTAGGGTGGTCCAAAAAAATGAAAGTTCGAATTTCTCGCGGGCATGTTTGCCAAAACGTTCCTGACGTTGAAAAACGCAAAGAAACAAAAAAATAGCAGATTTGGAGGTGGTTTAGGGGTCCATCAAAGTCTCTAAACTTTTCTCAACGGATTCATTATAATGTCACAATACTAATAGGAAAAATGAAAGGAAAGAGCATAAAATGTTCTCTCTTAAATAGTTTTCAACTCAATGGGGGTGAGGGTAGTTGCGCCGGTGAGCTTCCACCACCTGGAGCAGGTCCTGCTTGGTTTTCTCATCCTTGGTTAGGGAGTCGTTGTACGATGAAATCATCGCCACCCCACGCTCGGCCCCGTCGTTTGTGACGCTGAGGTTCTTCACTGTGGACACCCCCTTCTGGTACGCAGGGTTTGCTTCCCACTCGTCCACAGGGAGGGAAAGGAAGAAGATGTCGATGTTGAGGAGGGTGAGCGCGCGAACAGAGGCGCTGGAGGTGAGTGAGGGGAGCGAGGAGTTGATGAGCTGATCCGCAGCCTTGTTGAACCGGATTCGGTCGAGGTCCTTTTCCTTCCTCGTCTCTTCAGCAATCTTCTTCTTCTCCTCCATGCTGATCCTCTCCGAGAAAAGAGACAGCCCCACGAGATCGGCGCCGAGGTACCAGAGATGGCGGGAGAATGTGGTGAGGGTCGTCTTCCCGATCGCTCCGTTGATCTCCTGGAAGTGGTGCAGGTCCTTCACGAGGTTGAGGTCGTTGTACGCAGCTTCGGTCGCCAGCCCCGCCTCCATCCACGCGCGCGAGTAGAGGAGAACTACGAAGAGAGCGATCTCTTAAAGTCCCTTGCCTTCCCGCGTTGTCATTTGCACGTGGGACCGGAACATGCGGATCTTGAGAACGTAGATTGCCTTTGCCATCCAACGGGCGTGGTGGAAGGCTCCCGGCTTCTTGATCGGCTGACGGAGGTTTCCGGTGAGATAGAAGAGGGACAGGTTGCACAACTCGCGGTAGTCCTCTCGGACTTTCTTCGACTGGATCCCTCTCTCCATCGCACCGATCGATGCCTCCTTCCACGACGGAACGAGATCGATCCTCGGGTCGACGACGTTGTCGATGGCTTCGGGATCTTCATGAGGGATGTAGGGCCACTGTTCCCGGAATCGCTTGAACAACTGAATCGTTGGTCCAGAGGATGGCTCCATCACCTCCTTGAACGCAGCGGCCAGGATTAGTTCGATGACGTGGTGGCGGCAGGCAAGGTTGAGAAGGGGTTTCCCCAAAGCTTCTTCTAGAAGACGCCAGCAACCGGTATGAATTCCTGTATTGCTGGCTGTCGTGTCGAAAGACATACCGACCACCTTCTCCTTGATACCCCACTCGCCGAGAACTTCCACCACCTTTGTAGCCATCGCTGCTCCCGTTCCCGCTGGGAGCTTTGGCATTCCAAGCAGCTTCTCTTTTTCCAGGGCAGGACTGGAAACTATGATTGGAAGACGATCTACAAGATTCCCTTCTCCTTCTCCAGTTAAGTCGGGAAGCAATTTACCATCCCAGTGAACGATCAGAGGAGGCTCTTCTGCATTGATGAACTCTTGGAAGGAGGTCTTGATGTCCTCCGCAAGCGCCGTCCTGGTCATCATTCTGGATCGACGAAGTGTGCTTCGGGAAGCAGGCGTTAATCCTGAGCTGGAAGCCACAGCCTGGAGGAGGTGGGTCGCCTTCCGGTCTGAGAGGTTCGTCCTGTCCAGCGCAGAGACCACTTCCGGTGTAACCTTCAGCCGCTTCTTGGGGGAGCTGCTGACCTGCGATGATGTTTCCCCTCGAAACGGGGAATTCTCCTGGGACGATGGTCCAGATGACGGTGACGAAGAGTCGGAAAGGTCCACCGTCGGGAACTTCTCAGCCTTTGCCATCTTCTCCTTCTCCGCCATCTCACTTTTCCGCGCCAACTTCTTCATCCGCATCGTTTCCTTCCTCACCAGCTCTTGGTCTACTCCGCCCATTGCCATTTTCCGCTCCGTTCGCTGATCCCTCAGGAAGGCTTGGTCCTCTTTGTTCTTCATGGACGACAAAGCATCCTTATGCGATATGTCGAAGAGGCGACTGAGCTCGTTCTTGAAATGGACTTCCTTTGCTTGTTGAGTGTCCGTACTCCTCTTCCTATTAATTTTCAGCTTCTCGTATTTCTTCACTACGGATTCCAACTTGACTTTGATGGAACGGATCTCCATTGTTGGGATTCTGGCTTTCACCCACACTTCCACGAGTTCAGTGACAACAGCCTCCCGGTTGCTCTTTGAGTTACATCCGAATGAGTTCAACCGACGCAGCACTTCTTCTCCAGTGGGCGGCAATTGGCGGCCGGTGAATTTCTCCAATGGTTGATCAAAGAGGAACAGTTCCGTGCTTTTCCGTGTAGAACACGCCATACTCACTCACTCTGGGAATCAAAAAGAAGAAAAAAAAAATTAGAGATAAAAAAAAGAAAAAGAAAAGAGTACTTTTAACACCGACCGACAGCGAACCGAAAGCTCAACTGACGTCTCCCTCTCTCCCACTGACGTCTTCTTCTCTCCCACCGGATGTAGCAACCCCCACCGGATGTAACAACTTCCTTCCTCTTGATGGACCCCTAAATATTTTTTGAACTGTGGCAAATTTGGCTAGGAGTATTTTCTAGTCAGGTAGAACAAAATAATCAACATGCCCCAAGAATATTCAAATTTTGAATTTTTCCCCTATGATTTTGGACCACCCTAAATTTTATATATATATATATATATATATATATATATATATATATATATATATATAATATATATATATATATATATTTTTTTTTTTTTTATTTTATATAATATATATATATATATATATATATACATTTGTGCCTATAGCGCCTATAGGCAGTGGTGACCCCACTGATTATATCATGTCATGTGTTTCTTCAGGTATGGGGCACAAATGAACTTCATAAAAAAGAGATTGCACTGTATTGTGTGATAGTGGAAAGTTTGTCCCTTTCTTTGCCCTTTAGCTGCTATTAACTCTTACGCTGTGCAGTATTTGTGAAATATACTAAACTTATCACATTTATTAATTTTATTTGTGTTTTAGTTCTCAGAATGAAAAACGGAATGCTTCTTCACAGTCAGCTGCCATTGCTGGTAGCCTTGATTCAAGAAATAAACAAATACAAGAACTCCAAGAGCAGGTGAGACTCAGGTGACAAGTAAAGCTGGCAATGCACTTGTATCCGGTGTGAGGGTAGGGACTATAAACTATGATGATTGGCAGACTCACCAACCTCATCAATCATGCGGGCATTTTTTATTTCCTACATACATAAGAGCCTCTCCCAAACACGTGGGATGGTACAACACACTGCAGTTCACTCACAAATGTTCAATACAACTTGCAGCTTACATGTCCTAAACACGCCAACACAGGAACTACCACGTGTAGGTCTCACGGCCTCTTGTAGCTTCCTTATTTACTTATATTCTTATGTAAATGATTTTATGAAAATTGATATATTTTGAGAAGTGAAAAAATCTAACAAAAATTATAAGTTTTATAGAAGATTATGAATTGAGATGAATTTAGATTTGAAATTGAATGTTTACAAAAGGAGGAAACGTACTTGTTAACTGATGCAATTTTGAAGTAAGTTTTGGGAGTGTGTAATTAGATGTTACATTTTACTGAATTGTTTTAAGGTGCATCGGCTAAATGAGCAACTAAGTGAGCTAGCGCGAGTGAAGAATGAAGCTGTTATCCATGCAGAGGAAGCCAGTAGTCGAGAGATGCAACTCAAATACAGGTAAGCTGTCTTCATGAGTTGCCAATATATTGAACACTATTCATGGAAAATCATAATCAAAACAGCCATTGTAGAAATTCATGTGGAACTGTGAAATGCAGGGTGGAAGTAAAGGCTGATTCACACTGGCGTTTTTTCGGCATTTTTATCTGACGAGAAGGGGTCTGGGTCTGGGGCTGGTGTCATGATCGCAATAGGTTTTCAACAAAAATCACACACCGATCGCTCGGTCTTTCAAGAGACCGACTTCTCGTCAGATAAAAATGCCGAAAAAACGCCAGTGTGAATCAGCCTTTAGTCTGCAAAGGATGACATTAAGTATGTTGCCAGTACGCTGTTTTGTAGGGTGGGGTAGCTGTCTCCAAATCATTGTGAAGGAGTTACTGATAATATTTATTTCCCTACCAAGGGTTTCCCTCTGCAAGACAGGTTGAGGATCTGCTTCGTGTGTGGGATTTGAAATGCTTTTGGCAGCAAAACCGCAGCTGCTAGATTTTTACTTTATCTTTTTTTCATTAACATCATAGGGGATATTAAGGACATTAAGGGATTAATTAGGACATATTAACATCACTGGCCTACGACAGAAATATTGCATAGCCAAAAAACTTATTTGTTGGCAGTCCCCATAAAGAAGATTTAAAAATAGTGTAAAATATAAAAAGTGGGGGGATTGGGCAATTTAGTTTGGGAGGTATCTTGTCACTTCTTAAGAGTTTAAAAGAGATTCACATGTTCACATATCAATTAATATTTTTTCACAGTTATTACAGCTTACAATTATTACACATAATTATCACATTTGTCTGTACATATTCTTCATATGTCTGTACATATATGCATATTCTTCATGTTTACATATATACATATTCTTCATATGTCAATTGTCACGTATGCTGAATGAATTTCACATTGTGCATGAGAGGGACACTGGGGGGGAAAGCTTCTGATCATTGGGACAAAGGTTGGTCATTTTACTTGGTCTTGGTCACTTGCTTGTCATCTGATGAGCTGCTCTCCATTCATCCGGGCAGCACCAGCCATTGTGGGAGATTGCCCTTCTGGCCAGTAAATGCTCGGACCTAGGTAATCTACAAACAAAAACTGGTCTTGTGTGACGCCCTCAACTTTGCAGTTTGACATGTGAGCATATATTTTCTTGTTTTTTTCAGAGGAAAGAGACTTGAACAAGAGCATGGTCTGCTGTCACGGCAGATTGGTGTATTGCAGCACCAGCTGGAACAGAGAACAGAAGAAACTGTCAAACAACGCCAAGAACATTCCTCCATTATTCTTGGACTCCAGACTGATCTTAATCACAAGCTTGAGGAGGTAAGACAAAACATAGGTAGTTTATCTTGGGTATATGATGAGGAGGAAAGTAAGCATCCAGGTTAAAAAGGAACTGCAACAGTATTATTGTTTTGAAAGTTAATCCTTTCACATCTATTCAACAGTGACTTAAAAGGTGGATAGGTATTGTCATCCATTGAATCCTTCCATTTCTTTGCCATAGAATTTAAATTCTTGTTTATTTTCTCTTGGGTGGCATCAGATGATGTGTGGCGACTCTTTCTTAGCTCACAGCAGGTTACTGACTATAGACAGGCCTCACAATGATCAATTGCTGTCATTGGTGGTTGCCAGCATCTGGTGTGATGCTCCAAGTGGAAAGGCCCAGCAAAGCCTCTCCCTACTGATTCACTCAACTCTAAGAATGATCCAACAACATCTGCAGATTCCAAAATAGTTATCCTAGATGATCTTTATATTGCTGAAAGGGAAGAGCATGACAGTGACCGTAGCTGGCGTGAAACTTTCACATCTGCCTCTGGTTTGAGAAGTGGAAGGATGGAAGACTTTGGTTATGTACAATATATATACAGGGAGGTCCCGTTATACGAGCATTCGATATACGAGAATCCGATGATACGAGATGTGCAGTGCTGGACGTCGCGGAATTATAGTCCGCGATTCTGCGATCGCAGACTACCAAAAATCGATCGCGGAATTTTTATTAAATTTGAATTAATTCCACAATCGCGATCGCGGAATTAATTCAAATTTAATTTAAAAAAATTTGCCTTTAATTCCGCAATTTTTAGTCCACGATCCAAAATTTTGACTTGAAAAACGATTTTTTTTCCCCACGCTACTGCGCGGGGTTCGGTTGAACAGCTGTTCTGTTACCTGACGCGCCTGCTGCTGGCCGCCCGCGGGCTGATCAGTCAGCTCTGAACTGTTCCACAGTAAAGTCGCTGACTTCCCCGCTCTTAGCAAACGCTAAATGTCAAGTTCTAACTTAAATTCGAAACTCACCTCACCTAGCCTACATAGAAAAAACTTATTTCTTGAATTTTACAACTTTTAATGCGCCTCCCGTGTACATTTTCGGTTGGAGCAATAAGTTAGAATGTAAACAACAGGTCGGAGACTCATCATAGCACATCTCGTGCTCCACGCTAACGCCGTTTTTGCCGCCTTCCCCGGAAGAAACTAACTTCAGTAAGCAACGTAGTGCTAACAGCTTAACTTAACACATAACCACTAGTAGTTTAACTAAAAAATAGCCCATATTTTCTTTGAAGAAAAACTTCGCTAGCGATTACCGATCGCGGAAGAAACGATCGCAGAATTTTAATTCAAACTTAAATAAATATTCCGCGATCACTGAACGCCAAATTTTTGATCGCGGAATAGCGATAGTGGACCACCTATTTTTGGATCGCGTGCCCAGCACTGGAGATGTGTAAATTAGGGTCTATTTTCAATATACGAGATCGAAAATCCAATGCTACGACATTCAAACTGGGGTGAGTAAAATTACCAAGTTATTTACTAAAGTAAATTACAAGTTATTTACTAAAGTAAATACAAGTATTACTAAGTAAATTACAAGTTATTTACTAAAGTAAATTACAAGTTATTTACTAAAGTAAATTACAAGTTATTTACTAAAGTAAATTACAAGTTATTTACTAAAGTAAATTACAAGTTATTTACTAAAGTAAATTACAAGTTATTTACTAAGTAAATTACAAGATATTTACTAAAATTATAAAGTCATTTACTGACTACTATATGATTTTACCTAAGGTTGTACGATAACACTGGTCGACACCAAAAATGGTTCTGAGTTCATTGTGTGTGGGTTGGAAAGAATTTTCGCTGCTGATTTAAAAAATGGCATTGCTTTTTCTCTAGCACGTATAGTTTTTGAAATATCGGCATTTTAAATTTTAATAGCTATTATAATTATATACGTATATATAATTATATAATTAATCGAAACAATCCCCCTACGTTAATATATATTACTCGTAATTAAATTCTGGTGGTGCCTGCGGCTTTATTAGGACCTAATGTACATATCTGGCAAAAAATACACTTAAATTATGTTCCAAATATATCCGAAAATGTGCCACATCTTGGAAATATCCGAAAATATGCCAAATCACAGTAAATTATGACTATATGGCCATATATGGCCATATATTTGAGGGCCATATATGACTATATATATATATATATATCTGTATTTTGCAGAGCTGGGATTCGGTAGATTTTTTCTACCGGCGGTATCGGTATTCGGTAGATGAAAACGGGCCATTCGGTTCGGTATTGCGGTAGATTTCCAAAAAATATACCGACTGCTTCGGTATTTCGGTATTTCGGTTCGGTAGATTTAAAAAAAACCGTTATATATAAAAAAACCCACCTTTAAAAGCCTTTTAATACATTCTAGAGCCCATAAAACACCTATTTTAAGCCAATATTTAACAAAATATTCTAAGAATATATGTCTGCAGTGTAGACGGAACAGATGAGAAACGAAGGCAGTAACTATTGCAGTTTATATGTAACTTATCACAATATCTATGACTATTAGTATAAAATTTGCTAACAAGAGTAGCAAAAGCATATCAGTTAGGTAACTAGATTCACTACAATACATCTACATTGATTCCGAAAAAACTCATTTATAATTAACTATAACATTGGTACATTCATTTGAAAGTATTTGCTATTTGCCTTGGTTACTGTTCCATATATCATCGATATATCATTATATGGCACACATTTTCAACGTAATTTTTTTTAGCCACACTCCAGTGACACTCGTGTTGTGCCATATATTGCACAGGCAAACTATATCTATTATTTTCTTACAAAACTGCCATAGACATTCAAAGAAGTTATATAACAATAGACTAATGTTAGTTGTACGCTGTATAATTTTTACTCACCTCAAAGTATGATAGTAATTCGGTAGTAGCGTTCTAAATGTGGAGCTCCGCAACAGAACCAACCGGTCCCGAATCCATCAGCTGACTGACTAAGTAAACAAATTGTGGTGCCATCTATTGGCGTATTTTTCCAACTTCAATTCAATTCTACCGAAGAAATTCGTTCGGTAGATCCATTCGGTATCGGTATCGGTAGAGGTTTGGTACCGAAGATTCGGTAGAGGTTTGGTACCGCCGGTAGTACCGAAATACCGAATTTCATTCGGTAGTCCCAGCTCTGGTATTTTGGAACACAACTTCGAGATTTTTTTTGAGAGAAAGATGCGCTAGTTCGAAGAACAGTCAGATCTAGACTGTTCTTCAGAAGAACAGTCAAGATCTCAAATTGGTATTAAATATACATATGATCAAAACTATACCTAACACACAAAAGTACTCACCCTGCTCCATAGTACATCAGAAGTGTTTTTGTAGTTTGCTCTTTCGTTTGTAGGAGCAGCTGCTTTCACGTTGTAGCGTCCAGCAATAGACCCCTATCATGTTGGGACTGAATCGTCCTTGGTATCGGGTTTCCATGGTGGCAATGTCCTGGTGGAAACGTTCCCCCTGCTCATCACTGACCGCGCCAAGATTCGTTGGGAAGAAATCAAGATGTGAATGGAAAAAGTGGATTTTGAGTGACATCCGAGCCCCAAGCGCATGGTAACTCTTCAACATGTCATTTACAAGTTCCTCATAATTCGATGCTCGAACATTACCTAGGTAGTTCTTTATAACAGCCAAAAAGCTCTTCCAAGCAGCTTTTTCCAGGGCAGTTAGGCTCTTTACAAAGTCATCATCATTGAGTAGTTGACGAATTTGAGGGCCATTGAAAACACCTGCCTTCACTTTGGCTTCAGATACAGTGCGTTCAAACTTTGCTAACAAATACTGAAAACCAGCACCATTTGGATCCATGGCTTTCACAAAAATTTTCATTGACCCAAGTTTCAGATGCAATGGAGGTAAGTACACCTTTTCACTGTCAACAAGAGGTTTGTACATGCAGTTGAACCTGCCAGGTGAGTCTTTCGGTCGTGCTGGCCATTCCTTTTGTTTGTAATGTTTGCTGTCCGCTCTAGAGTCCCACAAACAAAGAAAACACATGTGCTTAGTGTAACCTAACTGGAGTCCTAGAAGCAAGGAGATTACCTTCAGGTCCCCACACCGATTCCACTGATGTTCTTCATATTTAACAGCAGATAACAAAGTCTTCATAGTTTCATAAGTTTCACTCATTTCATGGCCATGCACAATTGAAACATTCGGAAGCTTATTTCCTTTATGCAGAAGAACGGCCTTTAGCATGTTTTTTCCTGAATCTATGAACAGCCGCCACTCACTCTTATCATAAGTGTGAGACTCACAAAGTTGTTCTGTGAGTGTGTCAACATCAAAGCAGTAACAGAGCTTGTGTTCCATCTTGAAGAAGCTTGAAAGTTCTTTTATGTCTACGACGAAACGTGGTGATGAGAACTCCTTCTTGTAGCAAATTCCATTCCTTGAGACGAGATCCAAGGACTTCACTTTTCTCCTTGGGTAGATCTAGGTCCCTAGCAAGGTCATGTAGCATTTCCTGACTGATGAATTTGGGCTCTCTGTTGTCTGCCATTTCTTGAAAGTCTGTATCCATGGGATTATCCTCCTCGTTCGAATCTGATTCACTTATAGCACTTGCAATTGGAACATTTGGAACTGGGAGATCAGGACCATGTGGCACAGGCCTGATGGCAGAAGGTACGTCAGGATACCTGATTTTAGCTCGCGTTTTTACTGAATATCCTTTGATGTTAGTGAGGCAGAAGTAGCAGTCAGTACTGTGATCCTTTTGTTCACGCCAAACCATTGGGATGCCGAATGCCATGCCTGATGGCCGTTTGCCACGCATCCATTCATTCGAGTGGTTCACACAGGGGTTGCATTCTACGTGAGGGGCCCACTTCTTATCTTGATCACCTATACGGCACTTGAAGTAATGCAGATAAGCTGCTTTAACATTCTTTGTAAGAGGTTTCTTCAGACTGTCAGGGGTAAAAATTCCACATATGTAACAAAAACTGTCCGATGCATTCACACAGTTACGGCGCTCCATCACAGCCCGGTACAAGGTACAGTAAAAGCCTTATAACTCGGCACTGTATAACTCGGAATTTGATATAACTCGGCATGGCATAGACAAAGATTTTTTTTTTACACACCTATACCTATAGTGCGTGTAGGCAGTGAGCTCCAGGGGTGGAATGGTAGGCCCTGGAGGCTCACTCGAGGGCTGTGATGGTTGGCCCTCGCCCGTGGTAGTGCAGGCAGGATTGTTATAGTGACGCCTGTGATTAGAGGCTCATGCCGCCCCTGTGTCCTCCCATGCACTCGCAGTCGAAGGTAGAGTTAATGGACAGGGCATGTGGTTATTCTTAGGCCACTCGACAGTGCAGAAAGATTTCAAGTGGACTTATGGGTCTCACTCGGGATCTAACCACTCTGCTACCACCTCACCTAAACTGCATCTCATGGTTTTCACTCGGCATATCATGCCCTCACAACCTCTTCTGTGAACATGTAAACAGAAAGTCGGCAAAAAATAATGTATCGGCATATTGATGTTATAACTGCATCTCTTCACTTACACTCGGCATATCGTCAGTCGCATAAAGTCGTATATTTGTCCTTTTGATCTTTTCCTGCAGGCTCAGGCTCTTCAATTTCATTCCCTTCCTGCTGGAGACACCCTTGCGTGATGGAGCTGACATCTTGATATACAGTACTATATGATGTAATCCCAAAACACGTAAAATAGGTGGCAAATTAAAGCAAAGGTCGGGAACCAGCGTTTAGGCTGAGCCGTGTTTTTGTCGTCCAAGCACCGTCTTGGATTACGAATCCCAATCCAATAACACTTGCTGAAATGTGTGTTATACTACTTTGTGATATTGTTTGCAATGTTTTGCATTGATTATTATTTCGGCTCCTACCAAGCTTGTTGTGTTTTTGAAGCAGAAACCAATCCTTTTTCAATTTTGACAAAAAACGGAATTCGTATCCAAGACATATCTAAAGGACATATCTGTTTTGGGATTACATCATACAGTACTGTATTTCAAGATGTCAGCTCCATCACGCAAGGGTGTCTCCAGCAGGAAGGGAATGAAATTGAAGAGCCTGAGCTGCAGGAAAAGGTGAAAGTGCTGGCAAGGATGGATGCAGGTGCGTCCATGCGTGCTATTTGTGCTGAGTTTGATATCAAATCTGTACTGTATTTACCTCTTTTTTTTTTTTTTTTTTTTTTTTTTTTTTTTTTTCCTTCCATATCAGAGGAGGACATTGCATAACTCGGCAAGGGCCAGAGCCCCTATCGTGCCGAGTTATAAGGCTTTTACTGTACTATATACGGTAAACCAACTAAAATTAGGACTCCACTAAATCAAACACATCATATCTGCAAAGAAAAATAAAATGTTTAAACATATGTCAATAGCTGTACGATCAGTAGGTAAAAATGTACTACACAGCCTGCTAACCCCTCGCCAATATGCAGCGCGCACACCCTCCCCTGCTCACTGCACAAACCACACTGACTCAAAAACACTGCACTGCCCTAAATAGGCTTGAGAAAAGAAAAGATTAAGAGTTTAAAATGAAAACATTGGTGAAACCTATTTCTGCTGATTTTACCCATATTTTTTCATGAATTGCGTCTGGTTCTCAAAAACTGGACGTGATAAGAGTTAATTGAACATCAGATTCGAGTTCAGCAGGGTAGATTTACCTATAATCAGCTTCATTTAGTCCAGAACCATATCTTCGATTTTTTTTTGTCGACCAGTGTAATCAATCTGAAAATATGATAATTCTGGTGGCTCGGTACGACAATGTGGCCTACAAAAATTCACATCCCTGGATGATGTACAATGATTCAGATGCACAGAGACGAGTTTGTGGGCAGTGAAAGAGGTCTGTGCACCCCTCCCTTGTCCCTTACCTACCCCAAAGCCATGTAAAGAGGTCTGCCAAAGTCTGACCTGAAATTCATTCTCTCGCGTCATGACGTCACAGCGAGTCCACAGTAGGCTGGAGCTGCCATTCGGCATGTATCATAATGTATCTTACAGCATCTAATGTTCAGCTAAAGTATTACAGATATTTTTGGAGTATGCAAAAAAAAAAATCTTTCATGTTTGTTGTGTTTGCTAGTTTATTTTAGCTTGAAAAGTATTTTTTTTTATTTTATTTTTTTTTATAATTGATGGGGTCCTGGAACCAAACCTATATTTTACCATTAGTTATGTGTTTCGTTATACGATATTTCGCTTTACGAGTATGCCAGGTGGAACCTAACTGCTCGTATCTTCGGGACCTCCCTGTATATATATATATAATATATATATATATATAATATATATATATATATATATATATATATATATATATATATATATATATATATATATATATATATATATATATATATATATATATATATATATATATATATATATATATATATATATATATATATATATATATATATATATATATATCCCCATCAGGTTTAAATTTAGATGTATTATGCAAATCAGTAATGTATGATTATGTTGAAATAAACAAGTACATATATATAAGTTGCATTTTATAGAACTCGACGTGTCTGAAGCAAAGGGAGCAAATTGTACTTTGCCTTTTCTCCCCTTCCCCTTAGCTGAGAAAAAGATAGAGAGAGAGAGATAATTAATAAAATCATTCATATTTTCATCAGTGATGTAGGAAGCTTAGTTACCTACAATCCTACATGCTATCTATATTTGATGTATAACTAGAAGGATGATTACTTGTTTGTTCACAGGTGAAGATAGAAAAGGAAGAGAGAGCACAACTCCAGAATCAAGTAGAGGAAAAAGCACAAAGAATCCAAGAACTTCTTGAAACTTTGAATGCCTCTCGGGAATCTGAAGTTGAACTGGAAGAGACTTTCCGCCAGGAGTTGGCTGCACAGAAGAAACTTACTGAAGTTTATCAAGGTATGTCATCCGTAGATGTATCTCCTGAAAGAGGAAACCCATAAAGCTAATTTTTGTGCAAGTTGGTAGATCTTGCTGAGAATTCCTGCTTCCAACAACTCCGTCAATCTAGTACAAACTCGGAGGTGGGACCAAATTTGTGTCACTGGGCATGGAAGTAGTTTTGTAGAGTTTCCTATTCTTCATTATTCGTATATTTAAATGACAGCAAAGCATTCTACTGTTATGTCAAGTATGTACTCAATTTTATACACATTTAGTTATACACACTGAAAATATTTGTATTTATGGTTAACTGATTTAATTGACACTAACTGTTGTAATGGTTTACTGGTGAATCTACAAAACTTTAATGAAGCAAAATGAAAACTATAAAAAAATTTGCATAGACCCAGGCATGATCTCCTTAATAACATGGCAAGTAGATTTAAGGTACGTACGTTTCCAAAAGGAGAGGACAAAAAGACAGCAGTGGCCTTTGAGCAGAGAGAGTAGAGGAACAATTATAGGGAGGATACATTATTAAGTTGGCAAAAGTATAATAGGTGAAGGTGTATTACGTACTTCAAATACTTGGGTCAGCGTTGCATCCCAAGGCTCAGAGGGTATTATCTAATCTGGTTCAGCTATTAGTTTTTGGTATTTATTTTGATGTACAGTAGTTTTGTCTTGTTCGGTGCCATCTTGTATGCACGGGAAAGGGATGGCTGCATTAAAACCTTATGTCCATTAAAATAAAGTTTTGTACTTTTGTCAAGACTGATAAAGATTTTATTAAAGAATGGCAACAAGGGAAACAACATGGAATACAGTAACATCCTAATTACTGTTTCTTTATTTGTTTTCTTAGATGGGGAAGAAAGGGGGATGCAGGTAGTATTAAGTAACAGGAACTACCACGTGTAGGTTTCACGGCCTCTTGTAGCTTCCTTATTTTCTTATGTTTTTATGTTTGCAGCTTCAGCACAGAATGAAAAGGAGCGTGCTACAGCTCTTGAGAAAGGTGTTGAGGACCTCCACAAACTGCTGCAGGAGGCTAGTGAACATTACGGAGCTCTGGAGCGGGCTAAGGCCAAGGCTGAAGAGGAAAATACAGAGGCTCTACAACAGTCAAATGCTCTGGTGAAGGAACTGAAAGAAGAACTGGATAAGGTTAATATGCTCCTAGAAGCCAGTGCCAAGAAAGGTTAGTTATACCCTATTTGCATCTTACCTAGACATGGGGTGTGTTGTTTTCTGTTACCATTATTATTGCTTCAGTCATCTATTCCCATTACCTTGGCATCTATGTACAGTCGGCGCAAAAAAACAGGACGCCAAAAAACTTAGGACGGGAATAACGTCCTTAGCTTTTTTGCCAATTTCGGTGGGAGCGATTGAATTTTATTAAGTTTTTTGTATATCTGGCAGTGCATTAGGCTGTCCGTTGTAGATTTCTCACTGCTGCCCGCTCTGTATCTTCCAAGTCATCATAGGAAGAGGTTGCTGTGTTTGGTTCTCACACCTTCCTACACCCCCATTTGCCCCTCCATTTTCTACCGCCTCCTCCAGGTCTACTAAAGCATTATGCCGGGCAAATCTCTATCCATTGTGAAGAAGACACATATAGTAACCTTGTATCAAAGTGGGAAAACCATGGGCCAGATAGCGAGGGAGATGTGTGTTTCCAAGCATACCGTCTCGGTCTGGTGCAGGCGGGCGCCAGATGGTGAGTTAGAGACTGTTTTGGCGTGGAAGGAAGGGTCAGGGGGATCAAGAAAAACTTCAAAGAAGACTGATCAACTGCTCAAAAGGATTGCTGATGTCAATAATCTTTGTAACATTTGTTACATCTCCTCAGAACTGCAAATGCATACATGACAGAATCTTCTTCATGTTTCAGCATATGAGTGTTGTATTTTTATACTTGATGCTTTTCCTCAGCTCAAGTTTATAAATGCTCTTACAACTTTCTCTCTCAATATCACTATTCCTACACCTTTTCAAACCTTCTCTCACACCCATGCATGTCACTTTTGCATCCCATTTTTTATACATTACATTACATATATTTTGTTATTCCACATTCATTAACTTCTCAAAATATTTAGTCATATTTATTTTCACATCTTTTGCCTCGAGTATTCTCCCATTCTCATATTTTTCCTGATTCCTGCTCTACTATCTACTACTACCACCCTGTTTATTTTTCTTGTATCAGTCTCCAGCATAGCTTTTTGCTTTCTTTGTACATTTTACCGTTTTTTTACAAATTCTTTATCTACCTTCCTTTTTATTGTTTTCAATCACTTGTTTTACATTTCTTTTACACTCAATATGTTCTCTCATCCCTCTTGCAAGTAACTTCTCTGGGATGTTCCATTGAATGAATTTACATCATGTTTCCCTTTTTTTCCAAAGTGCCTCTGACCTCAGCTGTTCACCAGGCATTTGCTATACTTTTCATTTCCTTTACCACTTGTATGCTATTTCTTGAATAACACTCAGTAACTTTTCTTGGAATACATGGAATATAGTCTCCATATATTCTTTATGTACTATTTCACATGTCACATTTTTATTGTATATTCCCTTATCATTTCTTCATTTGACTTCACTTGCTTTTTTTCAATCTTTCATGTGAACGAATTCATTTTCTCAGTTTTCGCGATGGAAATGAAAATGTGTTAGAAGTCTTTATTATTCCATCCTGCGTTTTTCAGAAGTGAAGAAGACAGGACAGTGATTTGCTGAAATTATACTTCAAAATATATTTGTGAAGTGATTGAAAAGCTGTACAAATTTCTTTTCAGATCAAAGTGGATTTGATGAGCTTTCCCCAGCAGCAAGTGCAGCGAGTCAGCTGGTTAGTAAGGGCCTGAGCCTCACCCAGCTGTATGGCGAGTACCTCAACACGACAGAGAAGCTCATGTCAGTAGAGGAAGAAAACAAGCGACTCAAGCGATACGTTGATCAAATTCTGAAGGTAACGTGTATCTTAAGTATTTATTTTGTTGTTGGTTGAGGGATTTATAATATTTCTCAAGAGATGTATAACTAGTATAGGGAAGTATTTTTTTTTTTTTTTTTTAAGGGGTTTTAGGGGTCGAAATTTCCTAGCTATATATGCACCTAGAATTTTTTTTTTTTTTTTTTTTTTTTTTTTTTTTTTTTTAGGGGCCGAAATTTCCTAGCTATAATATATACACCTAGAATATTTTTTTTTTTTGGGGGGGGGCCCGAACTTTCCTAGCTATATAGAATACATACCTAGACTTTTTTTTTTTTTTTTTTTTTTTTTTTTTCCCCCGTATCCCCCCCATATATAATCCCCCCATTATTCGGATCCTTGCATTACTCGGACCACTCCTTGGCCCAATTAGTCCGAATATGAGAGGTTTTACTGTATTTGCAAGCATAACATTTATTCTCTTGAAGTAACCAACCACCGTGTAGTGACAAAACAAGACCAGGCCAATGAAACACATGGATCCCTTTGGCTTGACTGCTAAAGAATTGTCCAAAGAAATTGTCTAAATTGGATATGTCAAATTGGATTGGTCAAAGGAATTGTCTCAAGAAAATCCACTATTTATTCTGCACTAGAGGACGAAGAGTAGCAATGGTGAATGAAGAAACCCTTAGTTGTTTTCTGAGGTTTACAGATGAGAAAATTGGAAGTGTCTGCCCAGAGTGTGACTATAATTGTTTTGGGTTGCAAGGGGGACAGGCAAGTGGCCACAACGTTGTCCCGTGAGGTAGAGTTGCCGCTGCTCAGACCTCTCTAACATATCTCTAACATATTGAGGTTTTTACACATTCTTTAATATTTGCAGGAAATTGAAGAGCGTGTTCCAGTTTTGAAAAAGCAAAGAGAGGACCACCAGAAGTCACTTGAAACTATAACATCACTTCAAAGCCAACTAGAAGAAACACTTGTTGATATGGAAAAGCAGGTACATATGCATGTTCTTCCATCTGCTGTACAAATGTGTATGAGACTCATTTAAATTATGGTTTATTTCAAGCAGGATATTATTATTCTATTGCTATAGCTTAGTGCTAAGCATGCATAGTTGGCTGGAGGTCCAGGGCTGAGCTCTATAGACAGGCAAAAATATATTGGCTGGTTTCTGGATACCGGACCATTTCACTTATGTGCTTGGGGTCCATTATAAATGCTTAAGAATCTCACTCAGAGGCATGTTTTCCGGGCATGAGGGTTCTAGCAATCAGTATCTGATATTATCCTGGCCAAAACAAGCTAATTCTGAGTGTTGTCATGATGAATATCATGTTTTCCGTAACACTACTAGGAGCTTTGATATGCTCACAGCTTTGTTAAGGCGGGTTCACACTGGATGCCAGGCTGCGGATGCACGGACGCTAGTGATGTTTACTATTACCACATTACAAGTGATATTACTATGTTACTGGAAGCGATGCTGACGAGCTTTGTCGCGAACAGTTCGAGAGACACTTGCCTAACAAACTACACGCAAGCATGTGAAATAGATTTTCTATGGTCCGAAAAAGAATATCTGAGTGAGATTCACAGACTCCAACGGGGACGCATGCACTCAGTAAAATGGTCCATTACAGTTGAGCATTTAACTGCTAATGGTTTTTACTAAGAATTGTTCTATTACGGACGGTGTAGTTCAGATGTTTGAACAAACAAGGATGTTGGAATGCATGTAGAAGATGATTGAGTGTGGAGTGCCTTGATAGGTCTCTATCATGCAGGTGATATTGTTGCTTGGCATCTTTGTCTTGGTTTAGAAGATGCAAAACACTTGATCAATACAACCATGGCCATTCTTAAAGGCATAACAATGGTGATGCTGAGGTTAATATTATGTTTTATTTTAAAGAGATTGGACGCAGATGAAGCTCGGAGACGATCAAGTTACCTAGAGCGAGAGGGTAACCGGCTTGACAGCCAGGTGAAAGACTTAAGCAAGCAAGTGACTATTTTGGTTTCACAAGTTGAGGCTGCCAGAGCTGGATTACCTCCGCCAATCATTCCAAGTAAGTATTTGTAGAGATTGTGGATAGGGATGTACCGGATATCCAGTTATCCGGCTATCCGGTCTGTTTTTTACTATCCGGTATCAGGCTATCCGGTATCCAGCCTTACTTGAAATATCCGGCTATCCGGGCGGATAACCAGGTATTGCCTTAAACGACTCCACACAAACCTCAATTTCCCGGACTAATAGGGAAAAAAAAAAAAAAAAAAAAAAAGGGGGGGTCCGATACCATTACCCACCCCCGGACGTTTATCCTACTCTAGTATTTACTGTTTTACTGTCCGGCAACCAGCAACCGACAATATCAATATCAACTACCCCGCCGCGGACTTTTACGTCCGCTGAGCATGCAGTCACCTGGCGGGAGGCAGCAGAAAGTGTTCAATAGTCTCAAGAGACGTTCCTGCACCAGGGGCAGTGGGGGTCAGGGGACTAACAGAGGCTGTGCAGGTGAACCGTGAGTGTCGTGTGCCCAAATGTAAACAATACGACCGCTGAGCATGCTGCCACCTGGCGGGAGGCAGCAGAAAGTGTTCAATAGTCTCAGAAATGTTCTTGCACCAGGGGCAGTGGGAGTCAGGTGACTGACAGAGGCTGTGCAGGTGAACCGTGAATGTTGTGTGCCCAAATGTAAACAATACGACCGCTGAGCATGCTGCCACCTGGCGGGAGGCGCGGACACTGACCAGGGGTGACAGGCGACGCTCGGACCGCCGGACAACTTGGTCAATTTACGAACAGGACCAGGCATTTCGTAAAAAAAAAAAAAAAAAAAAAAAAATGCCCGAGACTGACATATCCCCGGACCTCGGATTTTGTCCGGCAAATCCGATATCCGGGAAATCGAGGTTTGTGTGTACTTACTAAACTATATTACAAGTCAAATTCGCATCTTATACTGTGAATTTTTCCCCCACAAATGACAACTTTCGACAGCCTATTCATAGAGTTAACGTATATTTACCCCTTCACGCCCAGAACTTTCTGTTGCTATAAATAAGAGTCTGTTGTTAGATATAAAATTATGAAAAGTGACAATGTACCAAATTAACTAGTGGACAAGGATACTAAACAAGTCATATCTATAAAATATTGCTTATATTTGCTAAAAATTTCTACTACTAATTAATTAAAGAGGAAGGAACAAAGGTACTAAATAAAGCAGGGCGTAATGTAATGTGCGTAGTACGTAAATAATAGGCACTAAATAAAGCAGGGCGTAATGTAATGTGCGTAGTATGTAAATAATAGGCACTAAATAAAGCAGGGCGTCATGTAATGTGCGTAGTATGTAAATAAAGTAGTAAATATAGGTAGTAAATAAAGTAGTGGATAAAGGAAGGAACACTGACAGAAAAGTGACGCTTTGGGGAGGTGTGTGTTGGGGGAGCGAGGCAGGAAGGGAAAGGGAATGGAGGAAGAAGGAAGGGAAAGAGTAATTGATTGGTTGGGCTTATTTATTATAGTGACGAAGAAGATACTGACAAATATATTAATGAACACCTCAAAGTTGATTGCCTCACATTCAGACTGAACAGAACACGAGGTTATATAGCTTGTAAGTTTAGAACACGAGGTAGTGATGCAGAACACGGCCGTCACCGTGACGCGCTGGGTCACCACGGGCACACTCGCTATATAATTTTATTATATTATATAAGGATCGCCACGCCAACAAAGACAAGAATACAAACACAACTTTGGAAACTTTAAACAATATTGTACTGTTGTAGTAATGACTTGAGGCTCCCTCTTCACTGCCATGCACTTTCATTGTCTTTTATTTTATTTTATTTTTGCCACATAGCGATGTAAATCAGCGAAGGTTAGAATCTCCTCACTCCTCACAGCGAGGCGTCGCGGGCCTGGGTTTTCACTGCTTTCTCTTCTGTTTGGAGGAGCCCTTGGTGCAGGGACCCTTGACCTCTCTGCCCTTGCCGCCCTTGTTGTCCTGAGGTGCGGCTGCTGCCTTCTGCTTCTCAGAAAATAACAGCTTCTTGAGCTCAGCCAGGGCGTAAACCACGTCCTCGGCAGCCCCCGTGACGGTGCTGCGGCCCTCGGCCTCACCCTTGTGTGGGGGCTGCACACGTACGTCAAAGTGTCGCTCCACTGTGACGCGGCAGCCCTGCAGCACGCTTCTTTTCTCTACACTCGGGAAGCAGCGTGTCGTCACCGTCTCCAGCAGGGTAGTCTCCTCCTGCTCCTTTTCATCACCAGACTCTTCGTCTGAACTATCCTAGCTCCGCTCCCGTCGCTTGCGTCGCGGCTTGCCAGCGGTGTAGGCGGCGGGACGCTGCTGGACCTCGATGCCCCACGTTGGGTCAAGTGACTCCTCGGGGGCAGCGGCCTCCTCCTGCTGCTCCTATACTTGCTGCTCCTGTTTCTGCTTTCTTTTCTTTAACTTTGCCTCGGTCTTCTGGAGCTGCCTCTCCTTGGCCCGCTGCTGCTTCTCCCGCTCCGACTTGTGTGAAAGGACCTTCCTCTTGGTGTTGTTGAGGCGGTCCATGATCCTGTCGTCCCGTTTGGAGACGAGGATCTTGCGCACCTCCTTGTCGCAGACGAAGCCCACCTCGCCGGCCTTCATGTGGCGGGTCTTGCTCAGGTTTGAGCCCAGCGTGTACACCACCACCACGTTGCCCAGCCTGTTGCCCTTGGCGCTGTTGGCCTTGCATAGCTGTGCTGCGTCGTTCAGAAGGACGTGGGGCACGTCGCGCAGGGCCTGGCCGGGCTCCAGCTGAAGGTACACGTGGGCCGAGGGCAGGGCGTCCACATGGAAGAAAACGAGGCGGTCCGTGGCCTGCGCCAGGAGGTGGTCGTTCTCATGCTTGTCGGAACCCATGAGGAGGGTGGCGGGTGGGTTCACCACGACGCTGTGGAAAGTGATCACAGCGCCGCGTGGCCGCAGCAGCAGCTCGGGCGCGGCGAAGGGAGGAGCGGCATCCTTCTTGGCTCTGTTGTTCTGTGCCTTGCCTCGCTGGTTCTTGACAGGCGGTGCAGGCTTGGGAGACTCCTCTGAAGATGACTCCTCGGAGTCTGAATCGTCGAGATCAGACTCGTCAGCATCAGGAACCTTCAGTGATGAGTCTTCCGAAATCTGCTCTGCCACAACAGGCACAGCCTGCTTCTCCTCTTGCATCTCCTGCACCTCCTCCTTCACCTCCTGCTCCTCCTTAACACACCTTATCACACCCAACTCTGTATCAATCTCCTCCGCAACCTTCTCCGTCTCAACTGCCTTCTGCGAGTCCAATACTTCCTCGTGCTCCTCCTCATACTCCTCCTCATACTCCTCCTCAACACATTCTACTTCCCCCTTCTTCACCAGCAATTCCGGTGCTTGGTCCAGCTGGGCAGACTGCTGGTCAGGCCCCGAGGACTCCTCCACAACAGGGTCCTCGATCGCAGGCCCCGTCAGGCGCCCGCTGGAGGAGTGACGTGCGCGCTTCTTCCTTTTAAACATGCTGAGGAAGGCGCGCACGAATGCACAACAGCCTGCCTTGGGGGTCTTGGTGGTGCCGGGTCCGGGTCCTGGTGCTGGCATGGCTGGTGGCGTGAGGGTCTTGATTTTCATTGCTATACTCTTCTGCTCCATCACCCTGAGTCTGATATACAGATGAAGGTGCACGCAAAACAGGGAGGGTGGCAATATAAAGGATGTCTTCAAAAACACGTGATTGAACAAAGCCTAATAAGGGGAGCAGGGACAGGAAGAGGGAGGTAGGAGTTAGCAGCAGCTTGGAGTTATGAAGAATAAAACTTTGAAGGTTCTATTCTTCATAACTCCAAGCTGCTGCTAACTCCTACCTCTTCCTTTCCTTCTTTCCCGCACAACCACCACCACCACCACCACCCCCTTCTTCTTTTTCTTCTTCTCCTTCTCCTCTTCCTCTTCCTCCTCCACCTCCACCTCCTCGTCCTTCTCCTGCTCTTCCTTCTGCTCGTCCTCCTCCTGCTCGTCCTCCTGCTCCTCCTGCTCTTGCTCCTCCCTCTCCTGCTCCTCCCTCTCCTGCTCCTCCTTCCCCTGCTCCTCCTGCTCCTGCTCCTCCTTCTCCTTCTCCTGCTCGTCCCCCTCCTGCTCGTCCTTCTCCTGCTCCTCCTTTTCCTGCTCCTCCTTCTGCTCCTCCTCCTGTGATCTGGACTGCGGACTTGTATCTAAAATATCCAAATTTGCTGATGACACCAAATTAGGCGGTAAAGCATATACTAGAGAAAACTGCGAACTCATACAACGTGATCTAGGCAAACTATCGCATTGGAGCGATAAATGGCTATTAAAACTTAATTCCGATAAATGTAAAGTAATGCATATAAGTAACGATAACCTCAAATATAACCTCAAATATAACTATCAGATGTGATAAGATGAAACTTTTTTTACAGAAGACAATAGAAAGAGCCCTTCTGTTGCCGGAGACGTGATATCCCAGCGGCTGGTGGCATTCAGAGACATTTCTGAACTACAGGAACAAAACATGAACCTGCGTGTGTCTCTGCGTGAACTCTCAGATCAGCTGGAATCCTCAGAGCAATCTGCGGTGGATGAGAAAACCAAGGAACTCAAGGTATGCTTTTGATTATGCTTTTTAGTAGACATAAATACTCCAGTAATTTTGAAGAGAAAGGCATTTATATTTTCTTAATCTAAGCTAATTTGTTCTGATTACTGTTTCTTTAAAATTCCTTACGGGAATTGCCACAAAAACTGGACAAAAACAAAAAAACTTGCCACTGGAAAGTCTCCATTTGCCACTGTCCTTACTACCTACTCCTGCGCTCTCTATGTCTCACAATCTTCTCAATCTTCTATCTTCCCTTGATTTTTCCCAAGTATTCCAAGACTAGCCTTAGCCTCCCAGTTTCCTCATTCCTACAATATTCAGATCTCCCTTTGTTCTCCTCCTACCTCCCCTCCCTTCATCGTCATCTCATTTTTTCCCATTATTTTTGTGTGACAACCTTTTGAGAGTGTTGTGTTTGATCTGCCTCCACTAGTTTTCCTTCCCTCTATAATTGTCACATTAATTTCTACTACCTCTCTCCTTGTATGGTGGGATAATGATGGCCTTTGTCCAGTCTCCTGGTACCCTGGCCTCCTCCCATGCTAACCCACATATACCATGCATCCCTTGAAATACAGCTTCTCCACCATACTTTGAACACCTCTGATGTGACCCAGCCACTCCTGCTGCCTTTCCATTCTTCAAAGTTTCAATCGCTTTCTTCAATTCGATCAATCCTTTTGATTTCCTCTTGTTGATACTCCCTCCCAAAGCAAGTCATTTCATTATATTGTTAAAAGCTGGTAAAATATACTGTTAAGTATTATTTAGGTATAACTACTGCACAAACGTTTTTTTCAACAATGCTGTGTAGAGTAATTAGTATCAACAATAATATTAGACTTTCATACATTTCAAGTGTAGTACTAATACCCCAGGAACAAATGATGCACATAAGTCTGGGAGTGTTTAAAGTGCATGTTAGGTGAGGTTACCTGTGTCACTGGCCTTGTTATGCTTTGCCAGGAGGAGCTTACTGCAGCCAAGGGTCAATTGTCAGAGCTGACAACGGCACGAGAGCGTCAGGAGGCTCTGATGACCAACCTGGTGCACCAGCGCGACATGTACCGCACACTCCTCACACAGCAGAGTCCCAAGGCGGAAGCAGTGAGTGGAAAGTTCTGTACATGTTATTTTAATTATTCTTTTATCTTTTGTTATGTGATAGCTTTGAAAAATTATGCTGAAATGTAACTGTTTATTTATTTTGTCCTCAATCTAGCTCCAGAAACAGTCCCTGAAGTTTTATGATTTTCACGATGCTTATGCTGTGCAGAGTATAAAGGCAAATTTTAATAATTTTTTTCTTTCATTTTTTGTATCAGGTTAATATTTTAATAATTTTATCTCTTTCTTTTCAGTGTATTAATTTCAGTGGCATTTCCTTGCATTCTTCTTGCTCCTTAATATTTATTCTTTAGTTTTGGGTTTTAGTAGACTCAATACTTCTTTTCCTTTTCCTTATTTTTTGTACTTACTTGACTGTTTCCTTTATTACTTTTCTTTCTCTTGTACATAATTACATTTAAAACATGACATTTTTTTTGTCTCCTTAAGAAACCTACTAGGAGAAGTCAAACACCCCAGCCAGCTGAAGGATCTCAGAATAAGATCAATAACCTAAATCAAGAACTAGAACACTCCAAGAAAGAAATGACTACGTTGAAAAAGGAGCATGAAGATTATCGTTCAGAGAAAGCCAAGAATGATAAAATTCTTCAAAAGGATTATGATAACTTGAGAGGAACCATGGACAAAACTAGGTAAGATGACACAGAAAAGGGAAAGGAAATGAGGGAAAAGTTTGACCCATAAAGCGTAAGAGAATGTGTATTTATGAGTATGAGTATATTGAGGTATGTACTATGGGTAAAACAAGTATCGGTGCACTATATGCGTGAAACATTCTGACACTACGGAACGAAGAAAACGAAAACCCTCCCATATCATCAGCATTTGACCGAATGTTTACAGTGTTCATCGGACCCCTAGGCACCGATACTTGTTTTACCCATAGTACCTATATCTATGTATATAAATGTTATAAGAAAAAAAACAGCAAGAATATTTGAAGCATGTATTTAGATCAGTATTGGTGTATGGTTATGAGACATGGGCTTTGACGAAGAAGTTGGAGGATGTGTTGGTTGGTTGTGATAGAAGAATGTTGAGATATATGGCTGGGATCACATGGAGAGATGTAGAAGAATGTTGAGATATATGGCTGGGATCACATGGAGAGATGTAGAAGAATGTTGAGATATATGGCTGGGATCACATGGAGAGATGAAGTGTCCAGTGAGGAGGTGGCAAGAAGATGTGGATTGAAGGAGCCGAGTACAGTGCTAAGGAGATTGAGGTGGTTTGGACACGTGAAGAGGAGAGAAGGTGAGGCATTGGGGAGAGCTGTTGGAGTCATAACTTGTAGAAATGATACAGATCTTCAAATCATGATATATATATTCAGGTTGGATAGACCAAGCTGTATCAAATATTTGTGTGGTGAACGAACTACTCTGGGTTTTGTGTCACAAGGTTGGGAGACGGTCTGATGTATTAAAGAAGAAAAAATGCATTTCTATATTTGTTTATTGATATTTAGTTTAGTTTTTGACAGGAATGTTTTTTCTTGGACAAAATATAATTCCATGTTTGATCTGACAGGAATGAGAACATCAAGCTGCTATCACAAGCTGAGTACAACAATGAACGCATCAAGACCTTGCAGAACAATGGGGATGTTCTGCGGCGACAGATTGCTGCCTTAGAGAAGAACAACACTACATTAAATGGTGAGTTGAAGCAGTAGTCATCATCATTCATTATATCCCTTGTGGCCCTATTGTGTCTCATTTCCCTTGTGGCCCTATTGTGTCTCATTTCCCTTGTGGCCCTATTGTGTCTCATTTCCCTTGTGACCCTATTGTGTCTCATTTCCCATGTGGCCCTATTGTGTCTCATTTCCCTTGTGGCCCTATTGTGTCTTATTTCCCTTGTGGCCCTATTGTGTCTCATTTCCCTTGTGGCCCTATTGTGTCTCATTTCCCTTGTGGCCCTATTGTGTCTCATTTCCCTTGTGGCCCTATTGTGTCTCATTTCTTTACATTTTGTAAGAGGAGGTGGAGACTGACAACAGAGTGCATGTACTATTTGCTGATCATAAATGCTTAAGAGGAGGATGACAAATATAACGACAAAATCTAGCTAACTTGATTGATATTACATTTGATTATATCATCGGAGCTTGCCATGTATGTCTTGTTTAGAGAAGTCATTTTTACATCATAGGTATGTAGGTTTTAACCCCTTCACACCCAAATCTTTCCATTAATACATAAAATCTTCTGTTGTTAGCCATAAAATTGCAAAAAGTAGCTTAATATACCAAATTTGCTATTGGACAAGGGTACTAAACAGGTCATATCTATAAAATCTTGCTTATAGTCACTCAAAAATTGTCTAATGGAAGGTAAATTACAATGGAATTTACATTCTGGGCCTCAAGGGGTTAAAGCCGATATGGAATGAAAATGTAATGTTACAGAGCTTGTTCCCTTGTAGGTATCATAGGTCGGCACGAGGGATCCATCGACACCCTGCGCAACGAGTACCTCACCTTGCAGAAAAAAATTTCACGGGCAGAAATTGCTGTTGATAATCTCAGGGAAGAAAAAACATTACTTAAGGTGAGAAAGATATATACACACAACCCTCGTTTTCCCGGACTAATAGGGGGGAGCACTGGTCCGGGAACCGCAAACGTCCGGGAATCGCAACAGTCCGAGGCCATTACCCACCCCCGGACGTTTATCTTACTCTAGTATTTACTGTCCGGCAACCGCCAATATCAACTACCCCGTCGCAGATTTTACGTCACTTTGTTGTTGTTTTTAGGGCTGCGAGGATCCCTTGGGGAACACTATGAGCCCTGGTGATGTCCTATGATGCTATCACAGGCACTGTAGTTGACCTGTCTTCCTCAGGAAGGCACAGGTGAGGCGGGAGTTGCCGGGAGGGGTGGACGGCAGCCGCCGCCAGCAGGGTGGGCAGGTCACAGGTGGCGACGTTCAGGGTGAGGAGTTGAGAGCGTAGCACTACATGGTGGGAGTGGAAGCACGGACACTGCAGCAGAAAGTGTTCAATAGTCTCAGAGACGTTACTGCACCAGGGGCAGTGGGGGTCAGGGGACTGATGCAGGTGAACCGTGAGTGTCTTGTGCCCAAATAAACACTATGACCGCTGAGCATGCTGCCACCTGGCGGGAGGCACGGACACTGACCAGGGGTGACCGGAGACGCTCGGACCGCCGGACAACTTTGTCGATTTACGGACTGGACCAGGCATTTGTCCGGGACTCTGACATATCCCCGGACCTCGGATTTTGACCGGCAAATCCGATGTCCGGGAAAACGAGGGTTGTGTGTATTTGTTTATTTTTATATTTTTCATGCTTTTCCCATACATTAGTTCTACCTTATTACCTTATTATTATTATTATTCTAGTTCTACCTTACCATTATACTTCTTCCATATATTAGTAAGGAAATTCTATATGTTGCTGATATGTTGAGTGACGAATGATTCCTTGCACAGTAGTCGCTTGAAAGATGCGGACTTGAGACACTATTTTTCAAAGATGCGCCGATATAAATTGCCAGCTCTACGTGAGACAAGCGGGTCTATGCATGGGAGACGTGGGACCAACTCTTCAAAATTGGCATAGGGACATATTGACATACCCACAATGTCACTCTTCTCTTATCTCTAAACTGTAGGAAGGATCTTGCATCACATAAAGAAGCTTGCAGATTCACAGTACTATATTTAAGGAAAATATCAGCTGTGAAGAGCGTATTAGGAAAACACACAAGCCTCTGATTTTATACAGAGCAAAAACTAATACCTTAGATGATTATTAAATGATCCTCAAATGAGAAACTTGATAATTTGATGAAAATATGGAAGCCTAGAACACCTGGTACTGTTTTGCCCAGGATATCAGTGTGTACACATAACATTAGCCGCTTTGCATCATTACCTTGAAAACAATAACAAACATTATAAATTCCCTTTTTGCTTAAAGTGAAAGTAAGCTTGAAAGTAATAAAAGAATAATATATATTTTTTTTAAACAGAGTAAGACACTACAAATGCTACAGCAACAGTAAAGAGTTTTTTTTTTAGACAAACAAATAAGAATGCATGAAGAGTTTCCGTTACAAAGGTTATGACTCCGCGCCAACCTCAATATGGCGAGAGAATGTCATCTGTGGTGGCGTTATTTTGATATTTTTTAGACTCTAATATCCATTCCTGCCCTTATTATTCGTCATTTTTCTTCCAGACTTTCACAGATCCCTTTAGATACTTAAAGAATATTACTCCAAAGTGGGGGAAAAATGTCTAGTTTATGTATTATGCTTATTGAAAAGAAATGTGTCAAAAATGCCTTCTAAAATGTCCACTGTGTCTTACTAAGTTAGGGTGAGGTAGAGAGGGTTGGTCTCGGCTTCGTCCTTGGCCAGGGCTGCTACACTAACACCTGCATAATGGATTTCAATGGTAGGAGAGACATGGGTTTTGGAAGCTCAGTACATAGACCTGCTACATACACTGTATCAAGAAGGGACCATTGTACTTGGTCATTACAATATAATCATGCAGCACTGATTTTCATAATACACATCTAATCAAAACCTGTTGGTGAGAGAGAGAGAGAAAGAGAGAGAGAGAGATGCATTATTATATTATTTCTCTTTATTATTATTTCTCTTTATTATTATTTCTCTTATTATTATTTCTCTTCCAGGAAACAGAGGCCAGGCTTCTTGCTGAAAGAGAATCCATGTCTCGTGGCAACACCTCTCAAGCTATGGTCTTGGCCAATTTAGAAACCATAAAGATAAACTTAGAGCGTAAGGACTCTGAAGAAAAGATGAGAAATGATAACAGAATTGCAGAACTGACGGAACAAGTCAGTCTCCTCAAGGCAAAACTGGCATCCAACTCTGACATCGTAGCTGCAGAAGAGAAGTAAGTTAAACATTGGCTGTCATTATTCAGGGCTTTGTTGATAATATATTAAACCCAATGCTATAGTACCGCATGCACATATTTGCCTAATACTCATTTTGGATATTGTTAGAGCATCCAGGCCATAATTTTCCTTGTAGTCTTTGCAAGGCATTCTCCTTGAACAGCACAACACCTGCTACTCCTTTTCACACACACACACACACACACACACACACCCACACACACCACACACCCACCACACCACACATCACCACCACCCACCCACCCACCCACCCACCCACCACCCACCCACCCACCCGTCTAATGGTACCCAAATTACAATGGAAATTACGTTCTGGGTCTCAAGGTATTAAGAACGGGAGTTAGAGATAGATAGGTTGATAGATAGAGATTAGTTTTTAGTTCCTTGTGACTCCTCATGGTGTAAACAAGCAGCTCAAGCCTGTGCCACCCTGTCACTGATGGACCTCTGAGATGCTCACTATGATCAACAGTTGTGATGTTTGTTTCTTTCCAAAATTGGTTTTCATTCTCTCTAAAGTTCTAAGATATTTGCTTCTTCCACATTTCATATTTTTTTACTTACAGGACTAAATTATCAACAATGTTTGACAAAAAGAATACTCAAATTATGATAAGAGGCTAATGCAACTTTCATAATAAATACAGTAAAACCCCAGCAAGCCGGCACTCGTGGGGAAGTGTGTGTTACGGATAACTGGATTTGTTGAAATGTTGTGCTGATTTGATTTTCACTCTTAAGAATTTGTAGTCTGCCAAGTCAACAACGGACCGTATTCTAGCGCTTCGTGTCCTGGTGGAACGCCGATGTGAATTTCGACAAGGGATGCTTGCAGCCTATGTTGATCTCAAGAAGGCATTTGACTCAGTGCATCGTGAGTCACTCTGGGATCTTCTTCGACTTCGCGGGATTCCTGCAAGGACTATTGGTTTGATGACTGGTCTGTATTCTGGGACTGAGAGTGCTGTGAAGTGTGGGGGAGGTGTATCCAGCTTCTTTCCTGTTGATACAGGAGTGAGGCAAGGGTGCGTCATTGCCCCATCACTTTTCAACACTTGTATGGACTGGGTATTGGGCAAAGTTGTAGATCAAAGTGATTGTGGAGCATCCCTCGGCAACACCAAGATCACTGATCTTGTTTTTGCCGATGATGCAGTAATCTTTGCTGAGTCGCTGGAGGTCCTGGTGATGGCTCTTGAGGCGCTGCACGAGGAGGCAAAGCCTTTGGGACTTGAGGTCTCCTGGCTTAAGACCAAGGTCCAGGTGTTTGGAGGCTTACTAGATGAAACAGTACAGTCTGTTCATGCGTGCGGCGAGGACATTGAAATCTTGGAAAGTTTTACATACCTTGGTAGCGCAGTCCATAATGACGGCGGGTCACGTCAAGAAGTCTTACGGCGGATTGGCATAGCCCACGGTGTTATGGACTCGCTCAGCAGGAGTATTTGGCATTGTCGGTACCTGTGCAGGAGGACAAAGATCCGGATCTTCAAGTCGCTTGTGATCCCTGTCTTACTCTATGGTTGTGAGACATGGACACTAAATAGCGACTTGAAAGAGGCGAATCGATGCCTTTGGTAATAAGTGTCTTCGCAGAATCATGGGGTATCGCTGGAATGATTACGTGTCAAATCAGCGATTGCACCGTGAGACTGAATCGAGGCCTATTACCTGCATAGTCCGTCAGCGCCAACTTCGGCTATATGGGCATGTGGCACGCTACCCTGAAACCGATCCTTCCCATCGGGTTGTATCTGTAAGAGACAATCCGGCGTGGAGGAGGCCAAGGGGGCGCCCACAAGGCTCGTGGCTGGGGCAAGTTGATGTTTCTTGTCGGGAGCTGCTTGGTATGGGAAAGGAGGCTGCATGGGGACTCGCGCGTGGTGACCCCCGGGAGTGGCGTCGTAGGGTGGGCGAGGCGACGCTCCCCCAGGCGTATGCCCCCAATGATTGATTGATTGTACTGATTACGATGATAGCTAAAGTTAGTAATGAAATGTTTTAATATCTCATAGGGTGAATGAGTTGGAGGCTCGTATAAAGACCATGCACGAGGAGTATGCTACCACAACCAAGCAGCTGTTAGAAGTCAGAGCTGAACTAACATCCACCAAGGCCAAAATTAGTGACCTTCAGGAGAGGGCCAAAGTTCAGCCTTCACCAGGAGCAAGAGCAAGGGGTAAGTCTGGCTAAGTCTCCATCAAAATTGAAATACCACCTCTCTCTCACCTATCTCTCTCAACTATCATCACCCGCTGACCTCTACACCCTGTCTATTCTTCATTGGAACATTCACAACTTCCGCTCCCACAGACAAAACCTTTGTCTCCTGATTTCTTGCCATAAGCCTCATGTTATCTGCCTCCCAAGAAACTTTTTTTATTCACCCCCTTGTCCCAATTCCCAATTTGTGATCTTCCCCCAACAAATACACATCCTTTCAATGTTCTAACCATACTGCTATAACGTTCTGTTCCTTTCCCCTTCCCTCACCGTTTCACTCTTTCTCTATAACCCTTCCCCTTCATTATGCTTTGCCATAGTGCCATATGACCTCTGATGTCTGGCACATTTTCTCTTTAGCATTAATTCAATTCAATTCTCTCTCTCACTGTTTCTTTCGCCTTTCCCTCACTGTTTAGACCATTGAACTGCTGACTGTCAACTAGAAGTGAACAAAATATTGTGTAAGGGACTGAAGCTTACTGGGTATTTGATTTCTGATGGGTAACTGCCTAACGTCAGACCAATCTAGGGTAGGCTGTTTGTGTTATGAGTTATTATGCAGTTGTCAAATTCTGAGTTTATGAACATTTCTCACGTTGGTGGTAGGTATGAATTGTTGCTTTCTGAGTTGCTAGTTGTGTTTATTTATCACAAATCTAATGAAACAAAGCAATGTAAAGGATTGAGTCTACTTCTACTACATGCCTGGCTACCTAGAGTGACACAATCATCACATAACCATCCTTAACCCCTTCACACCCAGATCTTCCCTTTACTATAAAAAATTGTATGTTGTTGCCCATAAAATTACGAAAAGTAACTTAATGTACCAAATTAGTTAGTCGACAAGGATACTAAACAGGTCATATCTATAAAATATTGTTTATATTAACTAAAAATTGTCTAATAGGGCCCAAATTACAATGAAAATTACGTTTTGGGTCTCAAGGGGTTAATATCATGAGATATTAAACAGAAAACTTAATACCAAAGCCTCAGGTAAACATTATAGTTACATGATTTATTAAGTATGACAATCATCTGTTTTATCTTAAATTTCTGTACCGTATGTGTGGCTATCAGCCGATGTTATGATAGTAGAGTATAAGCTCCAAGCAGTCTCTGTGTGCCCCAGGCAAGCAAAAGACTAGGAGGTGCCAAAGTTATCCCGACTCATTCATGCCCATCGTTTTGCAATAATGGCGTTTATGCTATCACCATCTGAGTCATTAGAATGGGTGTTACTAAGCCTGATAATAGATAGAAGGCTTGCATCTTCGTGTACTGTGGCTGTCAGTAACTTATTTATATGGCAGAGTACATATAAACATTTATTGTAAGATTTCTTTAGATAGTGTCTCAGTATGTCAGTCAGGAGAAGAGTTCCATGTATCCCACATGCCACTGCCGGGTGCTGCTAAAAGGTGCCTCTCACAAAAGTCACAACTGCACTGTGACCTCACATTGACATTGATATTAATTCACCATAAAAATAGTCTCCAAAATAGCATGGAAACAAAAGAGGAAAATGTAATCATTCAGGATAACAAAGGGAGATTTGTAAAAGATAATGCACATTCTTCATTTCATCTTTCTCTTCATTAATTCCACTACCAGGGTGAAAAAAGTGAACTGAGTGAATACCCCCTCACAGAGATGACGGCATATAACATCAGGAATGTGTAGAATAAGTCTTTATTTTAACTTTAAACAAAATCAGGATCTGAATAGGTATTAAGAAGATATTTATTCATAAGCTGTAGACCTTTTGTATGTAACTAGACAGTGGTATTAAGAAATATAAATGACTTTAGGTATGAGCCCTGTAGGGTCGATGCCATTGCGCTCTGCTGGACCCTCACCACAAGTGCGTGATTTGGAGGTGCAGCTTGCAGAGGAGAAGGCCAAGGTGACAGCACTGCAGACTGCTCTAGATCAGTCTAAACGATCTGTGAATGAATTAATGGAACTAAGTAAACAGCATGAGAAGCAGCTTGCTGACTCAACTGAAGCTTGTAAGACAGCAAATGAAGAGTAAGTATGAAAATTATAGTTTTTGTTGTTCCTCAGGGTGTCTGGCTGAACACCCCTGAGCTCCTAAGAGAGGCTGGATTTTCCTACAAAGCCTTTATGGAGTGTATGTTGTGTTGTTGGCGTGTGTGATTATATGGAGTGCACATATGAAAATTATGGTTAATAACTATGCTAGTTTTTCTTGTATAGTACCAGTCTTGCACTATTTAATGCCAAATACTCATGAAAGGGAAGCTGTTGTGCAATATGCAGTCTAATACTAAGTAATGAAATTGTGTGAAAAGTAGAATATACAAGATATGCATACGGTAGTAATGTATTGAGTAGTCATTGATCTATACAGAGAGAACAGCCCATTTGATGTGCGACAGGTGCATAGCAATTGGAAGTCAATGAGTGATGGCAGCTTGTATCATACTGTTTGTTCTACCACAGATTTAACAAGCTGAAAAAGGAAGCTGATGAGAATGAGAATAAGCTAAACAAGACAGAAACACAGCTAAGGGAGGCTGTAGAAGAAGGCGAAACACTGAAGAGTCTCTTGAATGCAAAATTAGCAAAGTAAGAATTTATGTTTCTTAACTACAATATTTACACTTCAATTATTATTGTCACAAGGTAAAAAAATAAGACCTATATTTATGAGTATGCCTTAACCTTACAAGGTCATTGAATGGTTTACATCTTACATCACAAGGATGATGAATTGATGCCAAGAAGTGTGCTCTCACAAAGAAGCTACAGATCAGATAACCTATACTTATTTGAGATATGGCCTTCCAATTGCTTATAAGTGTGGCCTTTGCAGACTGAGGATGAGTTACAGTCTTGTCAGAAACAACTAAGCGATGCCAATGAAGCCCTGGAGAAAGCCAAGGAGGAGGAAGCTGCTGCCAGGAAAGAAGCTCAAGAACAATCCAGGTAAAACCAAACTTAAAACAATGTGTTTCAATTATATTTTAGTTCTGTACTGATAGCAATACCTGTACTCATTGCTGATCCAGTGCTGATGTTGATACTCTGGTACTAAGAAATTGTAAATATGTTTAAGATACCGGTGCTGAGACTAGTGAAACTTTTTATTTGTACAGTAAAACCTCTCGTATTCGGACTCTCATTATTCGGACTTTGACATTATTCGGACCTCCTCTATTTATTTATTTATTTATTTATTCATTTTTTTTTTTTTTTTTTTTTTAATTATTATTATTATTTTTTTTTTAGGGGTCGAAATTTCCTAGCTATATATATATACTAGCCGCAAAGCCGCCCTCCGGGCGGACCTTTTGGCTAGCTCCTGCGGAGGGCTATTGGTGGGCCTTCGGCCCACCAAACACGGACTCTCCAGATAGCCTTCTAACTTCTGAATCATGGATGTAGAATGTATTATCCCCCACCCATTCACTCACCCATTACCCATCACCCCCCACCCATTCACTCACCCATTACCCATCACCACACCATTCACCACCATTACCCATCACCCCCCACCTATTCCCTCACCCATCACCCTCACCCCAACTCATTCACTCACCCATTACACATCACCCCCCACCCATTCACTCACCCATTACCCATCACCCCCACCCATTCACTCACCCATTACCCATCACCCCCCACCCATTCACTCACCCATTACCCATCACCCCCCACCCATTCACTCACCCATTACCCATCACCACACACCCATTCACTCACCATTCACTCACCCATTACACATCACCCCCCACCCATTCACTCACCCATTACCCATCACCCCCCACCACCCATTACCCATCACCACCACCCATTCACTCACCCATTACCCATCACCCCCCACCATTCCCTCACCCATCACCCATCACCCCCAACCCATTACCCCCCCAACCCATTCACTCACCCATCACCCCACACCCATTACCCATCACCCCACCCATTCACTCACCCATTACCCATCACCCTACATCAAGGTTTCCTCAATTCTCGCAACCCACTTTTTTTTTCACAATTCTCGCTAATAGGCTGCTAAAAAAAGAAGAAAAAAAGTGATCGGATCATCTCATAAGTGGGCTTAAAACCTTCCCCTGGTTGACCTGGTTCCAAAAATGTGCCATATGATGGGATTAGACCACGGGGGGCGGAACCTATACCACACACACACACACACACAGACAGACACACTTTCGCTTATATTATTATAGAAGATACCTAGATTTTTTTTTTTTGGGGGGGGGTCAAAATTTCCTAGCTATACATACCTAGATTTTTTTTTTTTTTTTTTTTAAGGGGTCGAACTTTCCTAGCTATATATATATATACACCTAGATATATATATATATATATATATATATATATTATTATATATTTTTTTTTTTTTTTTTTTTTTTTTTTTTCTTTCTTTTCTTTTACATATCCCCCCATATATAATCCCGCCATTATTCGGATCCTTGCATTACTCGGACCACTCCTTGGCCCAATTAGTCCGCATATGAGAGGTTTTACTGTATAATAAAAAGACATACCAGGATCCTAAGGAGTACCACTTTGCTCTCCCTTTTCTCTTTGGTCTTTAGTTTAGTGACTACAGGAACTACCACGTGTAGGTCTCGCGGCCTCTTGTAGCTTCCTTATTTTCTTATGTTCTTATGTTCTAGTCTTACCACAAATATATTTTTCATTTAGAACTGCAGGTGAAGTTCAAGACAAATATGAAAGAGAGGTCATCCTGCACGCCGCTGACCTGACGGCCTTGGCAACTTTGAAGGAAAGACAAGCAGAGTACAACACTGAACTCCAAGAGGCTGTTTCTGCCAAGGGGAAGGCTGAGGAGGCTGTCAGAGGTAAGAAAAAAGGAAATAAAATAAGATAAGATATAAGAAAATAAACATTCGCTCTCGCTCTCGCTCTCTCTCTCTTGCTCTCTCTCTCGCTCGCTCTCTCTCTCTCTCTCTCTCTCTCTCTCTCTCTCTCTCTCTCTCTCTCTCTCTCTCTCTCTCTCTCTCTCTCTCTCTCTCTCTCCATTTACACACACACACACACACACACACACACACACACACACACACACACACACACACACACACACACACACACACACACACACACACACACACACACACACACACACACACACACACTCACTCATTATGGTCGTTACCCCTTTTTCATAGAGTCAGGTAAAGTTGGGGGCCTACGCTATGCTGCATGTTGTCTCGGTGGTCATCTCCGTGGCATTAGCCCTTGATCCTGTGGTGGGTGAGAACCCGCTACCCCGGGACACAGGGCTAGTGTGACATCCAGGTTACCACAGTTACCTTCCCCAGGTTTCCCATGTACCCATTTATAAACACCAAAAGGGAGGATGAACAGCTGGTTGGGCTGGCCGCTGACTTGCCCTGGCCCGGATTCGAACCAGGGTCCGCGGATTTGTAGCTAGGCGCGCTAGACACTACAGCACGGAGGCGACATTCATATAGCGTCCCTATTAATGGCCCCCTACATTACAGTAAACCCTCTCATATTCGGACTAATACGGCCAAGGAGTGGTCCGAGTAATGCAAGGATCCGAATAATGGGGGGAAAAAAAAAAAAAAAAAAAAAAAAAAATCTAGGTATAGCTAGGAAATTTCGACCCCCTTAAAAAAAAAAAAAAAAAAAAAAATTCTAGGTGTATATATAGCTAGGAAATTTCGACCCCCCCCCACCAAATAAAAGGAGGAGGAGGTCGGAATAATGTCAAAGTCCGAATAATGAGGGTCCATATACGAGAGGTTTTACTGTATTTAGAGAACATTATTTTACGACATAAATCTTGTTATGTAATATTTGTCTTTCTTTGAGTGTGATTAATTTTTGGAACCAAACAAATAATACACAATACAAGAGAAGACAATAATATAATGACAAGAATTTATATATAACATCTCTTACAAAAATATGTTTTAGGACTCGCACAATGTTTCTATAAGGTATCATAACCTGTACTCTACTCAACTTATGGCCCCTTACATATTGCAAAAAGGCCCCTCAGTGGTCCATGGCCCTAATTTGGGAACCATTGCTCTATATGATACCCACCACACTTTCCATTGTTGTCATTCATTACACCTTTTAAGTCTTCCTTGCATCTCACACTTGTTTTTAAAGGTTTGTTACTTCTATAAAGTGTACGGTACTTACTTATAACAGAAACACGCCTTGGCTTTGAGGAGCGGGAAACTACACTACGTAAGGAAAATAAGGAGCTGATGGTGCGCAGCCATGAGCTGGAGGAGCAAAACAAGTCCCTGCTGGACCAATTCACACAACTCTCCGACAAAATGGCTGCAATGCAAAGAAAATTTACCTCGACTGAGGTATGTTTTTTTGTCTTTTACAACTGTTTAGATTTGTAAATTGTTTTAATTGTTTTCTAGCACTCTGATTTTTATTATGTGCCACCTCAATTGGTTGGGAGAATGCCAAATGCATGGGAGCACTGAGGGAATTATGGAGCAATGGAGATGCTTTGATAGAGTGAGGAACAACAGAGTCAGAGATATGTACAGAAATCAGTGTAGCTTACCGGAGAGATCATCAGACTAAGGAGTACTGAAGTGGTAGGTTATATGGAAAGAATGGATGAAAGAACGTTTGAATGAGTAAACAGATCCCAAGTAACTGGTGAAAAAGGGAGAAGATCAAGAAAGGGACGGAAAGATGGGTCAAGGAGGCATGGAGTCCCGGGCCTCAGCATTCAGGAGTATGAAAGGACAGACTGATTTGACACTGTGGTTTATAAAGGTGACTGATGCATTTAGGAAAGAATAACAGTTGAACCTCAGGAAACATACATCTTGGTGCCATGCCCTTTCTTAACCCCTTCAAGTAACCCATATTGTATGTTTGTATATTGTATTGTATATTGTATCATGAGTGCTGATGGCTGTGGCATTGTCTTAATCTTCATCAGGAGTGCAGCACATCAGTTGGTCTGCCTGCATCTTACTTACATAAGTATGTTCAGGTGGTCAATGCGGAGTCTATTGGGGTCTTTAAAAGGAGTCTGGATAAATTCATGGATGGGGAAGAGAGGTGGATATAGGTAGAGGTAAGTAACAGGAGCTACCTCGTGTAGGTCTCACGGCCTCTTGTAGCTTCCTTATTTTCTTATGTTCTTATGTTCTTATGTTTATTTCAGGGTGAGGGTCAAAAGGCACCTTTCACGGAGGATGAAGCTCGGTCCTCAGACCAACTCCGAGAAATTATCAAGTACTTGCGTCGTGAGCGAGATGTGACGTCAGGGAAGTTTGATTTGTCTGAGGCAGAAAATCAGAGGATAGAGGCACAGAGGACTGCTCTTAGAAATCAGGTGACAAACTAAGTAAGCAGGTGTCTGAAGAAAGGGAAAAAAATCAGGTAAGAACAAGCTTAATAGCATGACCATTCATCTGACTCACTGTAATTACTAACGATGGTGTCCTCTGTGAACTTTTTAAATCACTAAATAGGATCAAAGACATGTCAACATTTTTAACCGCCATTAAAAAGGAAAAGGACCAACCAATGAAAATAACCTCAGATCTTTTCACCATCAAAGCTCTATCACTGTCTTTTGATTGATAGCATAGATGCTTGTCTGCAACTGGAAGGCCTTAAAAGACTGGAACAGGTCCTTAATATCGTAACTACCCTTCATGATGGTGATTAAAAGTAGAAGAGACAAATAGGGTAGCCATAAGGATACAAATGTACTTTGCATTCTTACAGAGCTGCCCATGGCATGAGTTGCATGAATTGTGAAAAAGATGTAAGTGTCTACTAGTGCTTCTTAAAGTTGTGATTCAATTACTGATGCTGTTCCTTCATTCACAGGCTACCAGTTTGCGAATGGCTGAAGAATAATCTTTATACTAGTATTTCATTAGTGTCAAAGGATTCATGTAACATTACATATGTTAATGCTGGGTTTGAGTGAATGCAATGTGAATGTATAAAGTAAAAGTATAAAGTGAATGGACAGGGACAGATTGAAGTTGAAGCTCATGTGCTGTGGTCACGCCCTAGAGGTAGCTTTGAGAAACTGGTGTTGGTGTAGACTAGACCAAACAACTACATCAGAGGGGTGTAAGGAAAAATAATTTGAATGATAACTGTTCTCCACAGGTCACCATGGACAGTGCTAGTCGCTATGCAGAGCTGCTGCGGAAGGTGCACACCATGGACGCCTTGGCTGACAGTAACCGCCTCATGCGGGAAGAAAGGGAGGGTCTGCAGACCTCTCTGACTGAGTTCAAGGCCAAATATGAGTCCATTCAGAAGCAGATTGAGCCACTCCAGGAGAAACTTAGGCTTAATGATAATAGAATTGACTCACTAACAGTAAGTTTATTGACTATATGGTGTGTGTGTGTGTGTATATATATATATATATATATATATATATAATTTAGATGTATGAAGTCAGCGATTCTGACTAAGAATCTATATAATTAGATAAATTAGATGAAATAGATAAGCAGGTAGTTGTAACAGTGCTGCTTGGTTATAGCAGATAATCCATGCTGACCTACGTAAATGTGAAACCTGCTTTTCACAATGACTGTAATTGCTCCCTAAGTGCACTAAACTGTTTGTTGAGATTTAAAAAAGGTGACTTACCAGAGGAAATTTTTGAAAGTGGCCATCAGTAAGAGCCCATTGTTTGGTAACATAGTGATGGAAACCTTGTCTCGTACTTAATATGTCGTCAACATTTTTAAAGCCTTATTCTCTCACTCATACACATCAACTATGTGATTTCGATGTCATGGTATCTAATTTTGTAAGACAGTGGAACTTTATTCCTTGTGTAAAATTATATACAGTCATGTAACCTAGATTAATGAGTTGTTATTTAAATTGAAACATTTAGATTTGGCTCCAAGCTCTTGGGCATAATTTTCATAATTATTTATATAGTTTAATACTGCTATTATGGAGATTTAATTTAAATATTGATTTTTGCAGCTTGAAAAGAAAACGCTTGAGAATGAAAAAGAAATGTTCAAAAAGAGAACAGCAGAACTTGTGGAGAAACTTAATCGAGCCAAGCCAGAGGACTTTGTCAAACTTCAGTAAGTTTTTTTTTTTTATTACTTCCAGAATGGATGAGGAGAAAATGGTAAAGAAAATATATTGATCACATGTAGAAGATGGAAGAGGCAGGGAAAGACCAAGCAAGGGCTGGGGAGATGGGGTCAAGGGTCAATCAAGCGTCATCAAGTGTTGAGTGACGTCACCGAAGCCGTGGTGTGTAGTCTGCTAGTCATCAGGAGCATCTTGGAAGCTCGGGGAATTTGCAGATTTTGATTGCGGATTATTTAAGAACAGCTGACTGGCTGCAAAAAGTGACAACATATTGTTGATGTATTCGATAATGGCTATATTTTGACTGGATTAAATCAGGAATGATGAAATGGTCTGGACGATTACTTTAAGTGTATAGAGGGAAGGAGAGAAGGTATAAGGTAAACATTGGACAAGAAATGGGGATGGAGAGATGGGGTGAAGTGGGTGTGAGTCACAGGGGTCCAGGATGCAGGGGTGTGGAAGGCGTGTGTGGGACCAAGGGGTGAGCTGCTGCAATGTGCTTTAACCCCTTGAGGCCCAGAACGTAATTTTCATTGTAATTTGGCCACCATTAGACAATTTTTTGTGAATATAAGCAATGTTTAGTAGATATTACCTGGCTATGTAGATATTTATCCTTGTCCACTAACTTTTTTTTTTTTTTTACATTTGTGCCTATATAGCGCCTGTAGGCAGTGGTGATCCAGGGCTCAGATGGTAGTCTCTGGAGGTTCACTTGAGGGGTGTGATGGTTGGTCCTCGCCCGTGGTGGCGCAGGCAGGATTTTTATAGTGACGCCTGAATTTGGTATATTCAGTTAATTTTCGTAATTTTATGGCTAACAACGGACAATTTTGATATAGCAAAGGAAAAATCTGGGCATGAAGGGGTTAGAAGGTTCAACACATGTACACAAAAATAATTAGAGAAAAAAATAGGTTTGAATATTTTCCCGCACTTCAACTCAGCTGGTGGCGAGGGGGGTCTAGGCTGACCTGACCTCTGACCTAATGACCTCAGTGAGTCTGACCTGCAGTACGTCACTACTGATATCGTCATTAGTCGTGCAGGCTCTCACTACTGCTTCCTTCTTCATAAAACAAATATATATATATATATGTTTATATATAGTATATCAAGAATCTGGATGGAGACATGTGAGAGAAAAAACACCATTAAATTTTATTTTGTGAAGCAAAAAAGTATGATTTTATTAGCGTTGGCAGCGTCACAGGACCAGAGTCGCCTGATTAAATTTGTGATCGCCACATTTTAATGGTTAATTTTTATACTCGTACACAAAATGTAAATGTGATATTAATTTCCATTTTAACTTAGTTCACCTCATTCTTCAAAATCATTCTTCTCAAAAATGTATCTTCATTGTATTCTCAACCTTGAATTTTTTTTAAAGATATAACTTGTTTCCAAAATATACTTGATTCAACTTTTTACAAGACATTTTTTTTTCTAAAAGAAAATTGAAAATTAATGCTATGCCATTTCTCCTACAGACAAGAGGTAACTGAACAGCAGAGATCGCTTCAAAGCAAAGAAGTGGAAATTAACAGATTGAAGTCACAGGTAATTATTTTCCTGCTTTCATTTGTTCTGCATTTGCAGGAGGGATGCATCACTAAAAAGAAAGAGTTTTTTCTTTTTGCTGACTTTGATAAGGCATTTTGATGAGGTGCGTAAAGAAAGGCGCCCCAGCGGTGCAGTGGTTACCATGCTCGGCTCACCTCAGACAACTTTGTAATCCAATTATTGTTTTTATTTTTCATCATTGTTGCTGTAGCTTCTTTTTTTGTTTTTTATTTTCTGTTATTTCATAAATTTTATATAATATTTCTTTACTATTTTCAAGTTCAATATAATGTATCATAAAATATGTAATAAAAAAATACTCTTGATCCTGTAGCTTGCACAGTTATCCAAGAATCAGCAAATGATTGTCAACCAGAAGAATCAGTTCCAGCAACACCTGACAAGTGCCCGAGAGGAGTTACGTAAAGCGCATGAAGAGACAAGAAGGAATCTGTTGGAGAAAACTCGTGTGCAGCAACAAGTAAGTTTGCAGTACAGTAAAACCTCTCGTATTCGGACCCTCATTATTAGGACTCTGACATTATTCGGACCTCCTCCTTTTTTTTTTTTTTTTTTTTTTTTTTTTTAGGGGACAAAATTTCCTAGCTATTTATTTATACTACACCTAGATTTTTTTTTTTTTTTTTTTCTTGCTTCTTTTTTTTCTTTTTTTTTTCTTTTCTTTCTTTTCTTAGGGGTCAAAATGTCCTAGCTATTTATACTACCCCTAGATTTTTTTTTCTTTTTTCTTTTTTTTTAGGGGTCAAAATTTTCTAGCTAATAGTATATACAACTAGATTTTTTTTTTTTTTTTTTTTTTTTTTTAGGGGGCGAAATTTCCTAGCTAATATATACACCTAGATTTTTTTTTTTTTTTTCTCTCATCCCCCCCATATATAATCCCCCATTGTTCGGATCCTTGCATTACTCGGACCACTCCTTGGCCCAATTAGTCCGGATATGAGAGGTTTTACTGTAGTTTCATGCTTTGTCAGGGGAAAAACATTGCCCACCCGATGCCATGAATCAAAGTAAGTTGGAGGGAAGCACCTAATTCATCAAAATATTCCCCCAGGCATGAAATTTGGCTTTGATATCAAAGTATATAATTGTATATATATTCCTTCTTTCTTTGTATCTTTTATTGGTATTAGTTAGGCTTATTTGAGCAGTAATAGATGGTTAAACTTTTCCACAGCATGGGGAGGAAAGCAAGAAAGTGGCAGCAGAAAGAGCTCGCCTCCAACAGCAGGTCAGTCAGGGTGTCACTTTCAACATTTTATTCAATTTAGTCAGTCTGTGAATCAGTCAGTCAGTCAGTCAGCCAGTCAGTCATGCATTGACTTATTTATTCATTCGTGCATTCATTCATTATTACTATAAAGAGATCAACTAAAGTGAGGTGATGTGTGCATTGAAGAAAATGTGAAGTGTAGAAAGTCATCTGGAGTGGATGAAATCACATCAGAAATGCTGAGGAAGTGGAAAGACATTTTAAAGAAAAAACAAACAAAAAGACACCACCAAAACTGTTGCCTGACATAGTCATTTTTACACAAGAACACACTCACTGTTCATTATCTTCATTCAGCACTGCTCATCAGCCATTATTTTTGTTAAAGTTCACTTAAAGACAGCCTGGTGGTAAATGATAAATCAACACTAGCAGACAATACAGGCTGTTGGCGCCAATCTGTCGAGGCGGAACGGCTCCCGCCAGTACCATAGTAAACATCACAGCGTGAGGACAGATTAGTTGATTTGAATGTCTTATGGTATTCAAATTACTTGTAACAGGTAAGTACTGAAGGTACATCATATAAGAGGCTGAATTGAATAGCTACCTAAGCTAACCTACAACATTCGTCTTGGAAGACGCACAAGTATTTTTCAGGGTATTTTAGGGAAAAAGTGCATCTTATAAGCCGTAAAGTACGGTATATAATATAATTAGACTCGAATGTTGGACAGGGTCGTATGTGTCTAACAATTCCAATATGATTTTTGTTAGTCTTCGACCCACCTGAGAATACTAAATCCCCTGGAAAAATGTTAAAAAAACTGAAATGTTTGTCTAAAGCCATGGTTAGTCTTAGGTTAGCCTAAGTCCATGTTTAAAAAATTGGCCCAATGAGGTAAGACGGGTGGTGGCCTGGCGGAGGGAGCGGGGTGATATGACAACACGGCGGACTTAACCCGCCTCACCCGAGGGGCCAAGATAAAATGGGTTGACTATAATTGTATGCGAGACCTCTTTTTTTTATTTTAATCCTGGAGAGCCAGTTTGTTGTCTTGTGCATCAAGTAACTTGCTTTAAAAAGATTAAGAAAATGCTTATTAGATATCTTGATCATGCTCCCAGAATGACAGCCACAGCCTTATATGTTCCTTATATGTTCATGAATAGATTGTTTGCTATTTCTCTCAAACTTGATAACATGGCAAATACTAAAGCTGCACAATATGGCAGGATATAATACAGGATGAGAAGCTTATTCATTGCTCACCCTTGACCCTAACACTTGGTTATGATGACAGCTGGTGCAGTCCCAGGAGCGTGTGCGGGGGCTGGAGGCGTCGTCCCAGCAGGCTCAGGCCACACACCAGCAGGAGATGGCTAATGTAAGCTGTGTTTTGTTAATTTTGTATTACACTTGAATATTGAAAGGCTTAGGTACCTACTACATATTTCACCCTATAAGATAATCCCTACATTTTAATTTGAAATGTAAGATTAAAGATTAAAGTCTTGTATGCCATACATAATATTGCAGTATTTTAGATCTTTATAAAGATTTTCAGAAAACATTAAAATACGGCCTGCCCTTTTTTTCTCTTAATTCATTTCACTATTTTCACAAGAATTTATTTTTATTGATTCACTTGCCTAAAACTTTTGCTTGTAGATGATGGAGCTGAAGCAGCGAGAAGAGGCACTAAAACATCAGTTGGAAGCCACAAAACGTGAATTGGAAACACTGAATGAAAAGCTTAAGGATAATGAGTTAAAGTTAGCAGATGCAGTAAAGAAGGCTGATAACTTTGAAAAACAGGCACTGCAGGTAAGCACAGTTTATTGTATAGTAGACTATGTACTGTAATATTATTATATTATACTGAGTGAAACAAAATTGAGCAGTAACTTGTATTTTTCATGGAGCTCAGTCGATGCTGTTTCTGGTTGTAAGTCAAGAGATTGGGTCAAGTTTTGTATATGTTCACCTGATGTTGAACATGTCAGACAAAATGTCGTGGTATAGCTTGCACGATACTGTACATTAGGTATTGCAAACTTAATGGATCATCAGTCTACAGTCCTTACACATTCACGGTGATGTAGTGGTAACCATAGTCAGCCGGTGGGATACAATTTCGGCTTGTCTCCTTGCATGCTATAGCCTTTCTTTACCTAGCAGAGTAAATACAGAATGTAAGCTGAGGAGTTGCAACCTCAAAACATTTTAGATCTCAAAAACATGTGCAGCCTTGCTGACTTGGCTGAATTTATATTTGTCAAATACAAAATGCAACTGATGAAAACTAAAGTTCTTATGATGTTCACAGCTTCGGAAAATTGCCACAAAATACAAAAAAGCAGCCGAAGGTGGCGCTTCAACGGCAGGGTAAGTAGCAAGGGGAATTTTTTACATAGGTACTGTTATTCTTTTTGACAATGGGAATTTTTTACATAGGTACTGTTATTCTTTTTGGCAAAGGGAATTTTTTACATAGGTACTGTTATCTCTTTTTGGCAATGGGAATTTTTTTACATAGGTACTGTTATTCTTTTTGGCAATGGGAATTTTTTACATAGGTACTGTTATTCTTTTTGGCAATGGGAATTTTTTACATAGGTACTGTTATTCTTTTTGGCAATGGGAATTTTTTACATACTGTTATTCTTTTTGGCAATGGGAATTTTTTACATACTCTTTATCTGTTATACTGCTACCTCGTCTTTAGAGCTCCCTTAAAGGAATAGTTGTTTTTAGTAAAGGTTGTTTTTCTAATCTCTGCATCAATCATGAAGTATTAAATGTCATTCACATTGCAGCATAGAGGATTTATTTGGTGCTTGGTCTCCCTTTCGCAAGGTATTATTTGCTTGAAAGTGTCGGGATACATCACCTCACCCGCCTCCTTTGTTTTGCTACAATTGTTCTAGATTGCTTACCTCTCTCTTTCATTACAAACGTTTCCTTTGACATATTCCCCATGATGCTCTTGGTGTCAGGTAGAAAGAAGAAAAGCAGTGGAATAGAACAAAATTCAAATATTAGTACTCCAAACTCTATTTATTAATCCTTTTAAAGAGCTTAGTTGATGCAATTATCTATTCAGCATATTAATATACCTACCTATGTTGTCTCTCAGGGCGGTGGAAGTGAAGGTGCAGAGGGTGAGGCCGGTGTTGCTGGCTCAGAAAAAGTGAAGGAACTGGAAGACACAATTGCTTCACTCCGTCAGAAGCAGGAAGCAACTCAAGAAGAGTGCACTTCTATGCAGTAAGTAGATTTTTTTTCTTTCAAGTAGAACACCCCATAATGATAATTCTATCATCCCGAATGTCCTAATAACTTCATGTTTCAACTTCACTTTCATGCAAGGGAAAAAATTCAAGAAATAAAAAAAATTAAGAATGATCAAAATCATAAGTGAGTATTACAGTTGAGCACACACAGCTGCTGCCTAGACTAGAGGCAGGCCGCTCATCACCATAACCTCCAAGCTGTGGAGGTGTGACTGCATCCTTGGTTTGGTTCTATTTTTGTACATCTGTGCTTTATGGACTGAGTTACTGTAGCTTTTTCTAAAAATACATGAAAGTGTAGTCGAAATAGAAACCTGTACATGTCTGCAATGCAGTATTCATGGTGAGTGGAAGACTGCGTCGTGCTTTTTTGGTTTATTTATATTAGTCCTCTACTTGACTGCTTTTGAGATACAGGCTGATCATGATGCACACGAGTAGACAGCTTCTGCTTGGCCTCTTGAATGCCTGGCTCGAATAGGGAATTTTCCTCAGCACAGACAACACTGACTGATGAGTGTGTTTGTCTTTTAACAGGTGTAGGCATGTGTTTCAACAAATATGGAAATATAATGCAGTATTGAGGGTGTAAAGGGGACAGGCACAAGGGAAAATGAACAAACAGTTAGCTACAGTGAAACTCATGCTTGATTAGATTCATTGCTGCTTATTAGTTCTCTAATGAGAATGTGCATGTGTATGCATCTGTAAACAACAATGATAATGCTATTGGAAACTATGAACGAGTTACACAGACAAACAATGAAAAATAAACAGGTACTTACAATGAAACACTTGCAGGACTTTAGACTTCTCAGTGAATTAGCTCTAACAAGGATGCGCATACATATATCTTAACAGTAGGGAGATAATGCTGTATTAGTTGATGTAAAAGTTATATATACCAATGAAAACCATGTATTCAAAACCTAACATCTCGTTACAGGAAAGAAGTCGCTGGTTTAAAACAAATGCTGTCGAACAAGGAAGCTGAATTTGAACAGGCGAAGGCTCAGGTAAAAACTTCATTACAATCGCATTACGGTTCAGTGGTTCTCAATATCTTTATAGATTATGGAGTAAAAGAGAACCTTATGGAATATATGAACTCAACATTTCAAAGATTCTGAAGTGAATGATATGGAAATCGCATCCTAAGATAAAAAAGATAAACGTGTTCACACAAAATTATCGTCTCGGCAGTCGTTTTACAAGCACAGCATATTAGCAGTGATGATTATGACACATTACTGGGCCATATGCACCATTTTTATAGCACACTGTATTGACTTAATTAATCCAAAACTGAATTATTTTGAAAGCCAATTAACAAAAAAATGATAGAAACTGGGAAAAATTCCTTTTTTGCTATTTCCTTGAAGATTTCATGAACCTCTTGGGATTTTTTTTTATAGTGAAAAATCAGAACCCGTCATAATGTAATTGTGTTTGATACATCAATATGATTGTTAAGATGCTGCCCATGTTTATGATCATGTTGGCATGTTAACTTTGCATGTTGATTCACAGGGTCTTGTAAGGCAGCCGAGGTGTTACTTTTGTCACTTATTGATTTTTATTATTGACTTATTGATATATTTCAGACTCAGCAAAAAGGGGGAGAATATACTAAACTTCGGAATGATCTAGAGAGCAAGACCCATGAACTGCAAGTGGCACAAAACTTTGCTACACAGCTTAAGCAGAATGTGTCCAAGCAGATTGCAGACTTCACAAAGAAGTTAGGTACTGCTCATCTAAATTCTGGTATTATATATTGTAACACCTGTTCAACTAGCAGAAACTAGATACAGCATGTCAGCTGAGGCATGGTGACCTTGCAACCTATAGTCTATTGTTTTTATTATGGTCAAAATGCACTAAGGAAGCCACGCCCCCTGCCTCCCCTTTTATTCTACGGGGCAGCTGATTGGTGCATTCCTCGTATCATCACTACCAATCACAATATCTTCACTACTTAACAGCGGCGTGATCACTGGACAGAGCAATCTTCACTACAGAGGGATTTTTGATTTTGTCACCCTTTGTAGTGAAGATTGCTCTGTCCAGTGGTCACGCCGCTGTTAAGGAGTGAAGATATTGTGATTGGTAGCGATGATACGAGGAATGCACCAATCAGCTGCCCCGTAGATTAGAAGGGGAGGCAGGGGGCGTGGCTTCCTTACTGCATTTTGACCATAATAAAAACAGTAGACTATAGCACGTGTATTGTACCCGCCCACCGTCTCCCTTCCTAGTGGGCCTTCATCATTAACCTCTCTTGTGCATTATGTAATAAAGATGTACTTTTCAGAGGAAAGTCAGAACCAGAAGCAGATATTTGAGACGCGCATTGTCCAGCTGGAAAAGGAACGTGACCAGCTGACTCATGAAATTGAAACTCTTAATAAGAAACTCCAGATGCAGCAGCGTCAGTTGGAGAATCTTCAGAAGCAAGCCACAGGGGTAGGTTTGAATCACTGGTAACTTTTTAATTTATGGCATTGTTACTTTTTTTTCTCTCTCTCTCTCTCTCTCTCTCTCTCTCTCTCTCTCTCTCTCTCTCTCTCTGAAGAGAAGTAATTATCTTCCTCACAAGTGGAGTGACACTTAAAATGTGACTTTAAAACAGACATTACAGATTTTTTTCACCTATCAAAATATTTACATAAACTAAAAGTTGTACTTTGTATATTTATTCATTTTTCATAGAAGATGTGCCAAATACCTGGCACTTTAACACAAAGCAGATTGCTCAGAAACTATGAAAACAATTTTCATTGCGTCAGTGAGTATCATGAGGTCTTGGTAAATATTGAAAGACATCCCTCTAATCCAACAGGTATCTAAGCCATCAACAAGTGGGGTGTCCTCCGAGAAGACTGGATTTGACCCTCCACCTACAGCCAACATCAAGCCCATGAGCACCCCAGGAACTCCATCTGCCTCTCCTCGTTCCCAGGCTGCCACACAGGTTGTTCCTCCGTCACGTGCCATCCCCACTGCCAGCATTCGCCCCATGGCGCCACCCACAGGGGGCTCTGCACCTCCCCAAGGGTCAACTGTCATGGTTGTATCTCCTTTAGAAACCCACAGTGATGGCATGGTGTCCTCAACGGTGACCTTGCCTCAAGCTACCGTGACACCCACACCAGCCATTTCTGCTCCAACATTACTCACTACAGCCACTACAACACCATCAGCCACCACCACTATGACCACAACTCTCACAGCCACTGTCTCCCCAACACCAGTATCTGTTTCTATTACTACTCCAGTTGTTCCTACTCTTTCATCCATCACATCATCACAGCCGTCGTCGCAGTCCTCAACTGCAAAATCAACCCTTGCCAGCCAGTCATCTCCAGCATCCCAGTCAACCACAGCCATTGCTGAATCAACTCCCGCTACTCCATCAACAGCAGCTGTCCAATCAGCACCCTCAACAAAAACTGCTGCCCTGCAAACTGCGGCAGCTACTTCATCAACTGCAGGCTCCCAGTCTACTTTAGCCAGTCAGTCTACTTCAGGACCTCAAGCTGGCACTTCTATTGTTGCACCCCTTGTGGCTGTGGCTGCTGCGGGTGTAGGGGCTCCGTCCAAAACTGCAGCCACTTCAGTTCAGCATATGAGGCAAGACTCTCAAGAAGTATCTGCCGACACGCTAGTTTCACAAGCCATTGCTCTTGTCAGCCCACTTAGTTCCCAAGAAATGGCTGCACCATCAGACACCAGTTCTCTGAAGAGAAAGCTTGACTCACCTGAGACAGTTACTAACACTAAAGATGCAAAACGCACATGTGTTGAAGAAGACGCACAGCAGTCAGCAGAGGAAGCTGGACCATCATCATCACATGCTGAGCAGGATAATGATGATGCAAGTCAAACTCAAGAAAATGATGATGTAATTCAGTTAGAATCAGATGATGAAGCAGAATATGATCAAGGTGAGGAAGATGAGGAAGAGGAAGAGGAAGAAGACGATGGCATGGGTGAAGAAGAACAAGACGATGGTATTCAGCAGATTGACTCAGATGAAGATGAAGCCATGGACAGTGGTGAAGCCACGGGAGAATGCATCCAAGAAGAAAATGCGGACGAAGAACAGGATACACGAGAAGCTGAAGGAGACTTGGGAGACGCTGAGGCGGAGGCGGAGGCAACATCTCGCTTGTCAGAAGATGCTGAGGATTCAAGAGGGGAGCCTCAAGAAGCCCCAAGTGAAAGTCAGCATCCTCAGCCCTCAGCAGGACCAAGCCAGCCGTCTTCTTCAAGCCGTGGCATGGATGGGCCAGCACAGACTAGCTCAAGGTCATCCCTAGTACTTCCACGACCTATTATTCGTCAAGAACGTCGCCAGGCATTACTGTCCTTTAATCAGCTCCCTCAATATGAGATGGGGGGAGATGGCGGGAGAGAAGGGGGAGATGATAGTATTGTTCCATCAACGCCAACCTTGTTTGTGCCCAGGCGTGGTGATGGCTTTTCTGAGGCTGTTAGCTCTCCGCAGGTTCCCTCTGGTGGATTTGTCTTTGGCTCCAATCCTGAAATATCAAATCCACCTCAAACAAGTAAGCAGAATACGTCAGGGGCTTTTTTATTGGAGTAGTTGTTTGTATTTGATTTCGGTGATTTAAACTCCTACCTTTGTTTTCTTTATAGTACCATGAGTAACAGTGGGCCTTGGGTTTAGTGATTTGCAAACTGGGCTCACAATTCAAAGATCCTTGAGGTCTCAGAGGACAGTACAGTAAAACCTCTCGTATTCGGACCCTCATTATTCAGATTTTGACATTATTCGGACCTTCTCCTTTTTTTTTCTTTTTTTTAAAGGGGTCGAAATTTCCTAGCTATACCCAGATTTTTTTTTTTTTTTTTTTTTTTTTTTTTTTTTTTTTTTTTTTTTTTTTTTTTTTTTTTTGGTAGAAATTTCCTAGCTATATATAAACCTTGAATTTTTTTTTTTTTTTTTTTTTTTTTTTTTTTTTTATATACATATCCCCCCCATATATATAATCCCCCCATTATTCGGACCACTCCTTGGCCCAATTAGTCCGGATATGAGAGGTTTTACTGTAGTTTGATTCCTCACCTGGGCGGAGACAATGCAGGCTTGTCTCATTTTATGCCTTAGCCCAAGTTCACCTCATAGAAAATGGGATGTGACCCGAGAAGTTGTGACCTCGTAACCCTCACTGGTGCTGAGGATGTCAACCCTAAACTCCTGGGGTTGTGGGTGAGAGGGTGTGTAGTTACTTACAGTTAAAAGAGTATACCTTCTAGAATATTGTAGATATTTATCGTTGTTACCCTTGATGAAAGACAATCGGCGAATGACCCTAAACAGCAACAACATGTAACCACAATTACTTGTAAGACCACAATCAGAAACCATGAATGCAGTGAGCAGCAGTGATTCTGATTGACTCCTAATACACTTGCATAATACGTACACATGTGGTTTAAGGCTAAAGGCGGCAGCTACACTCTAACACAGGATCATTATTCAAGGCACCATCTCGTATCCTAATGGGTGGTATTCTTGTAGCTGTATATATTTCAGTGGTTAGGCTAATAAGACAAAATTGTATACAAATTTTAGTTCAAATTAATGTCTGTTATTAAAGTGCAAACCTACCTGCTTTGTAGTTGAAAACATGAAATAGAAGAGCATGAATAGCAGAAAAAGGGGTCTTTGCCACAAATGCCAGAAACACTTCAGCTTGTAACCATATAGGTGAGATACGCAATTCAGCAGTTTCTCGCCAGTTTACCAGAAAAAAAAGCAAATGTGAACATAGCAAGACCCTTGTACTAGGAACATTTATTATGGTGGTTACTAGTAGTATGAATTCACAGAAAGAAAATGAAAGGAATCTGCTCATGAATGTTTTGATAACAATGCTTTTATCTTTTTATTGGTTCAGTTTTCTCATTTAGAAATAATCGCCCTGAACTTCTCTCAAAATTTTAGAAATATATAATCTTTAACATTAAGTAAGTATTTACTTTGTGGTTATGTTTTTGCAGGTGGTCTCGCACAGATGGCAGAGGGTGGTCTTATTGATGACACCAGAATTGACTTGGGCCAGCTGGATGAGAGCAACAGATCCCAACCCAGCACTCCCTTACGCCGCTCACCCACAGGTACACACCTCAGACTTATTATATATATATATATTTTTTTAGAGAGATTTGCGATAAAAATTATGGAAAGCAAATTGAACCTAACCTAACCTAACCTAACCTTTACCTAGCTATATTTAAAAAAAACATAAAAAAACAAACGGTTAGCAGGTTAATTCAAAACACATCATAACTCGCCAGAAAAAAATAATTTCGTCCACCAAAATGATTTCGGCGTCAAACTAGATTAATACCTATTATTTTACCCTGCTTCCAAGGTACCCATTTCTTAGGTCTATGGAGTGCCATCTGAGACAAACTGAACAAAGGAATTCAGAACATTGAAAAGGGAATTTAAAGACCTAACTTGGATGTAAATTAAATACCTGACAAAGAACTATCCTTACATGGGCACCTACAATTATATTACTAGTAGATGTTACCTGATATAAGTATGATGCTCTGAAAGACAATCCGAATGGCTTGTACACATTACACAGTGTTTATGAATATCTCTCTCTCTCTCTCTCTCTCTCTCTCTCTCTCTCTCTCTCTCTCTCTCTCTCTCTCTCTCTCTCTCTCAACGGGTCTTCTCCCCATACAAATGGAGTGGCATACATCAAAAAGTAGATTTATTTTCTGGTTTTTGTTTTCCTGGGAGATAACACCACTAGGGGAAGCTGTGCCATGCAAATACTGTAGACGATCATAGTTCTTCTCTAAAGTCTGTCAAAAGGGGTGTTCCTCAGGGTTCTGTCCTATCACTCACTCTCTTTCTATTATTCATTAATGATCTAAGTCTTATTCAATGCCTATCCATTCCTATGCTGATGACTCTACCCTGCATTTTTCAACGTCATTCACTAGACGTCCAATTCAACAGGAATTAAGTGATTCACGGAGGATGCCACAGGGCGCCTAACTTCTAATCTTTCTATAATTTCTAAATGGGACACGTCTCTGTTTGGGGGAGATCCACGTATTTAGCCTAGTGCTCCTAAACAGGGTGGAGTCAAAAGCTTTTCCTCATCAACTCCTCTCCTCTGACTGACTGTCTTTAATCATTAAATCACTGCCGCAATGCTGCTTCTCTTGCTCTCTTCTATCGTTATTTTCATGCTCATTGCTTTTCTAAACTTGCAAACCGCATGCCTCCCCCCCTCCCGCGGCCTCCCTGCACAAGACTACTCATTCTCATCCCTATTCTGTCCATCGTACTAATGCAAGAGTTGACCAGTATCTTCACTCTTTCATCCCTTTCACTGGTAAATTTTGGAACTTCCTGTTTCTATTTTTCCATCTTCCTGCGACTCAAATTTTTTCGAGGGAAGTGTCAAAACACCTTCCGAACTAAATAGGCCCGCCCCATTTTCTGCTATATCTTACTGTTTTCCTTATAGGGGCTGGCAGTTTAGTAGGCTTTTTGTTACTTCTTGTTTTTTGTCCTTGGCCAGTCCTTTGAGATGAAGAAAAAAAAGATAAAAAGTTGGAAGAATTTGTTAAGCTACAGCAGCAACTGATAATTGGCAGGCAGCGTCTGGTGGTCATCATTGTGATTCATTGAATTTAATCATTTAAGGTAACCTTCAATATTATACTCGTGCCCATACACTAAATACTGATATACTCAGAGTGTGAGAAATATTCCAACAAAAGTAGTTTCAAATTCAATGAGCACTAAATGTGTTGATTCAATGGGGAAAATTTTTGTGTTCTAAAAAGAAATTGAATATGAAAGTGACTTTTATGTAGAATATGAAAAATAAATTGTTTGATGGCAGGTGTGCAACAAGCAATTTCTGTGATCAGTTGGAGAGTTGGAATTTTGATATATGAGACTATGTTATGAGAACAATAATTATTCTCCATGCAATGCAACTTTTCCATGTTAAGCAGCAAGTTTCAATTAACTAACAAGTAACCTGTAATCAGTAAGGGATTTATCTGTTTGGGGCTGATGGAGTAAGAGGAAGACCCATAATATTTTAAGTGGGTGGTGTTTAGCTTCGCATATAAATGATTAAACTACTTAAAGTAATCGTCCAGACCCATTTTTTCTTTGCATAAGTATGTTGAATGTTCATTTAAAACACCTAAGCTAGAACAAATAATTAATTTCCATGCCTAATTTCCGTAAAAACAAGACTTTTGTAAGCGGCAAAAAAATCTGCCCCGTTCCAGCCGCCGCGCGGAACTTGCTGATGACGCCCCGGGAGGCAGACAAACTGCATCACACAGCTGCCTCTCCAAGGCACACAAACATTCTCCACACATTTTTTGTGGCTGTATAGGTCGGAAACGGGTGCTAAGCTCTCTGGAAAGGCACAGCGTTAATATCTGCACCCATAAAGGATGCAGGTATATACCATATTGCAAAAAAAAAATCAAACTCAAAATTCTTCAAGTACTATATTTATTTCTGTGTTTACATGCATGTGTATTACCGCGGAGGTGGGAGGTCACCGAACCGTGGTGCATCGTCCGCTAGTCGTCAGGAGCGTTTTGGAAGTTCGGGGAATTTACAGATTTTGATTGCGGATTATTTAAAAACGGGTGACTGGATGCAAAAAGCTATTACATATTGTTGCTATACTCGATAATGGCTATATTTTGACTGCATTAAATCAGGAATGATGAACTGGTCTGGACGATTCATTTAAAATAAGATTTTTTTTAGCTGACTTGGGAGCCGAAGGTGGGGTGAGCACTAGTGAAGGAGACACCCTCCATCGCGACCCTCCAACAATCATGGTCACCAGAGCGGAACAATCCAATGAAGAAAGCACACAGGACTCTGAGGAAAATTTCACCGAAGCCGATTCAATGGCAGCGGAAGTGGGAGAAGAGGACATTGAAGAGGAAGAGGAAGACATTGATGTACAAGATGGTGATGATGAAGGTGTTTTATAATCTATTTTTTCAGCGCTATGAGGAAACAGTAGGAAATAAAATTAGAAAAGTGCAAAAAAAAGTATGTACAAGCAAAGACTACTGTAGACTGGACTTGATACTCAGCTTGGGCTATTTCCAGTAGAGGCCACTGCCGCGATTCCTGACATTTTCGAACATTACTTCCATTTCCCTTCCTATGGTTTATCAGTATAAATAATATACTGCTATCTTCATAAATGTTTGTTCTATAATATTATCAAATAAAAAATAGTAAAACACACTAAAGAAATGCCATTATGAGACTGAAGAAATAAGCATGAACTTAATATACACTTAAACTCTTTGCCATTTAATATTTTGCGAGACAACTTTTAACATAGAGCATATCAATAGAAGCAGAATTTTATTAGCTTTCCATTGATATATTTCGTTTTCTGATAAATGAATTAGCACCATGCATAAATTAGCGTTAACTAAATAAATAACATCATCAATCGGGTAATTTTCCCGATTGATATATATTTAGTTAACGCTAATTTATGCATGGTGCTAATTCATTTATCAGAACAACAAAATATATCAATGGAAAGCTAATAAAATTCTGCATCTATTGATATGCTCCATGTTATATGCTGTCTCGCAAAATATTAAATGGCGAAGAGTTTAAGTGAATGCATATTTCTTCAGTCTCATAATGGCATTTCTTTAGTGTGTTTTACTGTTTTTTATTTGATAATATTATAGAACAAACATTTACGAAGATAACAGTATATCATTTATACTGATAAACCATAGGAAGGGAAATGGAAGTGATGTTCGAAACCCTTTTTTACCTTGCCGATCAGCTTCCACTAGTCATGGGTGGGTTGGCGCGGAGCGCCAGTAACCAGTCCAGTATACAGTAGTCTTTGGTACAAGTTATATGGTACTACAGTGGCCGCGGATGAAATTGGGATGATTCCTTTTTTTAATGTTTTTACTATTTACTTTGTAAATAAACTAATGAAGGATTGAAACTAAACATTTTTAATAAATTTCATTTCTTTTATTTAGTATTTTGACCTATTAGCCTGGTTTTTAAGTACAAAATCAAGTCTTTTTGGCATAGAATGCACAACAGTACATAAATACTCTAATGTAAATGTTCATTTTACCCAGATGGATGCAGTGTTTTAGGATATGTTTAGGCGTCACTCCATCTCTGCTAGAGACACGCCCTCTTCATGGAGTGTCACAATTATTGCTTTCTCCACCATGGACAAGTATATTTTCCCCATGGTCAGTAGGTTGTGACATACGCGTGTGCATAAAATAGCGCGCGAAACAGTGCAAAAGAGGGGAAAGAGAGAGAGCGACCCAAAACACCGCCTAGTGAGAAGTGTACTGGATATCTGACGGCGCGGCTTTGGTAGAGAGTTGACAACACTTTGTAGAGTTGTTGTAAGTCGCTACAAACTCAACCGTATGTTCAATCATAGATAGTAACATTAGCTGACAAAATTATAGCAAAAAAACTTGCTTTTATTCTTCGTCGTCCTAATTTCATCCGCGGGCACTGTATACTAGTCACAGTATTTACCTTGTTATGATATACTGTATGGCAAACTAATTATACCTATCTCTCTAATTCATTTGGTTGATCGTAGCCTTAAACTCGCGGATACTCTTGGCATTTACTGTATCATTGTCTAGGTCATTCCACACATCAATACATTGATACACAAAACTACTTCTTAATACACTCGAACCTCGATTTTCCGGACTATTGGGAATTAGCCTGGTCCGGGAGGTGTAGCACATAACTAATGGGAAAAATTTATGGTCGATCCGATCTCCCGTCCTTACCCGTACATTTATACTCATTCACACCCATGCATACCAAAATATATATAAATGATAAGTTATGCATAGAAATTATGAAATAGACATATTGTTGCTTACCTTAAATCTAATAGGGATTATGTACAGGGGCGAGGGGCTCCGAGGCGGGCGGAGTTCCGGGCGGGGATCTCCCGCTCACAGTTGATAACTTTTAAACAAAACCGTATTCTTCACAAACACTTGCAACACTTCTACCGCTTCTAGTTTCTTTATTAATTCAAGTTATTGTGGCACAGTAAGATGTACTGGTTTTCTAGTAAGTTTTAAGTCCTTGGGCGGCACTACGGGAGGCATTGTGGCGATATTAATAACAGAGCGGAGGATGTGTAGACAATGGCGTCAATACAGTGATTAAGACAATGACTCTTGCTCTCTCACCCCGACCGCCCTGACCCCTAGTGGCGGCCGGATGTATATTTACAATTCACTCATGGCTTCCAGCCAGACCCCCCCCCCCCACCACCTCCCACATCGGCGGCCTTCTCCACCTGCTCGGCTCCACCCACTCACTTGCTGAATGCCGTACTTTCCTTAATGTCCCGGACTATTCCTGTTATATGTCCGGCAGTGGATGAAAATGCCAAATATGTCCAAGGGCGGAAAATGACCGGGAAATCCGAAATCCGGCAATAGGAGGTCCGGAAAATCGAGGGTCGAGTGTACCCTTAAATCATCTTTTCTTCTTCAGGTACTTACCAAGTCTTATGTGTCCTACGTCCTTCATTAACATCCTCTTTGTCAATCTCTTCCTATCTTGTCATTGCACTGTACACTGCTATCGAGTCCCCACTTTCTCCTCTTTCTTCCAATGATGGCAATCTTTATACCGTTAAGCAACTTGTGTAAACACAGGACAGAGTTGCCAGATGGCGAGTTTTTCACTCTTAAGGCTGTCAGTACAAAGTTGGTAACAAAAAATATCCCCTCACGGTCTAAATGGTATTTCCTAATTAGCTGTGCATCACTCAGCTCACTCAACATGCCCCTACGTGGGGGAATATTCCTTCACTGAGGCTTTTGTTATGTTTTGGCCATGTTGACTGTACGACCATAGATCATAGCTGAGCTAGAACACGGTGAACCCAGTCCTTGCCTCCCGTGCGGTTTATGATACTTACCCTCCAATTTATGATACATGCCAGCCAGTTATGGCTAAAATGTGCCATTTTGTCTCGATATGATATACGTTCTTGGCTATGATCGCTTTGGGAATACCACTACTGGAGGGGACGGATGAGAAAGATATATAAAAGTTGAAAAGACGTAGGATGCATGAAAGGACATCTCCCTATTGAATAGGAAGATAAGCTGATAGAGTAGGTAGGTCTAAGAGGGGATATTAGAGTGAAAGGATCGGAAGGAAGAAGTGTTTGAACAAGTGCAAATGGAGATTCTTCTGTTGTGCCCCCCTCTCCCCTGTGAGAGACTTCTGAAGAACTGACTTCATTGTGGACTAGACTAGACTATTTCAAATGGGGTTATTAGGTGCATTATTGTGGAGAGGAAAATAATAAATAAAAAAATCCCTCCTTAACATAAATGCAAGGGCATAGTTTCAACAGTAACCAAATGGCTTTACTAATTACTTGTCTTTCTAATGCAGTGATTAACTTGGATGAGGAAGAACCTGAAGCTGAAGCAGACAGGCAAGCCAGTGAAGCAGAGGAGAGGAGAGGAGGGGACAACAGCAACAGTAGTAGCAGCAGTATGCACGCCTCTGCAGAAGTATCCAGTGTGCCCTCCTCTACTCCTAGTTCCATGCCGTCTTCCTCTCACCAGCGGAGAATTACACCCATCACCTGGGACAGACACGGGTCCCCACAGCGATTTCACAGAGGTGGGTTGATATAAGTGACTCATGATTACAGTGTAGGCATCCAGCAGTTCAAAATCATTCACTTGTTGCATAGTTGTTTGCCTGGTCAAGGGGATCACAGCAGGAGTGTTACATAAGGTACTTTTGTATTTTCTTGTTGACTACCTAGTTGGAGATATAGAATGGCAGAAAATAGGTGGACAGTAACATCAATGACATGCAGCTTCAATTAATCCTTTGCTAAGAAGCTTAAAGTAATCGTCCAGACCCATTTTTTCTTTGCATAATTATGTTGAATTCAAAATACCTAATCCACAAAAAATAATTAATTAATTTTGCCTGCTAGTCGCCATGAAAGACTGTCAGCTGGTGTCTTTGTTTTGCCGGGGAAGGTAATCATGGAGTTAGCTGCTTCTTTTCCCTTAAGGCCCCCATCCACGGTGCGATCTGGTCGTACGACCATCGGACAGATCTGGTTGGATCCAACCAGATTGGATCGTGAGTGGGGTGATTTTGGTCTGTTCGACCGACTGACAGCTGGTCAGATGGCGACCAAGCAGTGTTTGGTTTTTAGATCCGACAGATCATCCGGTTCAGACCGGATCGCACCGTGAGTGTGCTGATCGTGAGGCCAGCCGTCAGTTTCGCCACTGACAGCGTCGCGAGAGGACTACCATGATGAATTGTTTCTTTAATGAGAAGCACTTTTGGACAGAATTCATCCAATTATATAGAAACTGAATGTTTGTGGGAAATAAAAAGCAAAGAGTAAATGGATAAATTTAAGAAAAATGCAACTTATGAAGTATTGGTAGAGAAACTCGAGGAGCGACAGTGAGGCTAATGTTGAAACAGTAAAAAAACAAAAAAACTATATGAGAAGTGTGTTCCGGAAATATATTAAGAAAATAATTGCCTCTGTGAAATTTGGTGTGAACGCGGATGATGTTTACGCTCCTCAGTTGTGGTATCAGATTCCATCAAAAGTAATTCGATCCTCGTTGCATAGACCCATCATGAGAACCGCTCTCCACCGTTTCTATCACCAACTGAACTGGTCTTGAGGTGCGGTCGGATCGTTAGTGGGTGGTAGGAAATCCTTCGGATCAGGTCTGTCGGATCAGATCGTACGACCAATCGTACCGTGGATGGGGGCCTTTAGGCAGTAAAAATAATCATTATGTTAGTCACTATGCAATATAATTCTAACCATTGGTAAAATAGTGAGAAAGTTTCTTTCTTTCTAAATTTTATCTATGATTAATATATTTTTGTATTCAAGTAATTATGTTGTGCTTAAAAGGTAATTGTAGAGATATCTTCTGACCTTCGCCTTCAGCAGGGAAAATCATCACCATTTTACAGTCGCTCTGCAATATCATTCCCACTAAAATCTGATAAATTGCAAGAAATTTAATAATCTTCTATATTGTCTTCTTTTTATATTTTTTGAGTATGCCTATATGACCACACATGTTGGGTGGCAACGTCGGTCTTGATTATGACCCTGGAACAGATTACCCCCAAATACAGTATGTAGATTTCAAAGTAAACTAGAAAGAACAAATGGCACTACAAACAGTGTCCTGGAACAAAATGAGTGTTGTAACATCATCTGTATTTAGAAATTCTGTGCAGTATTGCTGTGCCATAACCAGGTATTAGTTTTTCAATTTGGTGATCTTGTTCCCTAAAATTTCCTCTGCCTGCTTCTTCCTCAAGCTAGAAAATTAGGGCATTAGTACGATGGAACAATACTTGCAGGGCGGGGACACATGATGCCCCGTGGAGATCGGGGCCGAGGTCTCTTGAGAAATCCAAACATCGGTGGACGTGGCTACAATCCCATGATGCACAATCAAATGCCCATGAGAGCCAATACCCCGCAGCGAGCCAGGAGATCTCGTCCGGGACCCTTCGTTCGAGACTCACATATGTAAGATAAAACCTTTTTTTGAACAATGAACATCATCCTTACAAAAATAATGATAGCTATGAAAGGATCTCTTGTACGTATTATGTCCATTTTTATGTGATCCAATGCTTTTCAGTTATCTTATAGCAACAGTTTAATGATAATATCAGAGTACTTTCTAGTAAGATAAAATAGTTCGAAGTTGTGGAATAATGCCAAATTTGTGTGCTTGCTTGTCAGCAAATATAAGAGTTTAATAAATGTTTGATGAAATTATAACACTAATATAGAAATTTAAAATAATCATGCCTAAGGTTCCTGATTCCATTTATAATAGAAAAACACACATTAGTGACATTCAGAAAACTATTTTCTTTTATCTGTTGATAGTGAGTAGACTCGTCCACAAATTCACCTTAGATGTTATACTGATAGACTTTGTATTAGATCACAACTGTACTCGTCAATTTTTTCAGATAATTCTAGAAAACTTACTGTCAAATAATTGTATCAACTAACGTCCAGCCCCGGCGTGCATTGGGGAAAAGGACAAACGATGATAGGATGAATGTTAATATGTATTCTCATTTGTGCTAAGAAATGTGGCAAGAAAGGATGCCGTTTCTATTTCAGTACCATATAGTTTGTAGTATTACAGATAATGTTCCCATGATGATGAATCATAGATGGTTTTGAATTAAATGAAATACAGTATTGAACTACCTGACATATTACTTTCATTAACTTTTGCATGCAGTTGATTATTGTGCTTCATTGGGCCAGGTAGAGCCACCATTGGCCCTGGTGCTTTAACCCCTTGAGACCCAGAACGTAATTTCCATTGTAATTTGTGTACCATTAGACGTTTTTAAGTGAATATAAGCAATATTTTATAGATATGACCTGTTTAGTATCCTTGTCCACTAACTCATTCGGTATATTCAGTGACTTTTCGTTATTTTATGACTAAGAACAGACAATTTTATATAGCAAAGGAAAGATCTGGGCATGAAGGGGTTAAGTGACTGAAAAGTGTTCTGAAAAACTATATTTGATGTGTAGTTCATGGAAAAAAGGGTAAAAGATAAGTGGATTGAAAATGGCCCCCATCTCTGGTGTAAACCATAATATTCGCTGTGGTGTGTGTGGTGGCGAAGATTAAATGGATTTTACCATGCTATGTGAAGACTGTTTAAGTGGACTCTACTAATGTTGTGGAATGCCGTTGCACCAGCTACTCTGCATTCCAAAGACAATTAGGAGATCCACCTTAGCTGCCTGCATCCAAAAGATAACAAAGTGAACAAAGTAAAGTAAATACGTATGTACAAACTTTCTTCAGCATCTATCAGTTCATTCGGATTTCTTAATTTCCAGACAACCTCCTCTCCTTTTCAGTCCAATGTAACGAGGATTTACAGTACTGTACACACCATTAAACAAAAAAATAGTTTTTAGGGTAGAGCTTTACCCAAATAATACTCAGTATAGTATTCAACCAGCTTTAAATGGCATAGTCCACCATCATCACTTGCTCCACTCTAATGCTTCCGAGACATATTGGGGTGAAAGCTTATTCAACAAACTTATTAAGTAACTTGTGCAACAAATTCACTATATGAAAACAAATTAATATATAAATTTCTTCTTTCTGTTTGACGTCAGTTTTTCACATAATATTTTATGAGGTTAGACAGCCGATGATACGCTTCCAACTATCTCTATCCATTGCCTCAACTTCTTCAATACCCAATGCTGCCAGATACTCTTCAACACACTGCCTCCATGTCTTCCTTGGCCTGTCCAGTGGACGGCGACCTGGAACTTCCACTCTAACAGCTCTCCCCAATGTTTCAACACCTTCTCTCCTCTTCACGTGCCCAAACCACCTCCATCGCCTTACTACATAAGAACATAAGAAAATAAGGAAGCTACAAGAGGCCGCGAGGCCTACACGTGGTAGTTCCTGTCACCTAACACTACCTACATCCACCTTTCATCCCCATCCATGAACCTATCCAGCTCCCCTTTAAAGCTCCCCAATGACTCAGCACTAACTACCTGTCTACTGAGACCATTCCATTCATTCACCACCCTATTTGTGAACCAGTTTTTCCCTATTTCCTTTCTAAATCTACGCTTTTCCAGCTTGAATCCGTTACTTCTTGTTCTACCCTGGTTAAAAGCCGTAAGAACTTTTTCTACCTCTCCTTTATTAAATCCCTTTATCCACTTAAAAACTTCTATCAGATCGCCCCTTACTCTGCGTCTCTCGAGTGAGTGTAATTTTAATAATTAATTTTAATTTGTAATACTCTCAGCACTGTACTCAGCTCCTTCAATCCACATCTTCTTGCCACCTCTTCACTGGACACTTCATCTCTCCATATGATCCTAGTCATATATCTCAACATTCTCCGATCACAACCAAACAACACATCCTCCAACTTCTTCGTCAAAGCCCATGTCTCAGAACCATACAGCAATACTGATCTTATACATGCTTCAAATACTCTTCCTCTGTTCTTCAGTGGAATACTCTTGTTTATCAGCAATTTATATACCTATATATATATATACGTATATATAACAAATAAATAAGTATATACAGTATATATAAATAAGTAAAAAAACCATTTAATTTCAAAACTTACTTCATGGGAAAAGTACAACCTAATCAGCTTGGAATGACCTTTATTACTTTGCCACACTGGAAATGTTGTGAATGGGGATGACATCAAGCACTTGGAAATTCTAGCAGCTAGTGTTATGCTAGTAATGTCTGTTGGCTGATTCAACTATTGCATGAGCATACCTTTCATTATAGTCATGCAGAATGGAAGAAATATGCATGTGTTACATTGAAGAAAACCTGCCCGAAATATACTGGGTCCCAAAAAAATTTGTATTCAACTTTTTTTGAAATAAAAATATGTAATACAGTACTGCAACCCTACAGTATTCTGATCTTACTTTTATTTACATCTGAGTTGATATTTTCATGTATGGGTTTACTAAAAACTCTTTGCTCCCACCTCAGACCTTACTTCATGTACTGTGACTATGGATAATTAAAATAACTAAAATACGATTTTCAAAATACTATTACGTACTGGTAAATTTACTGGTTAATTTTTCTGATTACACATTATTTCAGATATTCAAAACTATATGCTTAGCTTGAAATGGTTCTAATTAACTCCTTAACAAGTCATTTTTTTCAATCATCATCTCATTGAATTATTGTGTACCACGACGCGTATCACTGCAAACTGAGGTGACGGGTAAGTGGTTCATGAAAATCATTATAGTTTTGTCTTTTCCTATTCATTGGTTTAAATATTCAAAGGTTGATGGTAAAGGTTCAGGGTTGATTTTAACACTTGTTAACTATATACAGTTTATCACAAAACTATACTCATGTCATGCAATGTGATAAGTAACCGAAATCAAATCAACAAGCAGATTAGACAATAAAAAAAAGTACTAACAATTAAAAAAATCTCGTAAAGAAGTCAGTATAAAATACAAGGTCATGAGATTCTCTCCAGACTAAATCTAATAAATAACAACAAATGCTAGAATAGAATGTAACGGATACAACACCAGGCAATGGTAGATAGGTTGGCTGAGGGATGGCCACGTGTTCATGTTATTCCCACCTGCATGCTTCATAACTTTTATATCAAAACCTAGCCAGTTGTCATACCAAAAAAAAGAATTACATATTTATACAATCTCTCACTCCCACTTTCCAGAAACTTGCATGCCACTGTGAATCACTGATAAACAGTAGGCAATTTTATTCACGTTCAGCTTTCAACCGCAACAAAGAAATCGAAGCTGATAAATGCTTAACAAATTTAATATTTTAACTTTATTTAGCAAATTTGAACATTAACTAAATGTATCGCACGTTAATTGCATTTACAATATGTAATTTAACTCATGGTTATCTTTAGTTGAAAATGTGGTGGTAAATATAATCTTTTTTTGCAACTTCTACTTAATCTTTAAGGATAATGATATATACATACATGAGGAATATGAGAATGAAAGTAGCAGAAAACATTTTTTGTCTTATGTAGGCTACATGATTTAACTTCATGAACATTAAAGAAAAGAAGAGATGAAATAATAAAAATCTTAAAGTAATCGTCCAGACTATTTCATCATTCCCGATTTAATTCAGTCAAAATATAGCCATTATAGAGTATATCAACAATATCTAGTCACTTTTTGCATCCAGTCACCCGTTTTTAAATAATCCGCAATCAAAATCTGTAAATTCCCCGGACCACGGCCACGATAAATGTGTAGAGAAGCTGTGTGCGCCGGGGAGAGGCAGGCTGTGTGAAGCAGATTGTCGCCTCTCAGTGGCGTCATCAGCAAGTTTCGCGCCACGGCTGGAATGGGGCTGCTGTTTTTCCCGTGCTTTTTACAAAATTCATGTTTTTAGGGAAATAAGGCGTGAAAATGAATTATTATTTGTGGATTAGGTATTTTGAATGAACGTTCAACATTATTATGCAAAAAAAAAATGGCACTGGACGATTACTTTAAGCTACATATACATACTGTTACTGTTGGATTGTTAAGAGCGAGAGGCACACACACACCATGAGAGATTGAGATCTCACACACGCACGGAGCCCAGGCAGCGTAAATCACCAAGTGCTACTGTCTCCGAGGGAGCTATAGCACCTAGAATAGCAAGGGGCTGGGATGTGTCCTGTTCCCCTAGTATGTAGTATCAAATAAAGAGGTTGACCATAGATTTACTGAGATCTAGAAGCTTGAGTTGAAATTGGCGAGCATCAAGCTGTGTTTACAAATACAGTACATAGGTGGGAAAAGCATCTGAGGTCTCTGTGAAGAGTAGAAGATCTAGATCTAATCTTTCTGCACCGTCGAATGGCCTAAGAACACCCACATGCTGCCCATTAACTCTATTGCGAGTGCATCGGAGGACACAGGGGGGTAGCATGAGCCTCTAATCACGGGCGTCACTATAAAAATCCTGCCTGCATCACCACGAGCGAGGGCCAACCATCACAGCCCTCAAGTGAACCTCCAGGACCTACCATCCGAACCCTGGAGGTCACTGCCTACAGGCGTTATAGGCATTAATGTAAAAATAAAGAGGTGGTCATGAATCCAGATTTAAGGAAGATATTTTCTGGAGTTAATGATATGGAGAGGTTCTTTATCAAGGTTCAAAATCTGGAAGCCCTGGAGATGCATGGTAAGATGATTTAAATATTTAAGAGGCTCTTCGAAAGATCAAAGGTAAATAAACAACAAATGCAGTGGAACAATGAGTTAATGGTAATGTGTCAGGAGAGATAACATAAGAACATAAGGAAGCTACAAGAGGCCGTGAGACCTACATGAGGTGGTTCCTGTTGAGGATGGAGAGAATGAAACCAGTAATGGTGTAACTTCAAAGAGCCATGAAATTGGAGCCAACACAAAATATGAAATTGGATGGTGAATAAAAATTGAAAAGGAATGATGAACTTGAAGAAGAATAAAGAAGGCCCAGGGAAGAAGAAGAGGAAGATAGAAAGGGGCCTAAAAAGATATTGAAAAGTCAACAACTGAGAACTTGAGACTTAAACAAGACTTTATGATAAAGATATAGAGGTGAAGGAACAAGAGAAATCGTAAGGATCTAATAATCAGTACAGGAATGATGGAACACAATACAGGAGGAAAAGGAAACTGATCGAAGGAAAATAATTGGAAGAAGAAGACTGTAAAAATCTGCTGGAGGGAGAATGAGTCACTGTACTGAAGAGGAAAGAAGAGCTAACAAGAAATTTGGTTAGAAATAGAAATGCACAATAGTTTATGAAATGAAATAAAAGCATAAACTAGTAATGGAAATGGCCACAATGGAAAGGGAAAAAGCTAATAAGGTTATAGAAAGGACCAAAGTCTTCAATGAATACAGGAAATACCGCGCGAGGTCTCACGGCCTCTTGTAGCTTCCTTATTTTCTTCTGTTCTTATGAAGATGATGATGATGTTGCCCTCGAATAAGAAATTGATGAAGTACAAAGGCCAGGAAAGTATGCTGAGGGTGGACAAAGACCAATTATAATTAAATTCAAACCACAGATGGCAGCTACTGAGGATCTACAATGAACTGGAAAATTAAAGGACATTGAGGAGTACAAAACTGTTGGGATTAAGGATAGAAATAGGGAAGACAGGTGAACATCAAGATTCGTTGGTTGAAGTCAAAGAATAAATGGCAAGAGGACGGAAGAAGAGATGAATAAGTTTAATTGGAAACTAAGCGATGTTAAGAAAAAAAAAAAGGTGTCTGGAATAGAGCATGGGCCAAAAAGAAGAGAAAAAGGTCATGTACACAAATATTGATGGATTATATTACACTACAGTAAAACCTCTCATATTCGGACTAATTGGGCCAAGGAGTGGTCTGAATAATGCAAGGGTCAGAGTAATGGGGGGATTATATATGGGGGGATATGTAAAAAAAAAAAAAAAAAAATCTAGGTGTATATATAGCTAGGAAATTTCGACACCCCCCCCCCCCCCCCAAAAAAAAAAAAAAAAAAAATTAGGTGCAATTATAGCTAGGAAATTTCGACCCCTAAAAAAAAAAAAAAGTCCGAATAATGTCAAAGTCCGAATAATGAGGGTCCGAATACGAGAGGTTTTACTGTATATTATTAACATAGAAAAAAATGGTAATTATGGAGGAAAGAAAGACCACAATTAAAAAAATGTTTGTTTGATGATAATGATAAAATCACAAATAAAAATGGTGAAAACAGAACATAAGAACATAAGAAAATAAGGAAGCTACAAGAGGCCGTGAGACCTACACGTGGTACTTAACACTACCTACATCCACCTTTCATCCCCATCCATGAAATGATCCAGACTCCTTTTAAAGCTCCCTATTGACTCTGCACTAACTACCTGTCTATTGAGTCCATTCAAATAATTTACCACCCTATTTGTGAACCAGTTTTTCCCTATTTCTTTTTTAAATCTACACTTTTCCAGCTTGAATCCGTTACTTCTTGTTCTGCCCGATACAACAATACAATTTCAATACAACAACTTAAAAAGGTCTTAATAAAAATGTAGTTTAGTCCAAGAGCAATATGGTTCAGGCAAACCTAATGTAATAGTTGCACAGATGAAGGTACAAAATGGAGAAACGCAGAAAATAAGTGGTGACACCCTCCAAAAACACAAATTACTGTAGCTACCCGAGATGAACATGGAGAAAAGTTAGATGATTTTTTGGAAAGCTAGGAACAGATAATTGAAAACGGCAAAGTGTGACAATGGTTGGGGGTTTCCATTGCAATGAAGTCAGATGAGAAATGTTGAAGTGAGGAAAGTGAAAGTATCTGGAGCAACAGATTGACAAAACTGACATTGAACAACATGATGATGCAATGGGTAAAGGATAATACAAGATACAGGGGAGAAGACCATCTATCAAGATTAGATTTAGTATTTACAAAAGGATTAAATCTAATGAGGGACATATACTTTACATCTTCCCCTTAGAAAAAAACTACCAAATTCTATTAGAAATTGAGCTGAAGGGAAATCTAGAGCTGGAAAGAGATGTATCACATAAAGAAAAAAGAAAAAACTATGCAAAAAGTGCTTAAGGCTATTTCCGAGGACCCTAGCCAGATGATCCGTGCCATTGGTAATGATGTGCAGCTGTTACAGGGAACATAACAATGCCTTTGTCAGATATATATATATATATATATATATATATATATATATATATATATATATATATATATATATATATATATATATATATATATATATGGTGGATTGATGTTAAAATCAGTGCAAAGTTGACAACAAATATCACTCTGGCTCTGCACCAGTTTTTGGCCTCTCATAATATGGTGGTCATTCCACCACGGACGCACAGACCTTGCTAGGCAGGTTGACAAGTAACACATGACCATATTTCTTGGTTGATAAAATTTGATGAACATAAACATTGAGGCTTTCAAAACAATATAGAATACAGTATGTGCCCCATTAAACATTATAAGACTGTTAATGTAATTCTACATCTGGTACAGCTTAGCTAGTCTATGAAGTCCTTGATTGAAAACTGTCCAGGACTGGTACTACCATTTTGTGATCCCATTTCTAAGGCATGCACAGATTTATATTATTGTAAAATCTAGCTGATTCTTCAAACAAGCACCTTGAAGAAAAAAAAATGTAACCCCAAACTTTGCAAGAGTTTGTAGCAGCTACTAAACATTAGACATGCATACACCTTGCTTCTACAGGAGAAAGCTTAGGGCATAAAAGTTTACCAAAGATTGATTGCTTGATCAGCAGAAAAGTTCTTGCAAAAATAGGCAGGACCATAAAGGATCTTTAAAAAAGTTATTTATACCCTCATAAATGCATCTTGCATTTTATCATAAATTACCCAATACTTTTACAATACTGTCATGTCAAAAATATTCATTACCATAAATACAAAAAGATTAGCCCATTAAAGTAGAGGAAGCCATGCGATACTTAATAATACATCTTAATGGAGCTATGAACACAAATGCCAAATTTATATATGTACATAAAACTATCCTCTACTAGAATTCTAAAATGCCTATCTATTATTTTAGTAAAGCTATTATGTGTTACGTCAGATATCTAAGTGGCAAAAAGGCAAAGGCAATGAGGAAAATGAAAGATGACTGACCAAGCAAGCTCTACCAATAACAAAAGACTTATGGTAAGGCTAATCACCACAAGTTCTGATTTAGGTTTGGTTCCCCATCACTCAAACCATGGATGGGTACCACCACCCAGCATCACCCGGGGTCAGATCAAATGAATTCCACTGCCCATATCAAGGCCTGAGGTGCAAAGGTAGTTGAAGGAAAGGAGAAACATAAAAAAGTTACAATACCAAACCCGCAGCATGTTGTACTGGCAAAACTTGAGATTCTTAATTACAACTAAGCCTTACTCCTCTGTTACAGCTGCATGTAATCCTATATGATGTTAATTCCTAAAAAGTACAACAGTCACATATCTGAGGCTCACAGTTAAATGTTAGGGAACCCATAAAGTTAATATATAAAGATATAAAACCACTCTTTGGAGGATAGCTTAAAAAGATAAAAATTCAGATATCAAGTGGGTACAAAAGGAAAAAAAACCTTTGCTTCAATATGACATCCTCACCATCACTACAACCACAACTCTAATGCCACATGAAAACCTTAAGTTTGCTGTGTGGCTGAGCATTGAATCAATATCACATACTTTATTTTGTTGATTCTCATAACGTCGAAGGTTTTGAAGATGAAGAAATTATATTTCACTTAACACCTGAACTAAGTCATTCATAATGTACTATGGGTAAAACAAGTATCGGTGCACTATATGCGTGAAACATTCTGACACTACGGAACGAAGAAAACGAAAACCCTCCATTACATATCATCAGCATTTGACCGAATGTTTACAGTGTTCATGGGACCCCTGGGCACCGATACTTGTTTTACCCAGAGTACAACAAGTTTAAAATAATTATAAAAGTTAATATATCTCAGCATGTAAATACTTGTCTGCAATATGGCAGTGAGAGAAAGGGGCAAGAGAAGAATAAGAAGATCAGAGCATGGGAGGAGGGTGTGCAAGGACGAATAAATGGAGACTCTTCTGTTGGGGCCATACCCTTGGGAGAGATTTTAGGATCGAGCATCAGAGTTGTAGATAGAATACAACAGTACATCTCTAGTCAGGGGTTTAGTTAAGCATTTCCAGCAGATCTTTGTTCATTCCACACTGTCTGAAGCTCTTGAGGGCTATCAAAACCATGGGAGGCAATAACCCACTTGAATCCTTCCTTGTCATACAGCTTACGGTAAAAATAAAATTCCTTGTGATGGAAAGGCTTAATACCTGACTTCTTTGCCGCCATTCCAAGAAATATGTCATCGAATCGAAAATTATTGGTGAAAATGCTGCCAAAGTACAATTCCTCTAAGCTCTTCCTGGACAACACATATGCTCCAGCAGTCACATAGGGAGGCCACCTGGAGTAAGGGTATTCATCCAGTGACATGTACCACTTGCTGAACACCCATCTAATGGGTGCAGAGTCATGAAAGACATAACCTGCATACAGGTCTTCTCTATACTCATTCACAGCTGTTACAATGTACTTCTCAAGGTATTGAGGGTAGTTGACAGGGTCTCTTAAAAATCGCAACATATTTCTGGTTGATACATAGTAGTCATCGTCTACAAACAAAAAATACTTCACATTGTGACAAAAATGATACGTCCAGTGCAATCCCATCATGGTTTTTATTGTGTTATTAAAATAAGAGTCAATAAAATCAGCCTGAATTATATCTTTATGTTCTTCAATTTCCTTTTCCAGCTTTTTCTGAGTGTTTGACTCGAGTGAATTCACACCAACAAGGAAAACTGTTCTGATTTCAACATCTGAGAAGCGACTTTCAAATCCCCAGGAATTACGAATTCCATTTCTTTTATCAAAATTCTCTAGTGCAGATTTCACAACATACATTAATCTCACAGAATCTTTTCCCTTACATTTTTCATTCAGATTTGTGTAAGAGAACATAAATTCATTCACAGGCTTCAAACTGGCCTCTTCCCCTGCCTTAAGTTGGGCCATCAATGGTGGCAGGGGATTTGAGGGTCCCCAATGTGTGTAATACCCTGTGTAAGACCAGGCTAACAGATATTGGTACAGACCACTGAGATAGAAAAATGTAAATAAAACCCCAAGCCAGATCCATGGTAGCGAACGTCTTCTTGACATATTGGTCTTGCGAAGACATGTCATCTGTAAAAGACAAATAAGTTAAGGTGAAAGATAAACATTGTATGTGTTTGGCAACTAATCCCCAGCTGGTTTTTTTCACGATATGATAATAACAAGTAGATGAGTATCAGAGGCCCCCACCCTCCTTTTTATTGGCAAAATATACATATGCCTTTAAAAGCCACCATATAAGATAAGATGCTTGGATCCTATCTCGACAATTTACATGTACCAACAGGGAGATTATTGTTGATACATATTGCCACCATGCCAGAAATAAACTCATGTGGCAGAGGGCGCGATCAAACACAGGGCTCCTGCACACAAGCCCCAGCCTCTACTACTGAGCCACACTGACAGGCTTAAAAGCCACAAGGACAGTATCAATTATCCCCTTCAACTAATCTTCTACCCATAGTGTGACCACTCCTTAGCCTAAGGCTTTCTATATCCCGCCTTTGGAGCTGCTGTTACTTTGAATGGTTGTGAATCTCTTAGAAAAAGAGAAGTTGGGCTTTCTAGTATCCAATTTTATGCTACAGTCAGTGGTGGTGAATGATTCGATCCTGAATATGATGAACTTGTTTCTTGTGGTATTGGAGATATTGGTTGCAGAAAAGGATGTGGTGTAGGTGGGGATGATGGAGAGTCGCATGGCTGTGACATATGTGGGATGTGAGGGGAAGTGACATAGCTGGCAGCCTTGCATGGCTTTGACTTGCCATGGTAGTGAGACAGTCATTTACTCCCTCATATCGCCTTCTTGTATAGTTTTTGCCTCTAGCTCTGTTTCTAAGAAGGATCTTGCATGGTCTAGGCATCTCTCAGGACAATATCATAAGTGTTTTGGGGAAGAAAAAGCGTTGGCAATCAGAAATCAAGACAGCAACATGCTAGTCCTGGTGGTGGCTGTAAGAGTTGCACAACTAGGGCTTTCATGTTCCTCGGACATGCCCGAGTTTTATGAAATTTGTCTCTCCCAGATTATTTTTTCCACAGAATGCGAGGTCCCAGTTAAAGGAGTTCTACTGTACACCTACCTTGAATAATGCATGAGCTACATTCCTGGAAAATTGTGCATTATGCGAAAAATGAATCTATTGAATCTTATGTTCCCATAGATTTTTAGAAATTTAAGAAAAATTTTGAATTTTTGTGTCAAATGTTTTTTGGTACAATTCTCTTTGCATATCTCAGATTTTCGTAATGTGAGGTTAATACATTTTAATGCACATTTCATAATGTGAGGCAAGTGATGTTTAACCCACATCCGTGGTGGCGCAGGCTGGATTTTTTAATGACACCTGTGATGATTTGTGAATGGCGTAATACTTTGCCAGACAATTTGGGCTCTGAGTAAAAGTATGTAATATATCTGTAATTAGTGATTTTCAGTAAAGTTTATCCAGCAAAACTTTTTCAGAATTTATCAGACAATAGAATAACGTAAGTCTCAATTCTCTGGAACATTATGACTATGAAGCAATATGATACCCATCAATCTGAAGCAAGCAAATGTAGTTGTTAAGGAGAACTGAGGTCTCACATCTTTGGGCACAAAATATTTAGATTTCTATGTAAATACCATGATTTTCCAAATGGAGATCTAGATAGTTTCATTCACCCGAAACAAGTAGAAAATCTACCCGTTCTGTACACTTACTTATGGTGGTGGTGAATACAGGCATCCCACAGGTACTTTTTGAGACAATATGGATTATCTAATGCCCACTACACAGTTATTATCAAAGAGAACTAAGCTTTAGTTACATACTGTTAGAGCAAATACCAGTTACAACTTATTAGACTGGCAGAACTAATTATAATGTCTAACTGATCTTTCTTTCACTGCATTTTGCCAGAAAGTAATGCAAAAAGGCCTGCTACAAAATCTGGGATAACATCAAGAATATTGCATAAATATCATTGGCCGATACAAATATGTATGTATCGTTCAGTTTTTCTGTTGGTCATGTTTCAAATCGTACTCACCTATATCGCTGAAGAGTTGTGGACGATCACACCTCCCGTCAGTGTGTTGATGACTGCGGGAGGAAAGGAGAGTCATCTGAATTCTATGAATTTACCGAATTTGGTAAGATAACCAATATTGATTTTGTCAGGATAGAGCAGTGGATGATCAACTACTAGTGCACAATGATGTAGCTTTATGGGTAGATTCAGGCTTTGTCATTAACGTAATATTGTTTGGTTTCATCGAGAAAATGGTGAAAATTTGATGATGTTGGTTACATTGTCCTCATTGTTAAACTGTTTGTGAGACTGTTGAGTGTGAGTGGCTCTTTGCTAAACTAGATCTCTGACTGCCTGATTGTGCGAGCCATGAAGGTGTCAGTGTCTGGTGTTCTTGGCTCTTCTAGGGAGGTGCTTCGCCAAGTCCCTTAAGGCTCTGTCCTAGGTCCCCTTCTTTTCCTTTTTAAAGATTGAATATAGGATATGAAGTTTGAGTTTTAATGTTCTTTTAACCTGGAGCGCATGAGATATCTTAGATGTTGGAGGAGAGTCTGTGAATTTTGCAAAAGAATGGGCACTTCTTTCTCAAATAAAGCTCAGATTATTATTATCATTATTCATGTTAAATACCTACCACCTTACATTAGAACAAACACTTCTGGCAGAAATTACTTTATTTTATAAGCTTTGGGGGATGGGGGGGGGGGGGGGGAATAGGAAGGTTTAAGAAAATATTATCATTCCCGCCAAAGACAAGGGCTAAATTAATTTGAAACACATCCAAACTAAATAAAAATTAAGGTAAAACTGCAGTTTGATACAATAATCCCTATTTAGCAATACTTTTCCGACTTAACTGGGGCATATTGTGCCCCGCCTCTGACCCCCCACTAGTTCACTAACCTATTTTAGCGTTAACTATTCTAACCTGGACATTGGTTACGTACCCTAACAAAACTGAGAGGGCACAACCGCCCCAGACCTCCCTTCTGTTATTTTTCATTACCGATGGCTGCTGTAGGGGCTAGAAGTACTGTAAATGGTCAGATCTACAATTTGAGGACGGTTATAACTATGTATATCGTGGATGCGGCAATATGAAAAGTGATGCGTAGAAAGAAAAATGTGTTATTCGTGCCTTGCCATGCATCAAACTGTAGTAGAACCAAAATGAATAATGTCTTCGAAAAATGTGGTGTCCAACAATGAAATGAAGTACTCTTTATTCTTCCTTTTCATCCATTACAAGTGGAACGGTGACAGGAAGGTTCGACGGTTTGGGTTTTCGACGACACCGTCAAAACCTCCAACACTGTGAGTGCATCGTCGAACCTTCCAAGTCAGTGCCGTCGAACCCTCTCATTCATTCCCTTCATAATATTTTAGGCCTTTCATTATGCGCAATTTAACATAATACATAGATTTAAATGTATAAATGCATGAAAATACGTACTATTTATAAATAATATAGTATTACATTAGACACTTAACCATTGAATAAGAACATAAGAAAATAAGGAAGCTACAGGAGGCCGTGAGAACTACACAAGGTAGTTCCTGATACTTAACTCTACCTACAATAACTACATCCATCTTTCATCCCCAACCATTAAATTGTCTAGCCTCCTTTTAAGGGGAGCATCACGCGAATATTTCCGAAAAAATTGAATATTCGAGAAAAAAAATCATGCGTAGTTGAACACTTGAGCAAGCTTGTGACAAATTATTATAAAGAAAGCAGCAAAAATGAAAGTTATGGCTGATTTTCTCCCCCCCCCCTCGTTCGTGACTCATGTCAAGCATAGGAAGATGCATCATCTTGATTTATTTCCGCGAAGAAAAAAAAAATTGCATGATATTCACTCGCATAGCCAAACTGGCACCTCTCAGTCCCTCTCTGTGAGACAGAGGATTGCCTCAAGGACCTCAGTACTCAGTAGTGAGGGATTAGAGAGAGATGTCAGGTGTCGTTGCTCGTCTCTCAACCTTCCATCATTCCTGCTCCCTCCAGACCAGTGCCGGATTGATATACCTCATGCTCTCTACCTCCTCCACCACCATGCAGAGGATATCAAGGCATAAAATGGCTCGGAGATAATACTTACTGTAGTAAGGCAAACTGTCCATGCACGACTGACAGCTGACACCCTCCCAGCTATGATAGATACCTTCTAGATGACAGCTGACACCCTCCCAGATACCAGCTATGTCATGTAACACTTCAAGAGTGATAGAGAGCGTGGCTGAGAGGGTAAACAAACAAACCAGCATCTGCTCAGACTCACTGAGCCTCGAGGTTTAAAGGGCGCGCAGCTTTTTAAACCTCGATACTGAAAACTTGCTTTTTTCCAGTTTTTCTTTAATAACTTTGCCACTATTGTACCGAATTTAATAAACAATATATCACTGGAAAGAGGAATGAAGATGTGATTTTTTTATCTTTCGTTTTTTTCTTCAATTTGGGTAAATAATTGCAGAAATTAGCAAATACATTGACAAGAAGAACCAAAAAACATTTTTTTTTTTTAAACAAAAAAATTAAAAACACTTTTTAAGAAGAATAAAATTCTAAATTCTTAAAAGATCAATCGGTTGGATATTTTGTAATGCATATTTGGTATTTTTTTCATCAGTGCAAGTAATTGGATAAGAACGTTATTGAGTTAAATTTTTTTTTTTTTTTTTTTTTTTTCCAGTTATGTATGTATCATAGCTATGGATCTGAAAATGAGCTAGAATTATTTCGGCATTAACATACTTTTGAAATAAAAACAATCATGACAATATGTACACTGTTAATTACGAAATGGTGTGACGCTCCCCTTAAAGTAATCGTCCAGACCCATTTTTTTTAGCCTAATTATATTGAATGTACAATAAACAACAAAGCCGACCGGACACCCCTGCCGCCATCTTTTTCCCCAGCAGGAAAAACATCCCCACGGATTGACCAAAGGCCACATTTTTTTACCTTAGTTAGTAAAATTCGTAGTGCCTCAGTCTGCTCTCTCTCTCTCTCTCTTTCACACAAACACGTAATATTGGAAATTTATTATATGCGTAAATACAGATATTATTTCAGCAAGATGAGAGAGAGAGAGAGAGAGAGAGAGAGAGAGAGAGAGAGAGAGAGAGAGAGAGAGAGAGAGAGAGAGAGAGAGAGAGAGAGAGAGAGAGAGAGAGAGAGAGAGAGAGAGAGAGAGAGAGAGAGAGAGAGAGAGAAGGATGAGACGAGATATGGATTTGAAGGTCAGATCAGGTCAGCTGCTACTCTTTTTCTCTCTCTTTATTCAATATCCTTTTTTCAAGCTCCCTTTTCTCTCTTCTGTACTCCGCTGTCTTTCCGTGTGTTCCATTCCCTTTTCATAAACTCTCTTCTCTTTCCTCCTCCAGCATATTGCTTCTCTTTATCATTTTCTGCAACCTTTCCCTATTCAGTTTTCAGCTTCCATTCTTGCCTTTCTTTCATATCCTTTCCCCGTGACTGGAGTGGGTGGTGATGGTGGTGGAGGCGGCGATGGTCAATAGTAGGGCATGAGATTAAGAAGTTTTCCCAAGGGTGTTATACCGAGACCACCGAGAGACAAGGCCTGGTGGATCGCCCGTGACGTCACACCATAAGGATACCACCCGCTCCTCTCCCCGTACAAGTTTACCTACCTAATATAATGTTTATCAGTATAAAAGATATACTGTTATCTTCGGAAATGTTTGTTCTATAATATTATCAAATAAAAAACCGTAAAACACACAAAGAAAATGCCATTATGAGACTTTCAAGAAATATGCATTAACTTAAACTCTTCGCCATTTAATATTTTGCTCGCAAACATTTTAAATGGAGAATATCAATAGAAGCGGAGTTTAATTAGCTTTCCATTGATATATTTCGTTTAGTGATAAATGAATTAGCGGCATGCATAAATTAGCGTTAACTAAATATAAAAAATCATGAAATCGGGTAATTTCCTACTTAATATATGTTTATCAGTATAAAATATATACTGTTATCTTCGGAAATGTTTGTTCTATAATATTATCAAATAAAAAACCGTAAAATACACTGAAGAAATGTCATTATGAGACTTTCAAGAAATATGCATGTACTTAAACTTTTCGCCATTTAATATTTTGTAGAAAAACTTTTTACATGGAGAATATCAATAGAAGCGGAATTTAATTAGGTTTCCATTGATACATTTCCTCTTCTGATAAATGAATTAGAACCATGCATAAATTAGCGTTAACTAAATAAATAACATCATGAAATCGGGTAATTTACTCGATTTCATGATGTTATTTATTTAGTTAACGCTAATTTATGCATGGTTCTACTTCATTTATCAGAAAAGGAAGTATATCAATGGAGAGCTAATTAAATTCCGCTTCTATTGA
>JACEEZ010007069.1:360000-367500 GCA_016584305.1 Chionoecetes opilio | reverse complement strand
ACACACAACAACCCCTTACACACAACAACCCCTTACACACAACAACCCCTTACACACAACAACCCCTTACACACAACAACCCCTTACACACAACAACCCCTTACACACAACAACCCCTTACACACAACAACGCCTTACACACAACAACCCCTTACACACAACAACCTCCTTACACACAACAACCCCTTACACACAACAACCCCTTACACACAACAACCCCTTACACACAACAACCCCTTACACACAACAACCTCCTTACACACAACAACCCCTTACACACAACAACCCCTTACACACAACAACCCCTTACACACAACAACCCCTTACACACAACAACCCCTTACACACAACAACGCCTTACACACAACAACGCCTTACACACAACAACCTCCTTACACACAGCAACCCCTTACACACACAACCTCCTTACACACAACAACCCCTTACACACAACAACCCCTTACACACAACAACCCCTTACACACAACAACGCCTTACACACAACAACCCCTTACACACAACAACCTCCTTACACACAGCAACCCCTTACACACAACAACCCCTTACACACAACAACCCCTTACACACAACCAGTTTCTCCCTATTTCTTTTTTAAATCTATGCTTTTCCCATTTTAATCCATTACTTCTTGTTCTACCCTGATTACAAGCTGTAAGAACTTTTCCTACATCTCATAATGTACAAATGAAATGGACAGAAATGTAAACGTAATGGCTAATGACTACTAAGGCCGCTTTCACACCAGAGTGGCACGTCGCACGCCATTTGAAAACGAACATCCGGAAATATCTGAAACCTTTCACACAGAAGTGGCGTGACACGTCGCATGTGCCACGTGCGATCTGCGTGCCACCCCGGGATTGGACTTGCCCGTTATTTTTTTAGCGTGAAACGTGCCACCTCGCAGTGTTGTTAAATTCAATGGCATTTTTACACCTAAATTGATTAATAACCAAGAAAAGGTATTAATACAAATATATATACAAATTTCATAAAAAAATGTAATACATATTAAGAAACCTCGGACGTATGGCATAGGCATACGTAGACTATATAGTTTTGAGATCGCTTAACGGATTTTCACCTACAATATTTGACAAATCTGCCTCGCTCGCCTCGTTTTCTGTCCATTTATTCACTTCTTGCTAACTTAATAATGATGATAATAATAATAATTATAATATTGATAATAGTCAATATAATAATAATTATAATGATAAAATAAATGTTGTATAACATATACTGCATAAATGCTGATAATATTAACAATAATAATAATCATAATAATAAAAACAAAGCCTGTGAGCCACGCGTCACATGCCACTTTAGTGTGAAAGCACCGTGTCGCGTGTCATTTGCCACTGCCACTTGCCACTTGCCACGTGCGACGTGCGACCTTGGTGTGAAAGCGGCCTAAGAGATCGGAGTATCGTTATTGTAACAAGCTACTGTATACCATTATTATTATTATTATTATTATTTATTATTATTATTAATTATTATTATTATTATTATTATTATTATTACCGTAAATGGTGGCATACAAGTCGACTCTTTGAGCCTGAAAAAATTTCTCCATAACTAGGGGTCGACTTATACGGCAAGGATAAAATGCGAACCTTTACCACCGAGTGCCAAACAAGTGGAACAGCACTACTAACAATCGCTGTACACCAACTACCGTAACTCCAGTCAGACAACTACAATATGCGCTACTTCCAGAGCAAAAGCGATATATTATGATTATTGTCTAACAATAATCCACCAACTACACCACCACGACCAGAGCTCACTCAGTTGTCTACACCACCACTTCACACTTTCCACCTGCCAAGCAACAGCACCTCGTATCGCTATCAATCGCCTTGCTATCAACCGCTGAATTCCACTGATGCAGCTTTGAGCTCAATTTGGATTGTGATGAACAAGTATCAATACCAGTGAAACATTACTTATAGAAGGTAACCGTCACTCCTGAACTTAATCCACCCCCTCCAGCACCAATACCACCACAGCCCATTGTTAGCTACATATAAGAACATAAGAAAATAAGGAAGCTACAACAGGCCGTGAGACCTAGGCTACACGTGGTAGTTCCTGTTACTTAATACTATCTACATCCACCTTTCATCCCCATCCATGAAACTATTTAGACTCCTTTTATAGCTCCCTATTGACTCCGCACTAACTACCTGACGATGAGTCCATTTCAATCATTTACCACTAGGGATATACCGACACTCAGTTTAGAGCCGATACCGATACTCTGATACTGTAAATACACCAACACTTAGTCAATACCAATATTTTTTTCTAGAAAATTCAATTGTAAATGTAAGTAGGCTATAAAATTAGTCTCATAATCGTATATCTTAAATCTTAACCTCATTGAAACCCATGACATGAACTCAAGTCAGTCAATAGCCAATCCTGAGGTGGCTTCCTAAACAGGGAAAGGGTTGATCAACAAATTAGTGAGACCTAAGGGCAAGAAAGAACTAGAATTTTACCAGGTTACGTTAGGTTATATTGAAGTTAGGTTAGTAATTTTTTTTTATTTTATTTTTACCTCTCCCCCACTATATAATTACGTTTTATAGCTATCTGAAGGGATCTGTAAAGGTCTGGAAGAAAAAAGCCCACTAATAAGGGCGGGAAAGGACTCTAGAATTTTACCGAGAATTTTGGTAGACGAGAGTACCAGGGGTTTATGGAACTGTCGCCGATGGGAATTCTCGCCGAAACACCAACCAAGTACTCTCACCGACAGTGGAACACTCGCCAACATAAATTTTCGGCAACAGTTCCACTGGTAATAGATGAAAAGTAAGAATAAAAGCTATTTCATTATTAGACACAACATTTTTCACTTGTCTCAGGATACTAAAACTGCAGTTTGACATTGGTAACGTAACCTGACCTAACATGGACATTGGTTAACTGACCAACATAACATAACCACATAGTCTAACCTAACTGTTCAGGCTATTGTTGGTGTTTAATTCCTGAATGTAGAAACACGGGTAAAAGTTGATTAAATGTATATATTGGACAATGTGGATGTCATATATCTCGACTTCGCCAAAGCATTTGATAAAGTCGACCACGGGATTCTTTCCCGCAAGATAAAAGAGCTCAGGATAAGTGGCAAGCTCGGAGAATGGCTACATAGCTTCCTTTCCGACAGAGAACAACGGGTATTGGTCGAAGGGGAGCTATCAGATGCCAGCAATGTTGTCAGCGGTGTCCCTCAGGGCTGGGTCCTAGGTCCCCTGCTCTTCCTCATTATGATAGGGGATATAGATCAAGATCTGGCACACTCAACCGCTACATCCTTTGCCGACGACACAAGATTAACAAAGAAAATTTGTGCACAAGCAGATACTCAGCTACTCCAACAAGACTTAGATAAAATCTTAAGAGTGGGCAGATAGGAATAATATGGTCCTAAATGGAGAAAAGTTTGAGTTGTTAAGGTATGGAAACAGAATTGATATCAAAACCTCAACAAAATACCATTGCGGCCAACAGGAAGTAGTAGCCAAAGATGTGGTTAAAGATTTGGGTGTAAACATGAACAATGATGCTACCTTTTCTGACCACATCATATCAACAACAGCAAAAGCAAGGCAGCTATCAGGCTGGATCCTGAGGACCTTCCAAACCAGGAATGAACAGTGTATGCTGACTCTTTGGAAGTCACTGGTGCTACCACGCTTAGAATAGGGTCCATACAATAACCGGAACGGTCCGGAACGGAGATTATGTCCGGAACGGAGTTTGTATTAAGACAATTTGGCATTTATTGGGACATTGAATGAAGTTATTATAAGAATAATAATGTTTTATTCGACATTAAACGATACATTCTGGAATTTTTATTTTTTTTTGGCTCGAAAAGATAAATCTCCGATCATGCAATGCATTGTCATTGTAATGCACGGTTCATTCGCCAGGTGTCGGCATAAACAGGTCTGGGACACTGGTTAATAAGAAGATGTACTTATTATGACGATGTATGCATATTATATTTTGCAGGTGTTGTTGAAGAACGATTGAAAAAATGACACGAACCAGGAAATAAGTTGATAAACATGAGTTCAAATGTGTTACTTTTATCATTTTACTTTTTAAACAGATATTGTGGTAATAATGATTTATATATTTATAAAGATATATATTTATAACAATATATATTAACAAAAATAAGTCCAAAAAATGTGTTATTTATTAAGGCAATCAACTTCATCACCTTGCCGCTAATCGTATGTGTATGAACTGTTGAAATAAGTTCATTAGTTCGGAAGGACAAATCAAAAGAGACGTCATCAACGAACAGTTTAAGATATAAATATACCCTTATAGACCCTTCTAAACCCACCCTCCACCCCTTTCTGGAACTCCGTTCCGGAAAATAATCTCCGTTCCAGACCGTTCCGGACCGTTCCGGTTATTGTATGGACCACTTAGAATACTGCTGCCAGCTCTGGTCACCACATAAAATATCTGAAATTACTGCACTAGAAGCTCCCCAAAGAACTTTCACAAATAAGATCCACGGAATTGAACACCTAAATTACTGGGAGAGACTCAGGACACTGCACCTGTTTTCGCTTCAGAGACGCAGAGAAAGATACGTCGTCATTTATGTTTGGAAAATTTTGGAGAACAGGGTACCAAACACCAACGTGCAAGAAACAGTGCACCCCAGGAGGGGAAGGCTGTGCTGCGTGTGCACCACCCCAGGAGAGGAAGGCTGTGCTACGTGTGCACCACCCCAGGAGAGGAAGGCTGTGCTGCGTGTGCACCACCCCAGGAGAGGAAGGCTGTGCTACGTGTGCACCACCCCAGGAGAGGAAGGCTGTGCTGCGTGTGCACACACCCAGGAGAGGAAGGCTGTGCTACGTGTGCACCACCCCAGGAGAGGAAGGCTGTGCTGCGTGTGCACCACCCCAGGAGAGGAAGGCTGTGCTACGTGTGCACCACCTCAGGAGAGGAAGGCTGTGCTACGTGTGCACCACCCCAGGAGAGGAAGGCTGTGCTGCGTGTGCACCACCCCAGGAGAGGAAGGCTGTGCTGCGTGTGCACCACCCCAGGAGAGGAAGGCTGTGCTACGTGTGCACCACCCCAGGAGAGGAAGGCTGTGCTACGTGTGCACCACCCCAGGAGAGGAAGGCTGTGCTGCGTGTGCACCACCCCAGGAGAGGAAGGCTGTGCTGCGTGTGCACCACCCCAGGAGAGGAAGGCTGTGCTGCGTGTGCACCACCCCAGGAGAGGAAGGCTGTGCTGCGTGTGCACCACCCCAGGAGAGGAAGGCTGTGCTGCGTGTGCACCACCCCAGGAGAGGAAGGCTGTGCTGCGTGTGCACCACCCCAGGAAAGGAAGGCTGTGCTGCGTGTGCACCACCCCAGGAGAGGAAGGCTGTGCTGCGTGTGCACCACCCCAGGAGAGGAAGGCTGTGCTGCGTGTGCACCACCCCAGGAGAGGAAGGCTGTGCTACGTGTGCACCACCCCAGGAGAGGAAGGCTGTGCTGCGTGTGCACCACCCCAGGAGAGGAAGGCTGTGCTGCGTGTGCACCACCCCAGGAGAGGAAGGCTGTGCTGCGTGTGCACCACCCCAGGAGAGGAAGGCTGTGCTACGTGTGCACCACCCCAGGAGAGGAAGGCTGTGCTACGTGTGCACCACCCCAGGAGAGGAAGGCTGTGCTGCGTGTGCACCACCCCAGGAGAGGAAGGCTGTGCTACGTGTGCACCACCCCAGGAGAGGAAGGCTGTGCTGCGTGTGCACCACCCCAGGAGAGGAAGGCTGTGCTGCGTGTGCACCACCCCAGGAGAGGAAGGCTGTGCTGCGTGTGCACCACCCCAGGAGAGGAAGGCTGTGCTACGTGTGCACCACCCCAGGAGAGGAAGGCTGTGCTGCGTGTGCACCACCCCAGGAGAGGAAGGCTGTGCTGCGTGTGCACCACCCCAGGAGAGGAAGGCTGTGCTACGTGTGCACCACCCCAGGAGAGGAAGGCTGTGCTGCGTGTGCACCACCCCAGGAGAGGAAGGCTGTGCTACGTGTGCACCACCCCAGGAGAGGAAGGCTGTGCTACGTGTGCACCACCCCAGGAGCATCTCATAGAGTTACACACCACAGCTTAACCTTCAGTGCTACAAGATTATTCAACTGCATCCCAACAAAACTAAGAAACATGAGGGGTGTCTCACCCGACACCTTCAAGTACAAATTGGATGCCTGGCTGGCCAACATACCAGACCAACCGCCATCACCAGGATACACCAGCTCCAACTCAAACAGTCTCCTGCACTGGATCAAGGAGGAGAGAGAGCTGTCTGGTTACAGTGGAGATCCATCTCAGCTGCGTCGATAACTGACGGAATTCTTCAAAGGTATCAAAGGTATCAAAGGTATATTGGGTGCTGTAATATCTTGATCAAGAACTGGAGCTGTCGCCGAAAAATAGGAACTCTCGCCGACGTGAATAATTGGAACACTCGCCGACGTCGAGGCTTCCTATCGGCAAGATAGGAAGAGAATTCCTATCGGCGACAGTTCCAGGTACTGTACGGGGTACCAGATCCCAGATCTAACTGTGTGACAGCTCGTAGATCCAAACACATGACATATCTTCCACGCAACCTCTCTCCCATGCGTTTGTCTTAGCTTAAATTTCATTAGTGGGCATCGCAGCCAACAACTCACCTCTACTGGGACATGTGGTGCACGGGAAGAGGCCCCACCCGTCCGGCGAGGATGTAGATGCGGAGCCTAATAATTAGCTTTATCAACGACAGCTTCTGCGTTGTGTCGTCAGCATAAGGATCTCTTGGTCTCCCGTGTAGTCCACATTTCATACAATGTTTATGTATGTAATAAAGTGTTGTCTTGAGAATCGGTGAAGAGGAGAAGCCCAATTGTCGTAATTTTGTTTCCTGTTATCAGCTGTTGCTGTTTTGAGCTTAATGCTCTGTCTGATACAATAGTTTCGGTCCCTTTACTACGGCTCCCCACTCCAGTATGGTTTTCTTTCACTACTTTTTGTTGCTGGTGTTGTGTGAAATATCTTTGCTGTGAAATGTAATCTTTTGGCGTTATGCGCCTGACTTGTCTCTTTGATTGAATAACTATTTATTGCGTGTAGGTAGGTATTCTCATGGATTACTACGGTAGTGTAGCCTACGTGTAGTGCCTCAACGTTTCCTGCAACATGCTTTAGGACAAGAGTTAATATGTATGACGATTCAGCTCAGAGGGAACTCAAAACACAAATAAAGGTTTAGCATTGCTGTGACGTGGTTATTCTCTTCGTCGATTAGTGGTTATCTGTTATCGCTTAATTGTTAGTCTAGTATTCTCATGGAAAGTTAGTGCTTCGATGCTGCCTGTAACATGTTTCAGAGCAGTGGTAAAACTATAAAACTAGTAAGATATGAAATAAAGTTGGCGACAAAAACAAGAGCTTGTTTTTCTTTAAT
>JACEEZ010007069.1:352500-355000 GCA_016584305.1 Chionoecetes opilio | reverse complement strand
ATGGGAAGCAAACGTTCATGTGCCTTGATAGGAAAGAATGCGAAAAAGCTAGGAGAAAAATATTCTTCCTTCGTGATGTACCGCACTGGCGTAAGACTATCATGCCGGAATATTGTGCTGCTCTTTTGATGTTCTTGGATTCGCATTGTGCTGTGATGTCGTAACCTGCTGCAAGACGAATCACTATAATCGCCTCACAATCTAGTACTGTGTGACGTCACTTTGACACGCTTTACTCTCAAAACGTCTTGCCTTGAAGCATTTGATTAGATTGTTTTAAGCCGAGGTCACAAAAGCACTTTTTCCGGCAATATTCAGCCGGCAAGATAATGCCGGTTCAAACTTGGCTAAAATTCCCGATTTTGAGTCAAGACCAACATGTTGGAGTTTTATTGCCGATTTTTGGCTTAAACCAAACGTGAAACCACCACCACCTACGAATATTATTTGACATTCAGTGTTAATGCATGCCTTAATTCAAAGTACAGAAGCTTAAATAAGCAAATACATAGTGGCAAGAACCAATTTCTAGACTGTTCAAGCATATACGCTCAAGTAAACCAAGTGAAAACGGGTGTAACGCTTAGTAGGATTTCGTGAGTCAGTGATGGTCTTTCCATTTTCTTTGTTGGCTGTCTACCTTTTTAGGGGATACTGGAGCAATCTTATTGTTGCTCACTGCTGGCTCCATAACATTTCTCCAGTTTCTTTCTCCAGTTTCTCCCTATTTATCCCAATTTTTCCAAAGACGCTTCTTCAGATACGGCTTGGCTCCCGCGCCGATTAAAAAGAGAAGCCAAAGTTGGCGTTAAAACTCGGCTAGCTTTGTGAAGAAAGTCCATGTGACCAAAACTCGGCAAGATATTGCCTTGGCTAAATATTGCCGGCTGAATATTGCCGGAAAAAGTGCTCGTGTGATCGCGGCTTTGAGTGTTACGCTTGAATACGAATATTCCCAAGTAAATTACGCACATTCCTACAATCGCTATGACCATCAACGCGTCAGATATTTGGTTTGAGCACGATGGATGTATTACAACTATTTACAGGGAATAAATGACATTATACTAACTATGCAATTCTTATATCAGTATGGTATTGCAATCTTGCATGGACGTGTGAGGGTTGAGGAGGGTGTGCGAGGGATCAGAGGGGGAGCACTAATTTAGGCACTAACCTTGGAGCACTCTGAATGAGGGTAGTAGTCATCACCGCTGTTACATTTCATCTCAGAGTCTTGTGGAGCATCATGGATCTGGTCCGTGTCGGGCTTGGTAAAATTTGACGAATCAATGCCAGGTGCCAGGGTCAGAACAGGATCAACAGAGGGTGGTGAAGCTGTAGGGGGAACAGCAGGACTATGACCTCCCCCTGGTGGACCAACAGGAGTGGGTGCTTGTGTGATGGTGGGAGGAGGAGTAGGAGTGGCGGCGGCGGTGGTAGGCGGACTCCATGGCTTCCATTGGCCACCCTGGTTGGGATTCTCGGTGGTGGTGGTGGTCGGTGGTTCGGGCACCTGATACCCTGCCATGCCTTTGTATAAAACGTTTGACAGCGGGTTAACAGTTCCGCATGTTCCGTGGAAGTCGTCCATGTCGATGGCCCAGGTCATGGCCCCGCCGTAGTGATTCGCTTTGATGAAGTCCATCTTGATTTGTAGGCTCGCCGCGTTCTCGTAGCCCACCCACTGGTCACCTGTCGCAACACCGCCACATTTGAAACAATTGAAACATTTATTCATAGCTTACAGTCGTTTACGATAAGATAAAGTTTTTACAAAATAAGTTGTACAGCTGCAGCTTGCCTATATGAAGCTGAACTTTTCAGGCAAAGTTAAATTATTTGGTAATATGTTAATAATAATAATAATAATAATAATAATAATAATAATAATAATAATAATAATAATATAATAATAATAATAATAATAAATACAATACTACTAATAGAATAATAATAATAATAGTAATAAAAATAATAATAATGAATAAAGAAAAATAGAAGGGTAAACAGAGGGAGGAGCACACCACCGCCCATCAGCACACCACCGCCCATCAGCACACCACCGCCCATCAGCACACCACCGCCCATCAGCACACCACCGCCCATCAGCACATCACCGCCCATCAGCACCCGAGTCACGGCGTCGACCACATCTGGGATATTCTCATGAATTTAAACACACAGATGCTCTATAAGGGCAAGGACAGAAAGACTTACCCCTATGTGTGTAGGGACACATGCCAATGTCGTCGTATTTAGCGAGCCATGTCGTGTCATTTTGCATCATTTCACAAATCTACCAGAAACAAGTAAATATTACTAAGAGTCTGTAATAGAACATTTGGTCTTTAGTCATGCCATTATTGTTTTCATGCCAGCCGTTCGAAGGATGGACAGGAATATCTCAGGTAGCTATTGCAGATTTTTGAACCTATGGCAATGGCGTAGCTAGGTATCTATCAATGAGGGGGGCACAGCTGAGTATGGTGAGGCACTA
>JACEEZ010007069.1:330000-345000 GCA_016584305.1 Chionoecetes opilio | reverse complement strand
ACAGTTAATGGAGTAAAAAATTGCTACGAGGAAGATATTGTTGCGACGGAATTGTTACAAGTATACTACAGTAATATCGGACTCGTTAAAGAAATGGCAGCGATGCGCGCATTAGGTATTAGATTATATCCTATATACTAGAGTCTAGACCTTGTCCCTTCTCATAGGAGTAGATATAATAAACGGTAATAGGATATGGATGCCAGTCATAAGTTCAAAAATATTTCTTGGCAGACACCTTGAAAACTATTCTTTTGAGATTAGGTTATGATTCTCTCTCTCTCTCTCTCTCTCTCTCTCTCTCTCTCTCTCTCTCTCTCTCTCTCTCTCTCTCTCTCTCTCTCTCTCTCTCTCACTCAGACAAACAAAAGGTCATATATCTGCGTATTTCCTTGATTAATACAATGAACGAGAATATAAACAAGGCAGCTAACACTTACGCTACATTGAGGCACATACATAGTGTACATACAGAGTGCACATACACACACTTGACTCTCTCTCTCTCTCTCTCTCTCTCTCTCTCTCTCTCTCCTCTCTCTCTCTCTTCTTCTCTCTCTCTCTTTTTCTCTCTCTCTCTCTTCTCTCTCTCTCTCTCTCTCTCTCTCTCTCTCTCTCTCTCTCTCTCTCTCTCTCTCTCTCTCTCTCTCTCTCTCTCTCTCACCCACGATACTGTTGATAAGGGATGTCCTCCTTGCAGGGACAGCGGCCATCTCGGAGTACTTCTTGCCGCCCTCGCCCCAGCCGCCCATGGCCAGCATGGTTTGAAGGCCAGGAAATTTGTGTACCAGGTTTGTGAAATTTAGAAACCCGTTCTGCTTTATGTCAATCTGTGAAGTAAAGCATTTATTGTAGAAAGTGCATGGCCATTGGGAAGGGAGAAGAACACACATACGCGCGTACGCACAAGATTGAGAATTTCAAGGTTAGTATTCAGGATAGGACAAGAAATAACGGGTTCAAACTGGAGAAATGTATGTAGTTAGAAAAAAGAAATTGGAAGAAATTGGTTCACAAATGGGTGGCAGACGATTGGACAAGACTTGATTAAGAGGTCGTTGGTGAAGAGTCGATATGGAGTTTTGAAAGAAGACTTGACGAATTTATGGACACGGATGAAAGGTGGATGTAAGTAATGCATGTATATTGTAGGCACTATAGCACATGTAGGCCTATCAGCTTGTGGATTCCATTTGTAAACACACACACACACACATACATGATCACACACACACACACACACACACACACACACACACACACACACACACACACACACACACACAGTCACACACACACACAAGTACAGCTTCCCTCATAGAAATGTAGAAGTTTGGAATGGACTAAATGAGGAGGTGATATTGGCAAATAATGTGCACCAATTGAAAGAAAGACTGGATAAACATGTAGATACGGAGACGGGATCATACGAGTGTAGCTCAGGCCCTGTAAAACACAACTAGGTAAATACACACACAGTGCACACACACACACACTCACCTCGTCATCCAGGACCAGCAGTTCCCACGTCACGTTGGACACCCCTACGAAGGAGTACACTAAGTGGGTACACATGCTGGCGGGGATGTCGTCGATGGAGTAGCTGCCTTTACCCGGGCGATACACGGCCCAGTTTGAGAAGTAACACACAATGCGAGCCTTCTGAGAGCCTTGCATGCTCAACACCACCCCACACGTGCCCGCCGCCAGGACCAGTGCCACCACCCACGCGCGAACCATCCTGCTGAAATAGGATGGAAAATTACAGCTGATATCCTCCTATGTGGTGGAAAAATGGAAAATTACAGCTGATATCCTCCTATGTGGTGGAAAAATGGAAAATTACAGCTGATATCCTCCTATGTGGTGGAAAAATGGAAAATTACAGCTGATATCCTCCTATGTGGTGGAAAAATGGAAAATTACAGCTGATATCCCCCTATGTGGTGGAAAAATGGAAAATTACAGCTGATATCCTCCTATGTGGTGGAAAAATGGAAAATTACAGCTGATATCCCCCTATGTGTTGGAAAAGGTTGAAAATTACAGCTGATATCCTCCTATGTGTTGGAAAAATGGAAAATTACAGCTGATATCCCCTATATTCACGGAGAGATGCCACCGAGCGCCTAACTTCTGATCTTTCTATAATTTCTGATTGGGGCAAAGCAAACCTTGTTTTGTTCAATGCCTCAAAAACCCAATTTCTTCACCTATCTACTCGACAAAACCTACCAGATAACTATCCCCTCTTCTTCAATGACACTCAACTGTCTCCTTCTTCTACAATGAACATTCTAGGACTATCCTTTACTAAAAATCTGAACTGGAAATCTCACATCTCATCTCTTGCTAAAACAGCTTCTAAGAAGTTAGGTGTCCTGTGGCGTCTGCGTCCTTTTTTTTCTCCCTCCCAATTGCTTGCTCTCTACAGGGGCCTTATCCGCCCACGTATGGAGTATGTCTCACATGTTTGGGGAGGATCCACTCATACAGCTCTCCTAAACAGGGTTGAGTCAAAAGCTTTTCGTCTCATCAACTCCTCTCCTCTGACTGACTGTCTTCAATCTTTAAATCACCGACGCAAAGTTGCTTCTCTTGCTCTCTTCTACCGTTATTTTCATGCTGACTGTTCTTCTGAACTTGCTAACTGCATGCCTCCCCCACTCCCGCGGCCTCGCTGCACAAGACGTTCTACTCATTCTCATCCCTATTCTGTCCATCTTCCTAATGCAAGAGTTAATCAGTATCTTTACTCTTTCATCCCTTTCACTGGTAAACTCTGGAACTCTCTTCCTGGTTCTATTTTTCCACTTTCCTATGACTTACATCTTTTCAAAAGAAGAGTAACAAGACACCTCCCGAACTAAATTGGCCTACCCCTCTTTTTTTATTTTATTCTCTTACTGTCTTCTTTATAGGGACTGGCAACTAAGCGGGCTTTGTGTTACCCATTTTTGTTGTGCCCTTGGCCAGTTCCTTGTGATGTAAAAAAAAAAAAAAAAAAAAAAAAAAAAAAAAAAAAAAAAAAAAAAAAATGTGGTGGAAAAAATAGAAAATTATAGCTGATATCCCCCTATGTGGTGAAAAAAATAGAAAATTACAGCTGATATCCCCTATATGGTGAAAAAAATAGAAAATTACAGCTGATATCCCCTATGTGGTGAAAAAAATAGAAAATTACAGCTGATATCCCCTATGTGGTGGAAAAAATAGAAAATTACAGCTGATATCCCCCTATGTGGTGGAAAAAATAGAAAATTACAGCTGATATCCCCCTATGTGGTGAAAAAAATAGAAAATTACAGCTGATATCCCCTATGTGGTGAAAAAAATAGAAAATTACAGCTGATATCCCCCTATGTGGTGAAAAAAAGGGAAAATTACAGCTGATATCCCCCTATGTGGTGAAAAAATAGAAAATTACAGCTGATATCCCCTATGTGGTGAAAAAAATAGAAAATTACAGCTGATATCCCCCTATGTGGTGAAAAAAATAGAAAATTACAGCTGATATCCCCCTATGTGGTGAAAAAAATAGAAAATTACAGCTGATATCCCCCTATGTGGTGAAAAAAATAGAAAATTACAGCTGATATCCCCCTATGTGGTGAAAAAAATAGAAAATTACAGCTGATATCCCCCTATGTGGTGAAAAAATAGAAAATTACAGCTGATATCCCCCTATGTGGTGAAAAAATAGAAAATTACAGCTGATATCCCCCTATGTGGTGAAAAAAATAGAAAATTACAGCTGATATCCCCCTATGTGGTGTAAAAAATAGAAAATTACAGCTGATATCCCCCTATGTGGTGAAAAAAATAGAAAATTACAGCTGATATCCCCCTATGGGGTGGAAAAAAGGGAAAATTACAGCTGATATCCCCTATGTGGTGAAAAAAAGGGAAAATTACAGCTGATATCCCCCTATGTGGTGAAAAAAAGGGAAAATTACAGCTGATATCCCCCTATGTGGTGGAAAAAAGGGAAAATTACAGCTGATATCCCCCTATGTGGTGAAAAAAAGGGAAAATTACAGCTGATATCCCCTTGTGCTGAAAAAAAGGGAAAATTACAGCTGATATCCCCCTATGTGGTGAAAAAAAGGGAAAATTACAGCTGATATCCCCTATGTGGTGAAAAAAAGGGAAAATTACAGCTGATATCCCCCTATGTGGTGAAAAAAAAGGGAAAATTACAGCTGATATCCCCCTATGTGGTGAAAAAAAAGGGAAAATTACAGCTGATATCCCCCTATGTGGTGAAAAAAAGGGAAAATTACAGCTGATATCCCCCTATGTGGTGAAAAAAAGGGAAAATTACAGCTGATATCCCCCTATGTGGTGGAAAAAAGGGAAAATTACAGCTGATATCCCCCTATGTGGTGAAAAAAAGGGAAAATTACAGCTGATATCCCCCTGTGTGGTGGAAAAAATTAGGCAACAGAAGATACATAACAAGCTATATGAGATTCGTGAGACTGAGATGTAGAGTGAGTGAAGGGAGTTACGTAGCTGGAGCACACGGGATATACTTCTTGCAAGGAGTTGTTTGAGGTGAGAATCATCTTTGACCGGAAAGTCTCAATATTCTGAGGACTCGTTCAAATGTTAAAAGTAAAGAGAAGTGAGAGCTGCACGCATAACTTTCTAGTCTTTGTCGTATTATGCGTGTAATAATGCGTCCAGCATTTACTGGGCATCGCCTGAATACAACAATGCTGTAATGGCAAAAAAAAAAAAAAAAAGTGGCTTACAGAAGTAAAGAAGTTTAACGAAATTTTCCAAGTTCGAACATTTAATGTACACGATGAAAAACAAACAATCCCTTTATTTAGACAAGTGATGGCTAGAGAACAGGCCAGTGTTCTCTGGCCTGTTCTCTGTCACACATCATGTGTGAACAGGCCAGTGTTTTCTAAATAACCAATAGAGTTTCACTAGTCGGGTGGCATATTCCCCAACTCTATGCTAGTATGTGGTTTCCGAGTGAAGATGCTTGGCTGTAGCTCCGAAACTAACTATAGGATTTTCTCGAAAATACCCTCATTGTGATTCCCACACAAAGTTACTGGATGATGACCAGGAATCATGTCCTAACCTAACAGTAACCTAACGTAACCTAACCTGACGTGTTCAAGAGTAAACGCGACATACTGTTCCATAAAACGGGAATATGCAGCCGGGTGGAGCATTACTGTGCGTCTCTCTCTCTCTCTCTCTCTCCTCTCTCTCTCTCTCTCTCTCTCTCTCCTCTTCTCTCTCTCTCTCTCTCTCTCTCTCTCTCTCTCTCTCTCTCTCTCTCTCTCTCTCTCTCTCCCTCCCCCCCCCTCCCCCCTGATACGAGTCTGTTTTCAGAACTTTAAGCTCCTAACCTTTAGCTGACTGGCTGAGCTAAAAGCTTACACTTTTCACTCGCATTTGTTGATATCAGACAGACAGCCTCACCTGCCCACTCTTGGCAGGCATTCATATACACCACGGTTATAGTTTTCTTGGTAGTTTGGGTTAGTCGTGAAATACCCGATCTGCGACTCTTCCAGCAGACAGTATAGTGGTTGTGAACTAGGCTTGTGTCAAAGATCGAGCCATTAACAGTCAGCAATACAATACGAGTTTAACCACCATAGTTAACAGACATAGTTTTAATACGAGATGCCACCGAGCGCCTAACTTCTGATCTTTCTATAATTTCTGATTGGGGCGAAGCAAACCTTGATTTGTTCAATGCCTCAAAAACCCATTTTCTTCACCTATCTACTCGACAAAACCTACCAGATAACTATCCCCTCTTCTTCAATGACACTCAACTGTCTCCTTCTTCTACAATGAACATTCTAGGACTATCCTTTACTAAAAATCTGAACTGGAAATCTCACATCTCATCTCTTGCTAAAACAGCTTCTAAGAAGTTAGGTGTCCTGTGGCGTCTGCGTCCTTTTTTTTCTCCCTCCCAATTGCTTGCTCTCTACAGGGGCCTTATCCGCCCATGTATGAAGTATGTCTCACATGTTTGGGGAGGATCTACTCATACAGCTCTCCTAAACAGGGTTGAGTCAAAAGCTTTTCGTCTCATCAACTCCCCTCCTCTGACTGACTGTCTTCAATCTTTAAATCACCGACGCAATGTTGCTTCTCTTGCTCTCTTCTACCGTTATTTTCATGCTGACTGTTCTTCTGAACTTGCTAACTGCATGTCTCCCCCCATCCCGCGGCCTCGCTGCACAAGACTTTCTACTCATTCTCATCCCTATTCTGTCCATCTTCCTAATGCAAGAATTAATCAGTATCTTTACTCTTTCATCCCTTTCACTGGTAAACTCTGGAACTCTCTTCTTGTTTCTATTTTTCCACTTTCCTATGACTTAAATCTTTTCAAAAGAAGAGTAACAAGACACCTCCCGAACTAAATTGGCTCACCCCTCTTTTTTATATTATTCTCTTACTGTCTTCTTTATAGGGACTGGCAACTAAGCGGGCTTTGTGTTACCCATTTTTTTTGTGTCCTTGGCCAGTCCTTTGTGATGTAAAAAAAAAAAAAAAAAAAAAAAAAAAAAAAAAAAAAAAAAAAAAAAAAAAAAAAAAAAAAAGCTTGAGGCCCAGAACGTAATTCCCATTGTAATTTGGCTACCATTAGACGATCTTTAGTGGATATAAGCAATATTTTATAGATATGACCTGCTTACTATCCTTGTCCACTAGCTAATTTGGTATATTCAGTAACTTTTCGTAATTTTATGGTTAACAACAGACGATTTTATATAGCCAAGGAAAGATCTGGGCGTGAAGGGGTTAAGTAACATGAAAAAGGTGAACTGATAAATGTGATAATAATCTGTCTGATGAATGTTCAGGACGTTTCCCCGATAAGCTCTCGCATGGCATTCCCTGTGTGTGTGCCTTGACAGGTTATGGTTCCTCATGTTTAACTCCTTGAGGCCCAGAACGTAATCCATTGTAATTTGGGTACCATTAGACGATTTTTAGTGAATATAAGCAATATTTTATAAATATGACCTGTTTAGTATCCTTGTTCACTAGCTAATTTGGTATATCAAGTTACTTTTCGTAATTTTATGGCTAACAGCAGAACATTTTTTATAGCAAAGAAAAGATCTAGGCGTGAAGGGGTTAATAGATAAAAGTCATTTCTCTCTTGATGATCATAATAGCGCCTGGTTGTAGACATGTTCTGAACCGGGCGGGGCAACTCGATAGCTCCCTCCCCTTCCCTACCCCCTTGAGAGGCTATTGACTTCAGCAACTTTAACTGTAGTCATTATGGTCAGCGTGTAGACACTGTAGAGTGAATTCAGGTTACCGGCTCAACAGTGACCTTGGATGGACAGCAGGTGAGACAGACCTTGAGGCGCTCATAGGTCATTGCATCTCTTGACTTTTTAAGCTGAAGTTAACTAAGCACGTGACCTGTACATGTGAATCTCTCTCTCTCTCTCTCTCTCTCTCTCTCTCTCTCTCTCTCTCTCTCTCTCTCTCTCTCTCTCTCTCTCTCTCTCTCTCTTTCTGTCTCTTCTCTCTGTCTGTCTCTGTCTGTCTGTCTGTCTGTCTGTCTGTCTGTCTGTCTGTCTGTCTGTCTGTCTGTTTGTCTCTCTCTCTCTCTCTCTCTCTCTCTCTCTCTCTCTCTCTCTCTCTATATATATTATATATATATATATATATATATATATCTCTCTCTATGTTCTCTCTATGTTCTCTCTCTCTCTCTGTGTCTGTCTTTCTGTCGTTCTTTCTCTTTTTTTTTCTCTCTCTCTCTCTCTCTCTCTCTCTCTCTCTCTCTCTCTCTCTCTCTCTCTCTCTCTCTCTCTCTCTCTCTCTCTCTCTCTCTCTCTCTCTCTCTCTCTCTCCTCTCTCTCTCTCTCTCTCTCTCTCTCTCTACTCTTTTGTTTTATATCAGACAGGCTATAAAATCTTGGAAGACATCCGCAAAAAAAGAAAAAAAATTTATGGTATGCTCCCCTTCATCCGGCGCCTCAGGCTTTTCCTGCTTATGTAATCACATTTCTCGCATCGAAATTCACGCGGGTTTTATGTAACCACAGAATAACTTCCTTGAGTGTTTAAATGATAAAGATACTTCACGGGAAACAAGACAATTCGATGTTCACAATACATGAACAAGGTGAAAGAGCAATCAGGCAAGAAGTGATTGTCCAGAGGAGTACTGAGAGGGTAAAGAAAACGTTACTTTACTTACGTCTTGTACTGACATTATACATTGCCGGAAGAGTCAGTTAAAAAAACCTATGAAACAGTGGTTGTAAATCGGAATACTTGCCCGGGTTGGTGAAAGGCTAAGGACAAGGATAATGTGAAAGTGACCAAAACTTGAGTTCATAATAGTTGATATCTGTAATACAGTTCATCGGGAAGACGACCCGTAATGGTGCAGTGTCAACGCTTACCTGGTGATGTCCCTGAATGTATAGAATTGATGGAGGTAGTTTGAGGGAATCAGGAAGGTCACTCTGGAAGGGAGGGAGGAGCGCTGTCTACGCGGCAGTCCGTTGGGTAAATGAGCCAGTAGCGGCGGGTCCTGGGCACTACGGCCCGGTCATCCACCTGTGGCCGGTGGGCGGGGCAGGGGAGGCGAGGCTGAACCAAGAGCAGCAAGGTGAGGTATACAAGAATTCGCCTGACGACTGACGCCTTGTAGGTACTGCCACCCAGGAGCTTACAAAGTCATAAACGATGATTTAGGTATATTATTTTAGTTTGGTTTATTTTTGGTTTATTTTTGGTTTAGTTTGGTTATTTATGGTTATTTTAGGTTATTTTCGCTTTTTTGGGTTATTTTAGGTATATAGTATAATTATAGGTTTAGGCTATTCACGTGTCCGTAGTCACTGTGTGTGTGTGTGTGTGTGTGTGTGTGTGTGTGTGTGTGTGTGTGTGTGTGTGTGTGTGTGTGTGTGTGTGTGTGTGTGTGTGTGTTCTCTCCTGTCCTTCATCATAAAGACCAAGCCATGTAATGCAATGTAAAAAGAAAAAGAGATTCAGCATTTGGTGTGTACGTACTCCATGCCACTAGGTTATCCTAAGAAGGCGTAATATATAGCGGCAAAAAAATCATATGAGAAAACATCAAAGACTGCACTGGAACAGGAAAACTCAGCCTCCCGCGGCTCTGAGGTGTGCTGTGACGCCCTTCCTGTACGTGCGTGTGTTGTGCGAAATATTGTCAAGGCGCGAAATCCTGTAGACCCTCCATTCATCGCTCTTATTTCACTGGTTTTACAGGTTAACTGCTGCCCTGATACATGTTACAGGCAATATCGAGTCACTAGCTTCCCATGAGAACACTTACAAGTAATAATAGTTACTCAAAAGCTAAAAATATCTACGTCAAAAACAGTCAGGTTGTGGGAACATGGGTATGGTTTTTATCATGTATTATTTTATCAACTATTATTACTTGTAATTGTTCTCATGGAAAGCTAATGACTCGATGTTGCCTGTAACGTGAATCGGGGCAGCAGTTAACCGGTAAAACCAGTGAAATAAGATAGATGAATGCAGGGGTCTACAGGATTTCGCACTGACAAGAATTCGCGCAACACCGGCATTGTGACCGTCGCTGTCTGTCCCTCATCAAGAAACTAACGCGTCAGTCTCGTCTTTATCTTGTCTTTGTCGACAGTCGTTCCGTAAGGGTGAAAATTAATGCAGTGCAGCTTTTTCGTTCAGCGTCAGTCATTCTTTGATTTGCCTATAGTTGAGTTTCATAAGCAGTGAAGTCGCCTCGTTTGCAGTCATGTTGTAACGCCTTGAACCGAAATAAAGACGTATTTTGTAGCGCTGCAAAATCGTATAATTTTACACTTTGATGCTCCTCCGGGCCTCCCACTTTTTTTTATACTATTTTCATCGTACGCCTGCTGGATACGACTGCTCAAAATCGTATAATTCTACACTTAGCTCCTTATTTGGGTGTGGGTGGAGCCTTCAAGGTCAAGGCGAATCAGATCGGCTGTTTCATAAGAACATAAGAACACAAGAAAATAAGGAAGCTACAAGAGGCCGTGAGACCTACACGAGGTAGTTCCTGTTACTTAACACTACCTACATCCACCTTTCATCCCCATCCATGAATTTATCTAGCCTCCTTTTAAAGCTCTAATGACTCCGCACTAACTACCTGTCTACTGAGTCCATTCCAATCATTTACCACCCTATTTGTGAACCAGTTTTTCCCTATTTCTTTTTTAAATCTACGCTTTTCCAGTTTGAATCCGTTACTTCTTGTTCTACCCTGGTTACTATATATAGCCGTAAGAACCTTTCCATACACACCTCTCAGGCATGACCCAGCTATAGGTTCAGGTTTTCCATTAAAATTCCCATCTCATTCATCATAAGTGATGCAAAGCACATCTGGAACGTACTGCAAACAAAGCATACATACAGTACACACTCCAAAGTATTTAGCATGTTAACCCCTTCACGCCCAGACCTTTCCTTGGCTATAAAAAGTGTCTGTTGTCGAGCCATAAAATTACGAAAAGTTACTGAATATACCAAATCAGCTAGTGGACAAGGATACTAAACAGGTCATATCTATAAAATATTCCTTATGTTCACTAAAAATCGTCTAATGGTACCCTTATGTTCACTAAAAATCGTCTAATGGTACCCAAATTGCAATGGAAATTACGTTCTGGGCCTCAAAGGGTTAATGGTATAGAGAGACAACCTGACAAAGTAACGAAGGGGCTCATATGATATCAAGAAAGCAGCTTATAATATATTCTCTCCCTCAAACGGTGAACATCTAATAAGAACCTAATATCTAATAAGACTCCTCACTGCCTCAGCCACCCTTGTCGTCGCCGAATTCTTCGTGCTGGTTATGCTTTCAGGCACAATCGACTTTCAACCTTTTTTTTTCTTTCATTAAACTAAAGTAGTGGTAGTGCGGTGTTGATGTGCAGGAATTGTTTTCATTTTCCTTTACTTAGTCTTGGATACACTGTTACTCCTGCAATCATTATTTCATCGTCTACCATTAAATTCAGTATTATTGTTATCGTACGGGAATGGTTGATAGGAAACTACATAAATTATATGAGTTTTACAATAATTTCGTGGTTGTAATTCCTTTCTCAACCCCTTCACGCCCAGATCTTTCCTTTGCTATATAAAATGGTCTGTTGATAGCCATAAAATTACGAAAAGTCACTGAATATACCAAATTAGTTAGTGGACAAGGATACTAAACAGGTGATATCTATAAAATATTGCTTATATTCACACAAAAAAAGTTCTAATGGCACCCAAATTACAATGGAAATTACGTTCTGGGTCTCAAGGGGTTAAAATCTGTCCTTTAACAATAGCAATAAGTATTCTTTTTACACTATTATTGCAGCTTTTCTTAATGAAGGGGGTTATGTTAGCCTTCAGTATCCATATTGTTGTACAGCGATAGCGATGGCTGGTCCAAATCTGTGTTTTTTTATACGTAGCAACCTCGCAAGGCTCGTGTGGTCCTCCGGTGCGCCATCTTTTATTTAAATTTTATACGGAAGCTGTTTTACTGAGTGACATGAAGGTAATAACAAACCATTCGCCTTCCTCTGTTGCAAATACCTTGTGAAAAATGCACTTCTCACGTTGACAGAACACAACAAAATAAAGCTAAAAAAAAGGAAGATAATAGCCTACAGTCGCTATAGGCTCCAACGAGGAAATAACAAATAAAAAAACGTCAGATTGTAGTGTATACAGCGCGTAATGACCACACACACACACACACACACACACACACGCGCGCGACACACACACACACACACACACACACACACACACACACACACACACACACACACCCCACACACACACACACACACACACACACACACACACACACACACACAACACACACACACACACACACACACACACACACACACACACACACACACACACACACACACACACTGTAAAATCCTGGCCAAGTACGCACATATAATGACTGGGCGAGTATAAATTCTCGCTTAGGGGCATGATAGGTTTTACTGGCAAGACTGCAAGTTAGTGTTTGCCCTGACCAAGGGTACGGGGCTGTGTGGTGTGTGAGGTCGCAGCCTACTCATATATAGATCGGCCTTTTGAGCTCATTCCGGGAGGCTGACAGCTGGCGATCACGAAGCCAGTCCCTGATCAAGGTCGTGGTTGGATTACATAGATGATTAACAAACACACGACATTATTTCTCACATTTGTTTTATATGGTTATTTTTTTATGACTATTATTATCATTACCTATGTTTGCCTATTGCTATCATTGTTATTGTTATTATTTGCAGCATTATGATAGTTGTTATTATTATTGTCATTATTATTAGCATTACCGTTGTCCTTATTGTTATCATTATCACTATAATTATCATTGTTATTGTTATTGTCATTATTATTCATGTTGGTATCATTGTTATTTTTATTATTATTATTATTATTATTATTACTATGTTTTTTATTATCATCATCATCAAAATGTGAGTGTGTGTGTGTGTGTGTGTGTGTGTGTGTGTGTGTGTGTGTGTGTGTGTGTGTGTGTGTGTGTGTGTGTGTGTGAAAATATATTGCAGAGGATTTTGTAAATGTCTAAGTTTCCTATTACAAAATTAATGCTAGTTTATAATATTCATTGATAAAAGTCGATTATTTCTATAAATCATGTATTTTTTGGGGGGTAATATTTATATTATTTTTTACAGTTTGTGAAATCGTATTGTAATTTGATGTGTATTTTAGATTTTTTTTTTTTTTTTTTTTTTTTTTTTTTTTTTTTTTTTTTTTTTAGCTGCTCTGTATTTTGTGCCGCATCACACGTTTGGGAGTATGCCTAATTACCAAAAATAATTGAGTTAGACCGTACAAACAAGTGAGAGGGAACCATTGCATGAGTTGAGAAAGTGACAGGAGATTACGAAAACAAAGACTGACATCATAAACAATACATATTAGGAAGGATCGCACCATGGGAGGGACGGCCGACCTGTCATATCATAGTTAAGATGTCATACCACAACAGCTACTCTCAAGGAGGTTGTAGGGACGAGGGAGGGGAGAAAAGATACTTGAATAACAAATAGGGGGACTGAGTGTAAGAAAGGGATAAATAAATACATTGTAGGAGGAAGGGATGTGGTGCATAGGAAGGGTGGAGGAAGGGATGTGGTGCATAGGAAGGGTGGAGGAAGGGATGTGGTGCATAGGAAGGGTGGAGGAAGGGATGTGGTGCATAGGAAGGGAGGAGGGAGGGATTTGGTGAATAGGAAGGGTGGAGGAAGGGATGTGGTGCATAGGAAGGGTGGAGGAAGGGAGGTGGTGCATAGGAAGGGTGGAGGAAGGGATGTGGTGCATAGGAAGGGTGGAGGAAGGGATGTGGTGCATAGGAAGGGTGGAGGAAGGGATGTGGTGCATAGGAAGGGTGGAGGAAGGGATGTGGTGCATAGGAAGGGAGGAGGAGGGATTTGGTGAATAGGAAGGGTGGAGGAAGGGATGTGGTGCATAGGAAGGGTGGAGGAAGGGAGGTGGTGCATAGGAAGGGTGGAGGAAGGGATGTGGTGCATAGGAAGGGTGGAGGAAGGGATGTGGTGCATAGGAAGGGTGGAGGAAGGGAGGTGGTGCATAGGAAGGGTGGAGGAAGGGATGTGGTGCATAGGAAGGGTGGAGGAAGGGATGTGGTGCATAGGAAGGGTGGAGGAAGGAAGGGATGTGGTGCATAGGAAGGGTGGAGGAAGGAAGGGATGTGGTGCATAGGAAGGGTGGAGGAAGGGATGTGGTGCATAGGAAGGGTGGAGGAAGGAAGGGATGTGGTGCATAGGAAGGGTGGAGGAAGGTATGTGGTGCATAGGAAGGGTGGAGGAAGGGAGGTGGTGCATAGGAAGGGTGGAGGAAGGGAGGTGGTGCATAGGAAGGGTGGAGGAGGGTTGTAGAGTGAGGGTCAAGGTCCGTTACAGGTTAGTTCAGGTGAGGTTACGAGGGAGTTATATCACGGGACATCGCTACCCTCACCCCCCTCTTCTTCTTCTTCTTCTTGTGACTTCTGACGCTTGGTATCGCTTCATAGGTCCTCTTCAACTTCCATCTCCTTAGTTAACAAACTTGTCAACTCTTCCCTTGTCTATTTCACCTGGGATACTAAAACATTTTCATTAGTTTTCGATCCTTATATATTTAGTAAGAACATAAGAACATAAAAAAATAAGGAAGCTACAAGAGGCAGCGAGACCTACACGAGATAGTTCCTGTTACTTAATAGTACTACCTACATCCATCTTTCATCCCTATCCATGAAATTATCTAGCCTCCTTTTAAAGCTCCCTAATGACTCCGCACTAACTACCTGACGACTGAGTCCATTCCAATCATTTACCACCTTATTTGTGAACCAGTTTTTCCCTATTTCTTTCTTAAATCTACGCTTTTCCAGTTTGAATCTGTTACTTTTTGTTCTACCCTGATTACTAGCCGTGAGAACTTTTCCTACATCTCCTTTATTATATCCCTTTATCCACTTTCAAACTTTTATCAGATTGCCCCTTACTCTACGCCTCGCGAGTGAGTGTAAATTTAATAGCTTCAATCTCTTCTCATAACTAAAGTTACGCATCCCTTGTATCATTTTGGTCATCCTTCTCTGCACTGATTCTAACAAGGCTATATCGATCCTGTAATATGGAGACCAAAACTGAACCGCATAGTCTAGGTGAGGTGTAATATCCTGATTTATTGTATCACTAATCAAAGGTCTGGCCTCCACCCTCCTCTCCGAGTCTCCTGGTATCTGTTCTTCCTATGTGTTCTTCCTATGTATTCCTCATCCTTCCTTGCCCACCACCACCATCACCACCACCACCTTGTCTCTTGTCCTACCCATCCCCCCATCCTTTCCTTCCCCAGTTTTGTCCATTCCTCCCCTCCACCGTGAACTCTCCCCCCCCCCCCCCCCAGCAGGTTGAACTTGGCTCACCT
>JACEEZ010007069.1:317500-325000 GCA_016584305.1 Chionoecetes opilio | reverse complement strand
ACCATCACAGCTCTCAAATGAACCTCCAGGGCCTACCATCCGAGCCCTGGAGGACACACTGCCTACAGGCGCTATAGGTATAATGTTAAAAAAAAATATATATATTTGAAATGTTATGTTAGCATCCCTCGAGTAACACCGTCGCCCCGTGAAGTGTACTCGAGGATACATACACATGGTCAGCACAGCGTCAGCAGGGACACATGGGTACCGTAGCAGCATCCTTAAGGGCGCGGTACACACCAAGAAACAGCATCGAAACAACAGATAAATGATAGTTAATTAACCACACAATTAACTACACAATTTACCATGCTTATGCAATATTCCTGCACAGCCTCCACACGTACGCTGGGCCTCATCAGGAAGGGGAGGAAAAGACGCCGCGGCACAAATCTCTTTATTCACACGGATAGTTTCTTTGCCTAAAAATAGATATAAACTAAACTAACTCGACACTGTGACGACATTGATAAAAATATAACTGCATAGTAGTTTGTTGGAATAATATAAGAATATATACAAAGAGACAAGAGTATGATGTACTTACATAGGTTAATAGATCACATACAACTAAACACCTGACACGAGTTTCCCGCCAGATGATTGACATCATGCATATCAATACATATATCATATTAAAAAGAAAAAAAAGTGTTGTGAATGGGAGATAAAAAAATATAACATTCAAAACCATTGCCTTCAACGTGAATATACACAACAGCGCGTACTTGATAACCAACAATTAATGGCTGAATTAACGCTGTAATGTTTAAGCGAGACTTAATATTAAAAGATTATTCTGAAAAGAACAAGCCACGAAGTTCAAGCTACCTGTAGGAGCACAGCGGCTGTCTGCGGGGCGTGGGTCCCGCGGGGCGGCAGTGGCAGCGCAAGACCTCCGCAGACAGCGGCACACCCTCGGCACACCGGCGTGCGGGGTTGTCGAGTGGCGGGAGTATGAGGCACAGTGTTTGTATACCTGTATACAAACAAAGTATATTTGATACAGTGTATCCTATACACTGTATTTCCAAGGAACATTGGCTCGTTGACTCTTCCCTCGGAATACTTTGAGGAGTGTTGCCTTATATATAACAAATACAAGAAACGCTGCCACTTCGTTAACATTATATGGAAGCACACTCTTGATCATGGCGGCTATGAAACGTCACCTCCACGTGTGACGTGTGGCACATGATGAGGCGTGCCTACTTTACTTGGGCTTCCAGGAAGCATTACCCTTCCATTGGAACTTAAAAGACGCGTGATGCATTTCTAGTATTTCCATCCTTCCTGCTTGATCCACTTCTGCAACATCTTTATTTCTTCCTTGGCCTCGAGGCCCAGCTGGCCTTCAGGCTGGACTTCTGGTTCGTAGCTCAGCACGCGGGCACACTCCTTCAGGGCTGTCAGGGCCTCCTGGGGATGGAAGGAGGAAATGCATGACAGAAACACAAACAGAAAGAACTACAGTTATTAGTTATTTCACCTCACAACCCTCATATTGCCTTTCCATTTATCCACTCTACAGTATATGATAATGCAGCTAGTCACATCATATGCGGATTTCGCATTTCACAGTTGTATTTACTTTGCTCCTCCTCCACCACCTTCGCCTCGCGTTTGAAAACTCCACGGCAATGAAGCTGATCAGTGTGAGTGTGTGTGTGTGTGTGTGTGTGTGTGTGTGTGTGTGTGTGTGTGTGTGTGTGTGTGTGTGTGTGTGTGTGTGTGTGTGTGTTTCCTTTGTAACAGACGATGACGTAACCCCTGTACTATCTTAAGGACGGATGTGCTATGCTCTGATAATGTTCATTATATGTCTGCTGAGCTACAATACATGGAGTGCCTAGGTAGGTCGTTGAGCGCTGTCGTAGCTTTGTGAAGGCTGTAGTAGTAGTATTAAGTGAGGCTTGTGGTTAGATAGACAGTGCAGACTGAGACAAACAGAAGTAACAGACAGAGAGAGTGTAGAGAAGGGAGACAGACAGAGACAGAAGATAGACGGAGTTAGCATTCAGTCACACCCTGGAGGGTTGAAAATGTAATCAGTGCGACGTGTATAGCCAAGTAACTCAGTGTAGTCATTCCTTCTTCACGGCATGCTTCGTGTTTCCCGAAGGCGACACAGAAGGAAGTATACAAGTGCAGAGAACCTTCGTGACACCCAGTGATAATGTTACGAATGTCATGAAAGTTACCTGAATGTACACTAAAGGTGGTGAATGCAACTGTCCCACTTCTTGCGTGCAGTCTTTTTCATCGTCTGTTTTCTCATAAGTGTGATATTGAGGACATTAGGACAGTAGTCATGTTTGCCTGATGGGTAGCTAAATGGAAGAAAAAAAGTTGTCTGAGGTATCAAGATTAGTCGCAACCACCTAATCTCGCTTACCACTTGTGCTCTGAATGTATTTCCCAACATTAGCCAAGATTTTCACGCACGTTTTTTAGATATATATATATACCGAAGAGTGACACTGTTATTCTGACATTTCCGCTTGTGCCGTCATTATTATATCTGTATCATTGACGCTTGACAGTTTGTTATGGTACTACCTATATAGGGACATGATCGATCTGTAAGAAGCTTTTTTTCGATAGGATATATGATCGATAGTTAATGAAACAAAATCACATGCGTTGCCTCAATATAAAGTGAATTCGTGGACGTCCCAACTCCGGGATGCACCAAGGACCGTGCCAGGTTTGAGCTCCGCAACTGTACCTGAAGACGGGACAGAAGCCTCCCACACCAAGACTAAAAAGACAACCTCTGACAAATTATGATTACGACGTAGAAAAACAATGCCTTTTAGTTATGCTGAGGTAGCTGCATATTACACACTGCACATGTACGCGAAGTTTAGGTCAGGTCAGTCCTCAATCAAGTATTTGGATGGGTCAGATGTGTGTCACCCTCAAGGGTTGATGTGGCCCAGATACCTGCTGGCACTGTGCGGGGCGTGCCAAGTCCTGCCTCCGCCCCGCCGCGTCACACCCACCGCCGTTTTTCACTCACAACCAGGCCAGTAGGTGTCCTTTGGCGGGGTGTGCGTAAAATGCATTCCTAGATACTTATAAATGGCACACTGACGACATTAATATATGAAAGGAGGAACAGACTGTCGTAAAAATACCTGACTTAGCCCCCCCGCACCACCCCCTCACCCCTTCACGCTCTCCTTCTCAGTAACTGACTGTCAGTGATTTTTATGCTCTTTAGAACATCGGAAAGAACGTCAGTAGAGATAAATGAGGCAATGCATTCCGGGAGTTTCTGTGGCTGTCATGTACTCGTTTTGTTCTTCCCTTCCCTGTTGTTCATAGCTTTAACTTTATCTTTCTTTGATCCCTCTGTATTTGTTATTTTTGTACCTATAACAGTTTTATTTTAAGCTTCGTTCTTCCTCAGTTTTCTTTTTCCTCACTCTGTTCCTGATTCTCTTCCCCTATACTCTCTCCCTCTCTCCTTCTTTTCTTCCCTATCTGTCTTTTTTACTTCTTTCATTTTTTTCAAGCTTTCTTCCCTTCCTCATATTTTTTCCATCACTCTTTTCATGATTCCCCCCTGTACTCCTTCCCTCTCTCCCTCTTTTCTTCCCCCCTGTACTCCTTCCCTCTCTCCCTCTTTTCTTCCCCCTGTACTCCTTCCTCTCTCCCTCTTTTCTTCCCCCCTGTACTCCTTCCCTCTCTCCTCTTTTTCTTCCCCCCTGTACTCCTTCCCTCTCTCCCTCTTTTCTTCCCCCCTGTACTCCTTCCCTCTCTCCCTCTTTTCTTCCCCCCTGTACTCCTTCCCTCTCTCCCTCTTTTCTTCCCCCCTGTACTCCTTCCCTCTCTCCCTCTTTTCTTCCCCCCTGTACTCCTTCCCTCTCTCCCTCTTTTCTTCCATATAGCATCACGTTTCGCTTCCTCCCTCTTTCTATTCATCTATAATCCTCTCCTCCTCCTTCAGTCTGAGAAGCTTCTATAATCCTCTCCTTCTCCTTCAGCCTGAGAAGCTTCTATAATCCTCTCCTCCTCCTTCAGTCTGAGAAGCTTCTATAATCCTCTCCTCCTCCTTCAGTCTGAGAAGCTTCTATAGTCCTCTCCTTCTCCTTCAGCCTGAGAAGCTTCTATAGTCCTCTCCTTCTCCTTCAGCCTGAGAAGCTTCTATAATCCTCTCCTCCTCCTTCAGCCTGAGAAGCTTCTATAATCCTCTCCTCCTCCTTCAGCCTGAGAAGCTTCTATAATCCTCTCCTCCTCCTTCAGCCTGAGAAGCTTCTATAATCCTCTCCTCCTCCTTCAGCCTGAGAAGCTTCTATAATCCTCTCCTTCTCCTTCAGCCTGAGAAGCTTCTATAATCCTCTCCTTCTCCTTCAGCCTGAGAAGCTTCTATAATCCTCTCCTTCTCCTTCAGCCTGAGAAGCTTCTATAATCCTCTCCTCCTCCTTCAGCCTGAGAAGCTTCTATAATCCTCTCCTTCTCCTTCAGCCTGAGAAGCTTCTATAATCCTCTCCTCCTCCTTCAGCCTGAGAAGCTTCTATAATCCTCTCCTTCTCCTTCAGCCTGAGAAGCTTCTATAATCCTCTCCTTCTCCTTCAGCCTGAGAAGCTTCTATAATCCTCTCCTCCTCCTTCAGCCTGAGAAGCTTCTATAATCCTCTCCTCCTCCTTCAGCCTGAGAAGCTTCTATAATCCTCTCCTCCTCCTTCAGCCTGAGAAGCTTCTATAATCCTCTCCTTCTCCTTCAGCCTGAGAAGCTTCTATAATCCTCTCCTCCTCCTTCAGCCTGAGAAGCTTCTATAATCCTCTCCTTCTCCTTCAGCCTGAGAAGCTTCTATAATCCTCTCCTTCTCCTTCAGCCTGAGAAGCTTCTATAATCCTCTCCTTCTCCTTCAGCCTGAGAAGCTTCTATAATCCTCTCCTTCTCCTTCAGCCTGAGAAGCTTCTATAATCCTCTCCTTCTCCTTCAGCCTGAGAAGCTTCTATAATCCTCTCCTTCTCCTTCAGCCTGAGAAGCTTCTATAATCCTCTCCTTCTCCTTCAGCCTGAGAAGCTTCTATAATCCTCTCCTTCTCCTTCAGCCTGAGAAGCTTCTATAATCCTCTCCTTCTCCTTCAGCCTGAGAAGCTTCTATAATCCTCTCCTCCTCCTTCAGCCTGAGAAGCTTCTATAATCCTCTCCTTCTCCTTCAGCCTGAGAAGCTTCTATAATCCTCTCCTTCTCCTTCAGCCTGAGAAGCTTCTATAATCCTCTCCTTCTCCTTCAGCCTGAGAAGCTTCTATAATCCTCTCCTTCTCCTTCAGCCTGAGAAGCTTCTATAATCCTCTCCTCCTCCTTCAGCCTGAGAAGCTTCTATAATCCTCTCCTTCTCCTTCAGCCTGAGAAGCTTCTATAATCCTCTCCTCCTCCTTCAGCCTGAGAAGCTTCTATAATCCTCTCCTTCTCCTTCAGCCTGAGAAGCTTCTATAATCCTCTCCTTCTCCTTCAGCCTGAGAAGCTTCTATAATCCTCTCCTCCTCCTTCAGCCTGAGAAGCTTCTATAATCCTCTCCTCCTTCAGCCTGAGAAGCTTCTATAATCCTCTCCTTCTCCTTCAGCCTGAGAAGCTTCTATAATCCTCTCCTTCTCCTTCAGCCTGAGAAGCTTCTATAATCCTCTCCTTCTCCTTCAGCCTGAGAAGCTTCTATAATCCTCTCCTTCTCCTTCAGCCTGAGAAGCTTCTATAATCCTCTCCTTCTCCTTCAGCCTGAGAAGCTTCTATAATCCTCTCCTTCTCCTTCAGCCTGAGAAGCTTCTATAATCATCTCCTCCTTCAGCCTGAGAAGCTTCTATAATCCTCTCCTTCTCCTTCAGCCTGAGAAGCTTCTATAGTCCTCTCCTTCTCCTTCAGCCTGAGAAGCTTCTATAATCCTCTCCTTCTCCTTCAGCCTGAGAAGCTTCTATAATCCTCTCCTCCTTCAGTCTGAGAAGCTTCTATAATCCTCTCCTTCTCCTTCAGTCTGAGAAGCTTCTATAATCCTCTCCTTCTCAAGCTTCTCAATACTTCTCCTTCACCACCCTTACCATTGCCATCTTGCGCGCCTGTTCCGCTGGGATGGCGCCCACCATGGACATAGCACGGGTCTTGTAGAAGATCGCCTGGTACAGCTCGTACAGCACGGAGCCGCGCAGCCGGGATATACCTGCAACACCAAGACAGAACGTTAACTAAGGGTTTACGCAAAGTGATAAAAGGAAAACCTAAGTGAGCCTGGAAACCTGTAGTTGTAAATAGCTTGCTTGTGATTATGAAGTACGGAAACTGTATTTATGAATGGGGTTTTTTTTATGTTCTAATAAGACGATAAGCAGACGAAGAGGGAACATTAACTATACTAAGGATTTACGCAAAATGATAAAATAAAACCCGAAGTGAGCCTGGAGACCTCTAGATGTAAATAGTTTGCTTATGATTATGAAGTACGGAAACTGTATATTGTATTAATGAATGGGGTTTTTTCAATTAGCTACTAAAATGACAAGCAGACGACTGTAAGTGGTGAAAGTGTTTAAGTCCCCTTCACGCCCAGATCTTTCCTTTGCTATATAAAAATTCTGATGTTGTTAGCTATAAAATTACGAAAAGTATCCTAATGTACCAAATTAGTAAGTCGACAAGGATACTAAACTACTAAACAGGTCATATCTGTAAAATATTGCTTATATTAACTAAAAATAGTTTAATGGTACCCAAATTACAATGGAAATTACATTCTGGGTCTCAAGTGTTTAAGCCGCAGGAGATCTCACAATATTGACTCCGCGTTAGGATAAAGAATGGACTCATAGGAAGGGTGGAGGAAGGAAGGGATGTGGTGCATAGGAAGGGTGGAGGAAGGGATGTGGTGCATAGGAAGGGTGGAGGAAGGGATGTGGTGCATAGGAAGGGTGGAGGAAGGAAGGGATGTGGTGCATAGGAAGGGTGGAGGAAGGAAGGGATGTGGTGCATAGGAAGGGTGGAGGAAGGAAGGGATGTGGTGCATAGGAAGGGTGGAGGAAGGGAGGTGGTGCATAGGAAGGGTGGAGGAAGGAAGGGATGTGGTGCATAGGAAGGGTGGAGGAAGGAAGGGATGTGGTGCATAGGAAGGGTGGAGGAAGGGAGGTGGTGCATAGGAAGGGTGGGAAGGAAGGGGTGTGGTGCATAGGAAGGGTGGAGGAAGGAAGGGATGTGGTGCATAGGAAGGGTGGAGGAAGGGATGTGGTGCATAGGAAGGGTGGAGGAAGGAAGGGATGTGGTGCATAGGAAGGGTGGAGGAAGGAAGGGATGTGGTGCATAGGAAGGGTGGAGGAAGGGAGGTGGTGCATAGGAAGGGTGGAGGAAGGAAGGGGTGTGGTGCATAGGAGAAGGGATGTGGTGCATAGGAAGGGTGGAGGAAGGAAGGGATGTGGTGCATAGGAAGGGTGGAGGAAGGGATGTGGTGCATAGGAAGGGTGGAGGAAGGAAGGGGTGTGGTGCATAGGAAGGGTGGAGGAAG
>JACEEZ010007069.1:260000-312500 GCA_016584305.1 Chionoecetes opilio | reverse complement strand
CTGCAACGCTTGCAGCTACATGTGAAGTATTTTGTTGAGCGGAGATGTTCCTGTCTTCCGTTAGTGGTGGAAAGTGGTTCTGTGTAGCAAGAGGTGAGGTGCTGTCCACGTTTTATCGGCACTGCTGCACGTATTACGAGGTTCAGGTCTGCATCGAAAGTGCGGTGGGTGTTGGGGATGCAGTCGTGCTCCAACAGAGATGCCTTCTGATACACCCCCAGGATGCTGGAGTCTGGAAGTCGAATCTCGAAAGCGTTTGTATCGAGGATACCGAGAACCTTGTCAATAATTTCAGTCCCAAATTCGTCTTCAAGCTGCAGCCGGTTATGGATTATGTCGACGACTGTTTGTTGTGTAATGGCTGCCACCTCTGTGCCTTCTCGCATATCAGAATTACTCTCCAGTGACATCAGCTTATTCCACAGACTTGGGTTCTTGTCCCTTAGTGAAAGGACCCGCAAGGGGGTGATGCACTCGTACATACTGTTCACCTCCCCGAACATGGACACTTTCACGTGGATGCCTGAAGCCTGCACTGCACGGCACTCCGCCTCGTGATCCTCAGTACCCTCACAGTCGCTGCTACATAGTGGAAAGCCGCATCCTTTGCAATTGTAATCCCCGTCGACGGGACGGTAACATCCTAAGCAAACGGGCTCTGTCATCATCTTGGGGCCCATCATGAGAGGGGCGTCCTCCATGAGAAGCTCCCCGCCGGCGATGTCTTTAGTGGCTACCATGAAGCGTCCAAGATCAGGCGATGAGCTGACGCGCCATGGTCGGCACTTGGGTCGGTGCTTCGTCCAGCCGGTAAGCTGATGGTCCCGAGCACAGAAACCGGCGGTCCAGCAGCCGCCACACACGATGGTCGCCACCTTAGCGCACTCGCTGCAGGTGAGGGTCTTGGCCGGCTCGGTGGGCGTTGACGCGTGACCGTTGCAGAGAGCTGAGGCCTCCATGGCGACCTGAAGAGGCACGGCCACCGGCACGTCGCCATGGCTCTCCCCCGGCATCTGTGGGTGGTCGAACAATAACGAGATAAATATCAAGGGGCCTACCAGACTGCACTATAACGCTGAAAGAAAATTAATGACAGGATGCTGTTAATGATTCTGCTTGACACTCCTGAGCTGACAACAAGTAGCCCTGATGGCCGTGGCGGCTCCCACACCTTGCTTATCAGTCTATAATTGTAGCGCCCATGTGGCGTCCCTTGGCTGCCAGAACTCACCTGCTTCCCCTCCCTTGGCCACACTCTCTCTCTCTCTCTCTCTCTCTCTCTCTCTCTCTCTCTCTCTCTCTCTCTCTCTCTCTCTCTCTCTCTCTCTCTCTCTCTCTCTCTCTCTTTCTCTCTCTCGCGCGCGCGCGTCAGCCAATTTCACCCACACTTCCTCTAAGCTGCACATTTTGTTGCCAACAACCTAGCACTGACATCTTCCGTCCTCAAAGACCACTCACAAAGAAACCATATTGAGCCCTTACGACATTTTCTATTAGTGTTGTTCTTTCTTCTTTGGTTTCGTGGTGGCTGTGTCAGAGAGGGGGGCCCAGATATTAATAGCTTAGTGGCATGTTGTGGGCTGGAAGGTTTGGCTTCTACTTGTTCGTCGTCAGCACCACATAATTAAAAGATGTTACGATCTTATCGCAGATTCAGAATTTTATTGATTTTTTTCTTAAAGATACTTAGCTATATAGTTGTAAAATTCATTCTAATCAAAAGATCTATTCATTTATCTATATTTTCATTGATTATATTTCCCTGCAATTTTTGTCCCATTCTTTTTTTCATTATTTATCTTTATTTCATTCTCATACATATGTTATAAGTGTGCGCTTGCATCGTTAGCCATGGCCGCAGATGGAAGATCAAAGTCTGTGGTAAGTTTATTGTGGCGCTTCATAGAGAGCCATGCTAGGCTCTAATGCTCTACTTTGGCGGTAATGTGCGATGGTAACTAACAAGCTGGTGACTTGCATGTTGCGAGTACGAACAGTGTGTCCCTGGTGGCGAAGTGGAAGTACGGGATACCTTGAAAACACCAATTCTCCATCCTGTGCACGCCAAGACTGCTGTACCCAATGACCTCTGCCTTAGATTTCCACTGTTAATAAGAAATGGGACAGAAAACTGATATATGAATTATACTCACGCTGAAATGTCCTATCAATGAAACCAAAGCAGTTGTAGTGTGCACGTCTCAGGCACCACTCCCATGAGACAATTTTCTCGAATTTTCTCTAAATGCAGCTTAATTAAAACGTCTGAAAGTAATCCATGCCCGAGCCCATGTTGCACCCAGAGGCTTGTTTGCCGAAAGAAACAAAATAAAATGTAGATATGGAGACAGAACCATACGAGTGTAGCTCAGGCCCTATGAAATACAACTAGGTAAATACACACACACACAAAGAGTCATGGTGTCAGCCTAAAGAACAAAAGCCGTGAGCATCCAGCCTACCTTTCTGGAGGATGTGGTTGAGCTTCACTGAACAAGGGTATTAGTGGGACGTCCGTGGCCGATGGCGAGGCACTGAGTTGTGTTTGGTGGCGCCTCTGTATATGTCTTTACAAGTGCGTGTTTGTGGCACTCCGTAGTGGTGGTGGTGGTGTGTAGCGCTTCGACTCTAGACGCAGACTGAGGCTCTTGGCACTGTTCTTCGCCACTGTATACCACGTACCACTACCACGCCCTGCACTCTCCCTTCAGCCTCACGCACACCCACTCACCACCGCCTACCCTTGTCATACCCTCGCAACCCACTTTCGGCTCACCTGTCGCGCCCTGCTCTTCACCTTGCCGCCTGTCATAACCATTACAGCGAGGCACTCAGGCTCTCATCAGGGGACACCCACCAACACTTGTTGTTGGTTTTCTTTATTCTCTTTTTCTTGTTGCTGGATTTTTTTGTGAGCAGTTTTTTTTGTATTGTATAAATACGCGTATACATCACCAGATATATCATCATTGTCATATATATATATAAATAAATATAATATATACATATATATATATATATATATATATATATATATATATATATATATATATATATATATATATATATATATATATATATATATAATATAACCTCCATCCTGACGCACTTTAAGTAATGGAAATAGAATCTAAAGTTATAGCACGTTCTATTACTGACGACTCACAATATAATATAGGCCCTTCTTCCTGGGATTATTGGTGCAGACTTGCCTCCTGTCAACCAGTGGCGTAGCTACGGGGGGGGCATGTCCCCCCCATGAGAATACGGTGCCCCCCCCCAGGTGTCGCCCCACTGGCCATGGCTGCCGTATTCTGTATAATGCTCTAATACCCACCACTGATCTGATCTTAGAATATGCCCTTTTATCCTTCTATGTGGCATCAGATGGGCCCTGAGCTCCGCTTGTCTAGTGCCCCCCCATACTCGGCTGTGCCCCCCCAGGTCCCCTAAAATATAAAAATACCTAGCTACGCCACTGCTGTCAACGCTCTCCTCCACTCCCATCGGGCACGCAGGCAAACAAGGCTGATTGCAGCAGTAGAAGAAAATGATTAATAATGGTTTTAATTTATTTTGACCTAAATGGGTTAATAGGTAACAACAGGCGAAGGAGGACTGCACAAAAGTAAGACATTCATTAATCATGGGAGGGAAAGTGAATATATGCCACCGAAGCGAAACACATTAATTTGATCAAGGCGTACTGGGTGAATATGGGATCGGGGGTCAGCATGGGGTGCAGGAACGTCTGAAAGAGTTCTGGTGGAAGATGTAAGAAAGGATGTGCGATTGATACGTCAGAAACATTAGGTAAAAATATCGATGACTACAAGTGGAAGGGCGCCACAAAAGCACACGTAAAACGTAATATTTTGGTAACGAAGTAGGCGAAGTGCCTATGTGTGTGTCCTGTGTTAGAGAAGAATTAGTTTTCATAAAAAAAATATTTGTTCAAGAGCTTGATGTAGAAAAGAAGATAACAATGTTTGGATTAGAATGTTAGAATAAGCGGTGAAAGTTGAGATAGAATGATTGGTAAGTAGGGGTTAGGCATGGATAATTAGAACATTATGTGTGAATGCAGAAAAGGAAACTTCCCTGTCAAGCAAGTGTTTTAACATACGAAAGGACCCATATATAGAAGTGAACGTAGTAGTAGTATATAGTAGTAGTAGTAGTAGTATAGTAGTAGTAGTAATAGTGTACAGTAATAGCAACGCAACCACAGTAGCAACAATAATAGCAGTATAGTGACAGTTGCAGTGGTAGAAGTAGCAGTAGTTGTAGCTTTAGTAGTAATAATAGTAGTAGTAGTAGTAGCAGTAGTAGTAGTAGTCCTATAGTGGCAGTTACAGTGGTAGGAATGGCAGTAGTTGCAGTTTTAGTAGTAGCACAGATATCCATTGTACTAGTCGTCGACTCGTCGTAATAGAGGTGGTTGCAGATGTAACAGTAGGATTTGTTTGCAGTAACAGTTCTTTGTTTGTACATATGTATGGATAGGACGGGGGGGGGGGGGCTGTTAGTTCACTTTACTGTTGCCTCTGTCACCGTAGCATTTATCACTGTATTAATATAACATTGCCCTTAGACCAGTCTTTCTTAACCTTTTTGCCACCACGCCCCCTTAAGTAGTTGGTACATGCCTCCATGCCCCCCCTCCCCCCCTTCACTTCTTCAACCAAGATATTTCAAAACAATCCTGCATCAGAAACAAAACTGAAAAAATGCGTGTTTTCAACACTTATTGTGCACATAAGCTTTCATAAACACCTTACATATACCCAGAAGATTTAGTTAAGATCACGTATAGATAATAATAGTAATGATAATAATAACTAATAATAGTAATTATAATAACAAAAAATAGTATTGCATAAAAGTCTACATAGTTAGTTATATCTGACAAAGTGTAACCGCAGAGTATTTTTACCCACACTCTTTCGACTTTCTTCGCTCACTCTCGAGAGCGAGCCTCGTGTTAAAGCGAAGGCTGAGCTTCAAATTAAGTACTTGACAGTTCTTTTTTATCTCTGGGCTCACACCCCCTCCCAGGTGATTACCCACGCCCCCCAGATTAAGAATCGCCGCCTTAGACTATCATTCAGGTCTTACCCGGAGGAACCCAGGGATGTGTGTGTGTGTGGGGGGGTGTGTGTGTTCATACGTGCGCCTTGCAAGGATTTAGACTGCCATGCCCTCCCTCCATGCACCTTGTTCAGCCTTAAAATAATTATGGCCGAAGATTCCGCCTGCCTTGCACAATCTATCGGCTCTTTTAGTCAACTAACACACACACGCACATGCACAAAGCACACACAAATCACAACCACACAATGAGTAAGAACAGTGGCAAGATTTTCGGTACACTCGACTTTTTATGGTTGGACCTGTTTACTTTGGTCTAGACTCTAGTCAGTCTAGTGCAATGTTTCTTAATCTTTTTACCCTTCACGCCTTCTTTAGTGGTTGGTTCTTGCCTCCATGGCTACTTGCCTCCCCCTTTACTTCTTCAACTAAGATATTTGCTAATAATCCTGAATCGGAAAGAAAAACTGAAAAAATACGTGTTTTAGTACTTTAATTGTGCACATAATTATTCATAGACATCTTGCGTGTACTGTACCTATCATATTTAGTTAGATCACGTTTAATGAAATACTTGACAGTTCTTCCTTTTTCTCTCTGGGCTCACGCCCCCCTTGGTAATTACCCACGCCCCCCTAGGGGATCGCGCCCCCCAAGGTTAAGAACCGCTGGTCTAATGCGCCATAGCCACTGTCGTATGTGCGTGTGTGTGTGCGTGTGTGGAGTCGGTGGGTGGATGCACACGTGTATGAGAATCTCATCTCTCTCTCTCTCTCTCTCTCTCTCTCTCTCTCTCTCTCTCTCTCTCTCTCTTTTTTTTTTTTTACACAAACACACTGCTGCATCTGTCAGGAAGCCGATCTCAGACGTCTCTGGAGCCACAGTGAAGCTTGGCCCTGACCGGCAAGCATGCACACAGCCACCATGTTGTCGCCACGTCATCCACCGCCACCACCATCAACCTCGGAAGACGTCTCGAGAACTCATGCGTCCAAAGTTATATTTGTCGTTCTCTGCGAGTTGTCATACACTGCTGCGTCAGTAGGAAGAACTGGACAAACTATTACTCAATCGTGTGTGTGTGTGTGTTAGAATGATAATAATAGCCTAATGATTCTAACAATATATAGGAATTCGTGTTAGAATGAGTATCAGTAATACCATTATTGTTACAACCACTACTACTACTACTAGTAATAATAACGATAGTAATGATTATAAATATGATGATAGTAACAACAATAAGAATGATAATAATAAGAATAAGAATGATAATAATAATAATAATAAAAATAATAATAATGATAATGTCAATAATAATAATAATAATAATGGTAATGATGATACTAGTAATAGCAATAATAATGATAATGTGCATGCCTACGTGGTAATTGTCTGGTAATTGTACTCTCTACTTTTCTTTCGTTTTTTAGGTTGGCTTCGGTACGGGGGATATATCTTGAAGAACTATCATGTGAAGGACGACGATGAAGACAGTGTGGCGCGCAAGGTGGAAGTGGAAGCGTGCAGAAAGATGGTGAGTGAAGTGAAAACAGAGCAGACAGTGTAGGATAGGCCTGAAGTGAAATGTGAGGGAAAGGTGTGGATGAGAAGGAGGGCGAGGAACTGACTGTGCCAATGAGGGGAGAGTAAGAGACGAAAAACTAGCGTGAACTGGTTCATATAGTTATTAATATCTCCCTGGCCTGAATCTTGGCCAGCCCGCCTCTCAGCTCTCCGTCCCTTACCTGTCACTAAATTAAGACAGCTGGGTGGACGGATAAACACAGGCTTCATCTATCAATTTTGTTCCTCCGGCGTGAACTGGTGACATAGACGGGAGGCGGGTTTTTTTTTTATTAATTTATTGCGCACTATGGCGTCAGTCAAGTATTATATAAACTAAGTAGCATTTAAACACAAATATGAAACAAAAGAACAAAATATTTGCCAATCGTGCCGCACGGGCATATGCATGATACGGGAGGCATTACACCCAACACTAAATACAATTGCAATTGCGGAGACGGCAGGCGATGAAACAATTACCAATATGTAAAGTTCTTTCACGATGGTAAATCTTTCTATTCTGGGATGCCTTCTTGTCACAGGGAAGAGTAATGTGGAGAGTCCTGGTCGAGCTCAACAGGTGTATAGAGGGAGACATCTGTTGCTCCGTTGTTTGTTGTTGACTCCTGCAATGTGTTGATGTGGGCTGTGAGAGAGAAGACTTAACAAGAGAAATGGAACCAAGACGGCAATCTCCTTTTTATCTTGTCGCTATGCAGTATGCTATCCTGGGAAATCCTCGTGTGTGTGTTGGGAGTGGTGAAGTAGGTCAATGGGTTATCACAAATGGGTGAGTGCACGTGTTTGACAGCACGACCTACCCACCACTGCTCCACCTGTTTATCAGTGTATCACTAAATTATATAGAATTCATCAGAAAATCAAAATGGAAATTAATGATTAAATATATATTTAATCAAAAATAAATAATAGAAACAAATAATCATAATATAATAGAAAACTATATATATATTATTTATATATTATATATATATATATATATATATATATATATATATTATATATATATATATATATATATATATATATATATATATATATATATATATATATATATATATATATATATATATATTTATGGATCTCAAGTATCATAGTGAGTATATTTATTAATGCTCATAGTAATATATATCAATATTATTAGATAAATTATATATTAATATTAAGTGTACAGCCATATATATGAGACATTTATGGAGTCTCAGTCAGTGGCCAGTCTTCTCCTTGATCACAGTAAATTATCAATTTATTGGAGAAAATTAACATACATATTACAGTGTCACCACGCCAGAATGAAGTTAAACAACACATAGTGGAGTTCGAATACGGAACAATGAGCCACCCGGACGAGCATCGTAGTGGAAGATTCCCAGGGAGAAGTAGCCTACAACTACTCTGTAACAGTGATTCAGAAGACCTATTATAGAACACTTGGTCGATTAAAGGACCAAAAATTGGTCCTTTAATCGACCAAGCTAGAACACTTCCTCCTTCATTGTACAACATAGTACATAAACAAATTATGCAACACCCACATCCACACTCCTCTGTGGTGTATAGTGGCTAGCGCGCCTATAGCTACGAATCCGTGGGCCCTGGTTCGAATCCGGGCCAGGGCAAGTCGGCGGCCAGCCCAAACAGCTGTAGGCTACATCCTTCCTTTCGGGGTTGATAAATCTGGGGAAACCTGGGGAAGGTAACTGCATGTGGTAACCCGGATGTCACACTAGCCCTGTGTCCCGGGTAATGGGTTGTCACTTGTCACCCACCACAGGCTCAAAGGCTAATGAGACGTAGATGAGCACCGAGGCCACGCGCAGCATCGCGTATGCCCCCATCTTTACCTTTACTACCACATCCACAGGACAACACCTTTGATTGCAAAACAACCAATACTGAATGAAAACAATAATGACATAAAGGAGAGTAATGAATTTGTGATCAAAATATGGAGGGTAAAAAGAAGTAAAGTAGACCAGCTGGCAGAAGGTCATTAGGGAGCCGATTCCAAGGCGTCCCAGTAACATCGTAGGAAGAAACACTGTTACCAGTCGTAGATAGTTCACATAGATTCTTTTTTATTGAGATCTAGACTTTCAGGCGTTCTTCCTTTACAAATTCATGAATCTAGTTTTTTTTCCCAGGGGCAAAATCAAACTTATAGTGTGCGCTTTTATCAGCTTTAGTATAGAGGAATACTGAATAACACATACCCAACAGAGTGTCATGAACTTTAACAACACGTCCCAGCGTACAAGTTCGCTTTTCCATGCCATAGAGGAAGACTTTGAAACACAAGATCTATTGTATGCTAAGGAAACTTCAAGACTTCACTCAGAAAAATTCAACTGCATCTCTCTGTAGCGAACTGCAGGAAGATAAAGATGGCAAGGTATTTTTGGCAACAACAGGATGAAGCTCGGAGCATCGTCTCTGCTCGTGTGGTCTTCCTTGTATAATGCTTGTATTTCTAGGAATATATTAATTGTTATTATATATTCTGAGCATTTTGGATCGAAACTGGGTTTTTCTTCTTCTATGGACTAATTAATCTATTGCTGTTTTTAGAATGTTGTGGCGATAGTGGCAACATTGGAAGGAAATACAACACGGCAGGAAACAACGGCGCCTGCCAGCTGTTTCCCAAAGCCTCTTTATATTGAAGAACACGGAGAATGGTGGCCAAGATAGCAGTGTGTCGGTAAGTTAAGCAATGCATTGATAGCCTTGGTATGAATACTGGCTTAGAGGTGTATAGTTATGAAGGATTTTCGGGCATGGGGGTCACCTCGCCACGTTCCAATGCTTCCTGTGTAGACAGCGGGCACAAACCTTTATGGGGCTTCAAGCAGAGTTTGATTTTGGACCGCCCTCCCCACCCAAATTCAACCTCTTATGTAGTGGGGCATTTTTAAGCGTCCATGGGGACCCCTGATGGCCATGGGGTCCTCAAGTAGCCGCTTAGTTCGCGTGTGTCTTTAGGGCTGAGTGAGTACTGTCCGTGATATACATTTATATCCTCGCTTGCCATAAACACCTTATCTTGGGCACACCAAAGTGAGGGTGCAACGGAGAGTTGTGATGCCACATGTCTCGTCATTGAAGATAAGGTATTATAATACTATTGGACCTTAATTCTCAATTCAATTCCAAATGACCCTAATTCCATAATTCATAAACCACTAATTCTTTACACAATTTAAGGTATCGTTTCTGTTTACCTTAATGTATTTTGATAAACTTTCTTTGTTTCCGTCGCAAATCAATAGCTACTTTCAGAGAGATTTTATATTTTATAATAATTTTTTTTCAAGGAAGGAGAGGATATTGTTTACTTTTGCATTTACTATTCCGGTAAATCTTAAGAACAAGGGCTCCACCTTCATCTTCTTCTTTTTATAGCCAACAAGCTTGGGGACATGGTGGGAAACCAGGGTTTTTGGGTGGGGGAGCACACACATAAGGGGAATATGGCCCCCCACAAAAAATCCCTAACTAGGGAAATGTTCCTAGTTCATAGTCGTTCCTAGTTCATATCGGGGCCGTATTTCCCTTATATGTGTGTTCCCCCACCCAAAAACCCCGGTTTCCACCATGTCCCCAAGCTTGTTGGCTATAAGAAGAAGAAGATAGGAGGTTGAGCCTTTATTCTAAAGATGACAAAACTCTACAGACCTAACCTAGCACCCATCCTCGACCCCCCCGTGCTGTTCACTAACCTAACCTAACCTGCCCTGCCCTGCCCTACTGACTTAACCTAACCTGACCTAACCTACTCTAACCTAACGGGGGGGGGGGCACTGAACCTGAAATTTAATATCGGCCATGTAGGCAAAGTAAGGATCGGCACTCATTAAAATCTAAACAGATGTGTTAAGGACAGTAAGTATAATATGTAGAGCCAGCATTCGGGTCAGCTTAGCGTGGAGACCCTTGTTCTTAAGATTTTCCACTATTCCTTGTGACCTGCATCGCTAATGTTTTCCTTACCCTGGAAAAGTCTGTAAAGTCTTAAGTCTGTAAGTCTAACGTCAGTGGTGGGTAAATTATTGGAATCTATTATATATTGCAAAAAACATTAGAGAGCACTTAGATAAACATAGTTTGATCAATGATTCACAACATGGATTCACCAAGGGTAGGTCATGTCTCACCAATTTATTGAGTTTTTATAGGAAAGTTTATGAGACGGCAGATAATTATAAGGATTATGATATAATATATCTGGACTTTAGTACGGTAAGGCATTTGACAAAGTACCACACGAGCGACTCTTAAATAAGGTTAAGGCTCGTGGAATAGATGGGAAGGTTCTTCATTGGATCAGAGCTTGGCTAAGTAATAGGCAACAAAGGGTTACAATTAATGGTTCTAAATCTGAAACTGGTGACAAGTGGAGTTCCACAAGGGTCTGTTTTGGGTCCATTACTATTTTTGATTTACATCAACGACTTGGATAGTGGGATTAGCAGTGATATCAGCAAGTTTGCTGATGATACTAAGGTAGGTAGGGATCACAGTCTGATGTAAACATATTGCAGGGAGACTTAGATAAACTTAACGAGTGGGCAGTCAGATGGCAGATGGAATTTAATATTGATAAGTGCAGCACTATGAATGTTGGTAGAAAAACCCCTGGTAATAGATACACCATAAGCAATGTATCGCTGAAAAGATCAGAAGGTGAAAAAGATCTTGGAGTGAGGGAGACCTCCGACCTAGGAAACAATGTATTGAGGCCAGAAATAGAGCTAATTAATAGAGTATTAGGATTCATTACCAGAAGTGTTAAAAGTAGAAGTGCGGAAATTATTCTAAAGCTTTATCTGGCTCTAGTCAGGCCTCACCTAGACTATGCAGTTCAGTTTTGGTCTTCATATTACAGGATGGATATAGCCTTGTTAGAAACAGTGCAGAGAAGGATGACCAAAATGATACAAGGGATAAGGGATGCATAATTTTAGTTATGAGAAGAGATTGAAGTTATTAAAATTACACTCACTCGAGATACGCAGAGTAAGGGGCGATCTGATAGAAGTTAAAAAGTGGATAAAGGGATTTAATAAAGGAGAGGTAGGAAAAGTTCTTACGGCTTTTAACCAGGGTAGAACAAGAAGTAACAGATTCAAGCTGGAAATGCGTAGATTTAGAAAGGAAATAGGGAAAAACTGGTTAACAAACAGGGTGGTGAATGAGTGGAATGGTCTCAGTAGACAGGTAGTTAGTGCGGAGTCATTAGGGAGCTTTAAAGTTTAAAGGGGGCTGGATAGGTTCATGGATGGGGATGAAAGGTGGATGTAGGTAGTGTTAGGTGACAGGAACTACCACGTGTAGGCCTCGCGGCCTCTTGTAGCTTGCTTATTTTCTTATGTTCTTATGTTACCCCTGGCACATTTTTAGGTTATGCCTAGTCCAGAAGGTAAAAACGTGGCGTTAGGTTTATATTAGATTTGGTATTATTCCAGATGAATACCGAACTTCCTTTCGTGGACGGAACTAATTTTTTTCTGGTGAGTTTTGATGTGTTTTGAATTAATCTGTTAACCATTTCTGTTGCAATTTTTTTTTTTCTTTAGGTAAAGGTTAGTTTTTTATGTTTTTTTTTTTAGTTAGATACAGGTTAGGTTAGGTTAGGTTCAATTATTATTTTTTTTTTTTGTCCTTTTTGCAAAAAAAAAAAAAAAAAAAGATTTGCCACACAAATTTTTTTTATGTATTCAAAATACATAAAAACTCACCAGAAAAAAATATTTTCGTCCACGAAAGGAAGTTCGGTGTTCATCTGGAAATTTACCTTAGATTTGAAGGTTAAGATGTCGGGTTTGTGTTGAATTAGGATTAGATTAAGTAAGCGGTAAATTTACAGTTTAGGTCATACTGCGTAAATTTTTGGTATATCTAATATATATATATATAAATATATATATATATATATATATATATATATATATATATATATAAATATATATATATATATATATATATATATATATATATATAATATATATATATATACGAATGTTTTATGAATAGCTCCGTATCTCAAATAGCCTTTTTTTACAAAAATAGAAATAGCTCTGCCCGGGGTCAACACATTATAATGAGAGATCTGGTTAGATGTTGCTTGACATAATGCTGATTACATCCTTTTTATGAGCAGGACAGGAGAGATGAGAGTGTGACAGACAGATGAAACACCAAAAAAGCTTCTAGATAGGTGAAGAGGAGGGTAAAAATGGACGAGGACTGCGTGGTCTGAGACACTGACTAATTTTTCCTGGTCATTGGTGATTTTTCAGATGGAGATAATTTTATTTTCTGGAAACAAGTGAAAGTTTTTTTTTTTTTATCACCAAATCCTCGGTCGCCATCTCCATTGATAACAATGTATCTCCATCAGAAAAAGAACTAAAACTTTTCCAGCAAATAATAGTCAGTGTCTCAGAAACCAGGGAAGTGACGGATTTGTACGAAAACATGTGTGCCCCGCCCCGCCCCACCCCACATTCACCAGCCTGCTCGCCATCCGCCAAGTGGTCCGCTCTGCTCCGCCCTAATGGGAGGCTTACTACCCCAACCGAACCTAACTTAACCTCCTAACAGGGGGGCTCCGCCCCCCTCGACCCCCCGGCGAGATTTTTTATCCTAACCGAACCTTAACCTAACCTCCTAAAGGATGGGGGGGCTTCCGGATAGGGAGGGTGTGTCTGTATACGCTATTAAACAACTATATAATTTCTTCAATAGGCCTATGTGCTGTAGATTGGGATAAGTGGGCCAAATTACAAAAAATACAATTTCTCCATATTCCTATTTTTTTTATTTTTTTGTGTTTGTGGTAAGAAGATAAGACAAACAAGTAATTCAACGCAGTTTGATGAGTGTGTTATTTTGGTGAGTGTTTTTTCGTAAGTTATATGATTTCGTACATTTAGGGTTTTCCCTCTACTGTGGCCCTCCCTATTTACTATTGAAGTATAATTATTTGACACAATCTACCTAGTCATAAATGTAGTTCACAGCCAAAATGTCAGACAATTTGAATGAATATTTCTATCCTTACCAATGCATTACGTTTCCGTACTCGAAAAAACCCTAAATGTACGAAATCATATAACTTACGAAAAAATACTCACCAAATTAACACACTCATCAAACTGCGTTGAATTACTTCTGTTTGTTTTATCTTGTTACTACAATCACAAGAAAACCTGAAATTTGGGCCCACTTACCCCTGTGATGGCCCACTTACCCCTGTGATGGCCCACTTACCCCTGTGATGGCCCACTTACCCCAATCTACGGTATAGTACGTATATGTTTTAAAGGTTACGCGGAAGTGAATTAATACTGCACAGTATACTGAGCAAAAAAAGATATAGAAAACTTGTGATAATGGTGGTAGTGACCGCACAGTTCTAGTCCATTATAACCAAGAGGAGAGTATCAGATGGACAAGACACAAGAGTTAACAAACACATTTTTGTCACAGTTCAAAAAGAGCCCTTAATTTGTCACACAATTGTGGCGCCCCCTGCTGTAGTGAGGTAAACGACACAATCTTTGAAACTGAGTTGGTGGTTGCAACGTATACCTCAAGGTCTCCAAATATCCGAGGTCAAGCCAGATTGCCTGAATTCAAAGGGAATTGAATAAATCCATGGAATCAAAACTACCACACAACTTTAGAATTTCCTGCGATTTTTCACGCTTCCATAAACTCTGTGGTAAACTGGTTTAAGCGACCAAGAGAGGTGCTGGCCACTGCTGGGCCAATGAGTGCGAAGCATTTTTTTCCACATCACGATCCTCTCAGCCAATGTGGTTGGAGCACCTACCATCCTCCTTGCATTCTGAAGTGAGGTAGGTAAGCACCACGCCGTGCTCTTTGCACCGGTCCCGCCTTAGAGTGGGAATGAGGTACTTTAGATAAGGAGATCAAAATGTGGGGTTATTGTTATTTATAAGTATTTAGGGCAAAAAATGGCGGGACCTTAGGGTGTGACGTCAATCTCCTAATGCACTTATGTTACATGACGGCGCCTGCCAGTTATGAATTAAGCCCTTCAACAATTGTTGAAAGGCTCATATTATGTCATAGATATTTTTTACTAACTTAATCATCGTCTAAGCAGCTTGCTATGAATCACTGGGATGTAAAATATACATTAAAATTCCCTTGACAAAAAGGCTTCAGTCCCTATTGTAATTTTTCTAATTGATTCAATACTCTGCATCCTATAATTTCACATCCCATGGTAATGCTGTGGTAGTGATGAACTGTGGGGTGCAAGGGTCAACTGTGTATCTTTTGAGATTACAGTATATAACTTTTCATACCTTCAGTGGCTCACCCAACATGAATACATAAGGATGCAATTTTATAGTCTTTTTTTATTTAACTACAGTACTAGTATATTTTTGTCAGCACTGTCTTTCCTTGCAAATGGGGTCACATACGTATAGTTTTGCTCCTCGAGTAATCAGGAACTCATCTACTGAAGCCACGGTCTATTATAATGACATCCCCAGGCATGACCTTGTCTACGTATTCCTTTTCAGTTATATAGCAACCAAAAGTATTACCCCCATGTATATATGAAAAACAAATATTTATTTTTTCCATCAGTTTCAGCAGGCGGCCATTTAACCCACATCATAGAGGCTTCACAAAGCATGGTGGCTGCATCAACAAAGAATCATCTTACCACAGTCTCAGCATAGTTGTTTGCTGAGGTTGAGGACCACAAGGAAGTGCCAAGAACTAAGGTGTTGGAGAAAGGAAAGTAACCAGTGGCATGAAGACAGGAAAGACTGAATGGTAAGATTTGGATGTGTGAATGTGAGATGATGAGGAGAGAAAAATTTGAGGATTTAAATACATCATATGAGACAAAGAATGAATCCAATAGGTGTGATAGAAACAAGTGCGGGAAGAAGTGGTCTGGCAATCTCATCACTAGAGGACGATTGGGGAGCATAGGACTGAATGGAGAAAAAAATATGTGAGGGGTAGGTGTACTAGTCAGGTATAGTCTGGTTTACTAGGACTGGGTATGGGGGTAGAGGTAATGAAAGTGGGTGATTGGGAGGTTAGTGAGGATATGTTAGCTAAGAACCAGTGATCTGATAAGGAAGGAAAATGTTTAGAGTGTGTATGGGATAGAAAGGAAAATATAAGGTACCTGTAAATTGATAAGACGAGTTATAGATGAATACTTTATAGAGAGCGAGTAACAGTAGTTCACTAATAATCATTCACTAGACGTCCAACTCTACAGGAATTAGGTTATTCATGAAGGGATGCAACAGAGTGCCTAACTTGTTATCTTTCTTTAATTTCTAAATGGGGCAAAAAAATACTTTTGTTCATTTCCTCAAAACCCAATTTCTTTCAAAACTCAATTTCAAGTTTCTACTCTACATAACCTTCCATACATATCCCCTCCTCTTCAGCGACACTCAACAGTCTCCCTCTTCAACAATGAACATTCTAGGGCTAACCTATACTAAAAATATCAACTGGAAACTTCACGTCATCTCTTGCTAAATCAGTTTCTAAGAAGGTAGGGGTCCTGTGGCGGAGTCTGCATCCATTTTTTTCTTTCTCCCGGCTGCCTGCTCTATACTAGAGATGTATCGCATATCCGCATTCACATCTGCGGAACATCTGCATGGTTATTAACATCCGCATCCGCGCTTGTGATAAATTGAACATCCGAATCTTTTTTTTTAATTTTTTTTTTTTTTTTTTTTTTTTTTTTTTTTTTATGTTGGAGGCTATAGCGCCTGTAGGCTTATAGAGGTCTTGATGTTGGTTGATCTCGCCCGTTAGTGGCGCAGGCTGGATTTTTTTTATAGTGACACCTTGTGTCTTAGGTGAAGATCCCGTTTTCTCTGACGTTTAGATCTTCAGTTTAGGCTCACGCTGTCCCTGGAGTTTCTTCGTTGCACACGCACACGGAGAACAGGTTATAACAGCATGCGGGTTTCTTCAGCCACTCGACGATGGATTCGAAAGTTGCTCCTTGGTGGGACATGAACTCAGGACCTTCTGCTCCCCTACCAGGCTCTTGAAAGAGTTGCCCCCGGCAGGATTCAAACTCGGGACATTGAGCTCACCACTCCAAGACGCTAACCACTCTGCCGCCGCCTCCCCCAAACGCATTTGCGTTTGCAAATCTGCATTTGCAATTAAATAAATATCCGCATCTGGGTCCACATCCGCCCACACACAAAGAGGATGTGGCGGATATACAATACATTACAGAGCTTGCAAAATTGAGGAAAATGGATGCATGGTTACTTAATTATCTACTGAAATATTCTACCTTGCATTAATTTCTTTAAATATTACATAACCATGTGTCAGGAGTTATATGGGAGGGCAGGAGAAGGGACAGAATTTTAGATGGTAACTATGTAGCCTACTGTATAATCAGAGGTGGGCGAGAGCGATACTTAGTGCGATACTGCGATACTATCGCACCGCCAAAAAAGTATCGCAGTATCGCAAAGCATTCAAAGTAGCGGAGTATAAGTATCGCAACTCAAGTATCGCTTAAATTTCCCGCGATACTCTAAAAGACGACCCTAAACAAAAGTTTTTCATAATTATATTAATTCATAAATATATTACAATGTTTTAATGTGCCTAAACTGTAGTTTAAGTAAAATAGATCTTTTTTTGGCTAATACAGTGTTTTCTTAGGTTGCAAAGTGTCGCAAAGCTAAATTTTTGGTATTGCAGTATCGCTGCGATACTATCGCTTTAAGAAAAAGTATCGGTAGCGCAGTATTGCGTATCGTTTTAAGAAAATCCGAAAAAGTAGCGGAGTTACGCGTATCGAACTAGCGGGAAAAAAGTATCGCAGTATCGTTATTGCACTACCAAAAAAAAGTATCGCGCCCACCTATGTGTATAATACACTCCTATAGCTACAGTCATGGTGTTCTGTTTCTTTGAGTGCAATAGAAAGTTGGCAACTTTGCTTATAATATTTACTGTTTCTAATCTAATTCTTAATCATTTTTTTCATACATTTTTATGCAGTTCTCATCATTACAAATAACTTTTCATAATAACACTTTCATTGCAAATGAAAAAAAGAAGTTTACTAAGTATGTAAGGCCTACAAGAAGGGTTAGGTTGGACGGTTAACCTAGATTCCTAGAAGGTAAATGTAGGGTCTCATATACACACAACCCTCGTTTTCCCGGACTAATAGGGGGGAACACTGGTCCGGGAACCGCAAAAGTCCGGGAATCGCAACAGTCCGAGGCCATTACTCACCCCCGGACGTTTATACTACTCCTCTAGTATTTACTGTCTGGTGTAGCGATCTCACCAGCTACTCTTGGCCCGAGTAGCTACACCTCACAAATACGCAGTGAAACACTGCTCCCTGGGTAAATAGTTGTTTGACAATGTATAGCAATTCTGATCTTGGGTAAAACATGGTGGAAACATTGAATGTAGAGTAGTAATTAAAGTAGAACATGGAACATTTCAAGAGAATGTGCCTTTGCCTAGAACACTACACTACCTGTATACTGAAGCATTGCTCCCTGGGTGAATAGTTGTTTGACAATGTATCAATTCTGATCTTGGGTAAAACATGGTGGAAACATTGAATGTAGAGTAGTAATTAAAGTAGAACATAGAAGATTTCAAGCGAATGTGCCTTTGCCTAGAACCTAGTACCTTCCCTTATACTAAGACACTGCTCCCTGGGTGAATAGTTGTTTGAAAATATATACGTTTTACCCAAGATCAGAATTGGTATACGTGTACTATATTATCAAACAACTATTCACCCAGATAGCAGTGTTTCAGTATACGGGTAGGGTAGTGTTCTAGGCACATTCGCTTGAAATGTTCTATGTTCTACTTTGATTACTATTCTACATTCAATGCTTCCACCATGGTTTTACACAAAATCACAATTGGTATACATTGTCAAACAACTATTCACCCAGGGAGCAGTGTTTCAGTGCATATTGTGAGGTGTAGCTACTCAGGCCAAGGGTAGCTGGTGAGATCGCTACACCAGCAACCGCTAATATCAACTACCCCGCCGCGGACTTTTACGTCACTTTGTTGTTGTTTTTAGGGCTGCGAGGATCCCTTGGGGAACGCCAAAGAACATGGGAACAGAGCAGCAGATAGACAGTTCGGACTACCGCCTACCAATTTTTGTCACCGCCTACTGATTATTTTTTTCTTAGAAATTTCTTTCCAAAAATCAGGGTGCGTCTTATAAGCCGTAAAATACCGCATTAGGCCTCGATTCAGTCTCACGGTGCAATCGCTGATTTGACACATCATCATTCCTCATGATTCTGCGAAGACACTTATTACCAAAAGCATCGATTCGCCTCTTCAAGTCGCTATTTAGTGTCCATGTCTCGCATCCACAGAGTAAGACAGGGAACACAAGTGACTTGCCGGATCTTTGTCCTCCTGCACAGGTACCGACAACGCCAAATACTCGTGTTGAGCGAGTCCATAACACCGTGGGCTATGCCAATCTGTCGTAAGACTTCTTGACGTGACCCGCCGTAGTTCTCGACTGCGCTACCAAGGTATGTAAAAGTTTCCGAGATCTCAATGTCCTCGCCGCATGCATGAACAGACTGTACTGCTTCATCTAGCAAGCCTCCAAACACCTGGACCTTGGTCTTGAGCAGGGCATGTAGTTCGTTACGGTACGATACGGTATGGTAATTTAAGGGCTAAAAGTACGGTTCAATATTACGGTTAGATATATTTCTTCAAGTTCGGTACGGTACGAAAGTTCAATTTTTATTTCCGTACTTATATCGAACCATTTTCGTACCCAGCAGTATGGATGGTAGGCTACCATCCATACTGTATATCTATCTTAAAGTAGTCGTCCAGACCATTTCATCATTCCTGATTTAATGCAGTCAAATCATAGCCATTGACGAGTATATCAACAATACGTCGTCACTTTTTGTATCCAGTTAGCCGTTTTTAAATAATCCGCAATCAAAATCTGCAAATTCCCCGAGTTCTCAAAACGCACTCAAGATTTGCAGACGCTCAGGCTCCGTGACGTACCATCAGGGAGGCTCATCTTCCCGCGCTGATCAGAGGCACGTAAACACAGAGATAAATATAATAGTACTTGAAGATATTTGGGTGTTTCTGATAGATTTTTTTTGCTATATGCCACATGCATGCATCCTCTATGGGTGCAGCATGCTTCCTTCCCACACACACGCCTGCACACCGACACCCTTCCCACACACACGCCTGGGAAATACTTTGGAACTCATCCTTCCGGCTTTGACTGAAATGAACTACCGCACTGTATTGTATGCTTATTATACTTCACATCTGTAAAGGTTCCAGCATGCGCTCAGCCTTGGTTAACCCACACGACCGCTATGAAATATGAGGTGCCTCAAAAAATTCTAAGTCCAGTTAGGTTAGGTTAGGTATACTTTGTGGTTAAGGTTAGGTTAGGTTAGGTATACTTTGTGGTTAAGGTTAGGTTAGATATACTTTGTGGTTAAGGTTAGGTTAGGTTAGGTATACTTTGTGGTTAAGGTTAGGTTAGGTTAGGTATACTTTGTGGTTAAGGTTAGGTTAGGTATACTTTGTGGTTAAGGTTAGGTTAGGTTAGGTATACTTTGTGGTTAAGGTTAGGTTAGGTATACTTTGTGGTTAAGGTTAGGTTAGGTTAGGTATACTTTGTGGTTAAGGTTAGGTTAGGCTAGGTTAGGTATACTTTGTGGTTAAGGTTAGGTTAGGCTAGGTATACTTTGTGGTTAAGGTTAGGTTAGGTTAGGTATACTTTGTGGTTAAGGTTAGGTTAGGTATACTTTGTGGTTAAGGTTAGGCTAGGTTAGGTTAGGTATACTTTGTGGTTAAGGTTAGGTTAGGTATACTTTGTGGTTAAGGTTAGGTTAGGTTAGGTATACTTTGTGGTTAGGTTAGGTTAGGTATACTTTGTGGTTAAGGTTAGGTTAGGTTAGGTATACTTTGTGGTTAAGGTTAGGTTAGGTTAGGTATACTTTGTGGTTAAGGTTAGGTTAGGTTAGATTTTTACATATAGTGACTTTGATGATTTTTTTTGGGAGCCATAAATCACTTATATTGCTTCCCCACCCAAAAACCCCGTATTCCCGCCAGTTCCCCAGGCTTGTTGGCTATAGGGAAGAAAAAAAAGATAGGGGTGAAGGACTTCTTCCAAAGTTTTACCCACGCCTGCACACACGCCTCCTTCCACACACACGCTTTCATACACGCCTCCTTCCCACACACACGCCTGCAGACACGCTTCCTTCCCACACACACGCTGCACACCGACACCCTTCCCACACAGACGCCTGCACACACACACGCCTGCACACACGCCTCCTTCCCACACACACGCCTCCTTCCCACACACACGCTTCCTTCCCACACACACGCTTGCACACCGAACCTTCCACACACACGCCTGCACACACGTCGTGCACACCGACACCCTTCTTACACACACGCCTACTTCCCACACACACGCCTGCACACACGCCCTCCACACACGTGTGTGTTGTGTGTGTGTGTGCAGGAAGGGTGTTGGTGCGCAGGCGTGTGTGCAGGCGTGTGTGTAGGAAGAGTGTCGGTCACAGCGACAGATTCACTGTCTGACACCGAAGTACAATCGGTCATCATAACATTTGCCGACAGGTGTCAGACAGAGTGTCTGCGGGCGTCCCTGTTCTGACGTCATCAATAACAGTCGTAGCCCTGTTGGAGGGAAGATTTTTTTTTTCGCGCGCTTTTTACAAAAGTCGTGTTTTTACGGAAATAAGGCCTGGAAATCAATTATTTTTGGTGGATTAGGTGTTTTGAATGTACAGTCAACATAATTAGGCAAAAAAAAAATGGGTCTGGACGACTACTTTAATGTATATCTATCTGTAAAAATCACTCGACTTCACCCCAGCTCAGGGACCAGGGAGTCAGGGACTCAAGGAGCGAGAGTTGATGCCATTAACACCACCGTGTGACCTCATTACCAGGGATGGATTTTCCATCCAGCGCCTGGGTGTTGACTTGGTGGGACTCCTGAGGATAATGATTAATAGTTCAACAGGCCCTGTGTCTAGTTCCTCTCTACCTTAATATATATATATATAATATATATATATATATATATATATATATATAATATATATATATATATATATATATATATATATATATATAAGAGAGAGAGAGAGAGAGAGAGAGAGAGAGAGAGAGAGAGAGATCCTAAATCACCTCACTTCAACCTCGTTCATGATCACTGGTGATGGAAGAGTGAGGGCGTGGGTGGATTCGTGAATAAGTAAGTGAGTGAGGGGTGTGGGTGTGTGAAGGAGTGAGTGGGTTGGAGGGGTGTTGAAGAAATGAGTAAGGGCGTGGATGGGTCAGTGAGTAAGAGAGTGAGGGCGTGGGTGGATGGGCGGGTAGGTGAATGATTGAGTGAGGGGGTGGCGTGGGTGGATGGGCGGATAGGGGTATGAGAGTGAGCGAGATTTGACCCCATTAATTAACACCACCGTGTGACTTCACTAGCTAGTTAGAATTTCTGCCCAGCTGGGGAGTGGACGTGGCATGGGGATTATCCCTCAGCCTCCTCAGGTCAAGGAGATAAGTAAGGTGGCGTGGGATTGAAGGAAGATATTGTTGATGCCATCAAGCTTTTACGATGCAATACATAAAATAAATGCACCTTAATTCAGGTATATATATCTTATATTAATAAAAGCGAAAGTGGTGTGTCTGTGTGTGTGGTATAGGTTCCGCCCCCCGCGGCGGAATCCCATCATATACCACATTTTTGGAACCAGGTTGACCAGGGGAAGGTCATAAGCCCAGTTATGAGATGATCCGATCATTTTTTTTTTTTTTTTAAGCAGCCTATTAGCGATAATTGTGAAAAAAAAGTGGGTTGCGAGAATTGAGGAAGCCTTGATGTAGGGTGATGGGTAATGGGTGAGTGAATGGGTGGGGTAATGGGTGAGTGAATGGGTGGGGGGTGATGGGTGAGGGAATAGATGGGGGGTGATGGGTAATGGGTGAGTGAATGGGTAATGGGTGAGTGAATGGGTGGGGGGTAATGGGTCAGTGAATGGGTGGGGGGTAATGGGTGAGTGAATGGGTGGGGGGTGATAGGTAATGGGTGAGTGAATGGGTTGGGGGTGATGTGAATGGGTTGGCGTTAATACATACATTTCTGGAAAGTTAGAAGGGGCTATCTGGAGAGTGTGTGTTTGGTGGGCCGAAGGCCCACCAATCACAGGTGGTGGGCCGAAGGCCCCTAATAGCCCTCCGCAGGAGCTAGCCAAAAAGTCCGCCCAGAGGGCGGCTTTGCGGCTGTATATATATATAGTTCATGATTTGTAAGTCGGGTATAGGAGGAAACTATGAAATGTATGTAGTATATAGAGATAAATGGGTAGAAGTTACTATGTGTTGTATGTACCTGTAAAAGTATGTGTATATTAATCACAATGGAAAATTATTATTAATTTTGTCAATTATTGATTTTGTTTATGAAAGTCAAATGTTTTTGGGTATGAAAAATAGTTCGAAATTACAGTACGAAAATTAGTCGTACTAGTACGGTACGATACAAATATTCAGGTACGGAACGGAATTACGGTACTGTATTTATCCGAGGTACAAATTACGAAAAATATTACTGTACTGTACCGTACTACATGCCCTGGTCTTGAGACCTCAAGTCCCAAAGGCTTTGCCTCCTCGTGCAGCGCCTCGAGAGCCATCATCGAAACCTCCAGCAACTCAGCAAAGATTACTACTGCATCATCGGCAAAAACAAGATCAGTGATCTTGGTATTGCCGAGGGATGCTCCACAATCACTTTGGTCCACAATTTTGCCCAATACCCAGTCCATACAAGTGTTGAAAAGTGATGGGGCAAGGACGCACCCTTGCCTCACTCCTGTATTCACAGGAAAAAAGGATACACCTCCCCCACACTTCACAGCACTCAAGAGTGCTAGATCCAGAGTACAGTCCCAGTACAGTGCCTGTCACTGTACAGTACAGTGACAGTCCCAGAGTACAGGCCAGTCATCAGACCAATAGTTCTTGTAGGAATCCAGCGAAGACGCAGAAGGTCCCAGAGTGACTCACGATGCACTGAATCAAACGCCTTCTTGAGATCAACATAGGCTGCAAGCATCCCGTCGAAACTCGCGTCGGCGTTCCACCAGGACACGAAGCGCTAGAAAAAGGTCTGTTATTGACTTACCAGGTGTGAACCCAGACTGCTGAGGTCTCTGATGCTTCAGCAGATGACTCTGGACCCGTGTCAGCAATAGATAGGCATGCACCTTGCCTGGCACACTGAGCAGTGTAATACCGCGGTAATTGTTGCAGTCATGACGGTCCCCTTTCACTTTCCAGATAGGGACGACCAGTCCTCTTCCAGTCAGGAGGAATGGTACCCTGACTCCACACGGCAGTCAAGACAGCGTGCAAACCGCGAATCATGGCTTCACCCCCAGCTTTGAGCAGCTCTGCACTGATATTACAAACACCAGCTGCCTTTCCATCCCTCAACTTTGCTACAGCCTCTCGGACTTCCTCAAGAGAGGGTGCGGTTTCGTCAATGGCAGAGCTGGGCACTAAATACTAAATAAATTTTACGATGTATTTAAATACATTTTACGAATGTATTTAAATATAAATAAATTTTACGAATGTATTTAAATATAAATAAATTTTAAGAATTATTTAAATACTAAATACATTTTACGAATGTATTTAAATATAAATAAATTTTACGAATGTATTTAAATAAATAAATTTTACGAATGTATTTAAATATAAATAAATTTTACGAATGTATTTAAATATAAATAAATTTTACGAATGTATTTAAATATAAATAAATTTTACGAATGTATTTAAATAAATAAATTTTACGAATGTATTTAAATATAAATACATTTTACGAATGTATTTGAATATAAATAAATTTTACGAATGTATTTTAATCATAAATAAAATTTTATAAACAATGTACTGTAAATCATTTCCAATATTGGTTTATCAAATTATGTAAAAAATTTTAAACACAATTTAATACATGACAACAAAAAAATGATTTCCAATCTTTACCGAAATATTTTCAGGCTAAGATTTCCTTAAAATAAGCAAGCTTGGTCCTGGAAGGATGGAAATCACTGGTCTGTGAACATATTCCAATTGGGGGGTTTTCCACCTGAACAAAAAGTATTAAGTCTCAACGAGCGATGCCATCAGGGGTGAGCACCATAGTCCGTGACACTCTAAGTCCAGGCCACGAAGGCGCCCATCTGCTGCTCGGATAGCACTCACCCGAGATGGAACTTGGAACGGAGCTTCTTCAGGGCTCTGTAGGTGGGTCGGAGGTCATCAGCGTTCAAATGGCCCTCGACATACTCAGCGAGACTCGTGACATAACTCTCCCCAGGAGTTAAACATCTCTGTAGTTCTACTACTACTGACCTGCTCTAGCCTACTACTAGGCCTGCGTGACAGAGCCCTGTACTGGTCTTGGTTCCCAACAAGCCTGGCAGCGCGACTTTCCTCGATATTATCCAGCGTCACAGTAGAGACAAAACCACGCCTTGACTTCAATACACTCCTTGGCAGCCTCGAGTTTCTCGTTTAAAGGTATCCCACAGTTACCGAGCACATTAAACCGATTTGAGACTGCCACTGCATACTCATAGGCACATGGCATCCTTCAGCTTCTCAAAATGAAACGCAGTACAGTATGGTTCCCTCCTGAGATTCTTCTGGACTTGACATGAAGCCAGTTACAAAGAACTCGGCACTCTAGTAAACCCTGCAGAATCCTCCAACGAGTACTAACGAGGATGTGGTAGATCTTAGCTACGCCTCCAGCATTACTATACCATAGCAGTGCAGCTCTGGTCTCTGATACCAGCAATTATCAACCTTCTGGACCTTGCAAAATTCAGAATGAGAGAACTGTTAATGTTACTGGTACCAAAGCCATGGGGACCAACACATAACTCTAGTCATCTCTCAGTGCCAGTAGTAGCATTGAAGTTTTAGTCTTAATTTGTTGATGCAGTTATTGCAGCTGGTCATCTATATCGTGGTTTTGGGTCCTTGACCTTTGACAAATGCCTGGAAAAAAGTGAGAACAGACCTTCAAAAAATGAGATTTCACCCTTTTTCAGACATTTGCATATGTCCATTGTCTGCTTCAGCATTAACACATGTTTAAGTTAGGCTGGTACCTTGAACACGGCTTATAACTGAGGCAGTACGGCAGAAACACTCTGAACAAGCTAAGCCAGCCGATTGTTCATACAAATGATGGGAAGCACACAGCGCTGCCAGAGCTTGAAAATGTAATTCCATACAAGTCTAGGGAACGCACTGCTTGCCTGTCGCCGATTTCAAATTTTTGTGGAAACAATTTTATATATATATATATATATATTCTCAGAACAATTTCCAGTTGCTTGACCTTTCCGGGATACTTTAGTCACACTGCAACAAGTACTACGGACAGTCCAGGACCCAAAAGCACGAGTCAAAATGGCAATAAAATCTTTCAAGTCTGTTCAGATAAGTTGCTCTGCTAGTATTTAGGGTATTGGTGCCTCAAACAATTATTTGAGTTAATATGATGGAACAGATATGGGTGCCAACATTTCACAACAATTTATCAAAGCCATTCATGAATTTCCACCATGGTGTGTAAAAAGTGCTAAATGGACAAAATTAAGACCCATATGGATCATTTTCATTTTTATTAAGAAAATGTAAATGCAAAACAATGGCAGTCTGGTACCAGTCACACTATTCATGAACAAGAATGAGATTCAATGGACAGTTATGGTAAATATATTTAACAAATCCATTAAAAAAAATTTTGATTGAAAAATATGAATGGGTTAGCTTTTTAATAGCCTTATGCCACTATCACAACTTTAAAAAACTTACTTAACCCTACGTAAACTTATGATTTACTTAAATTTCTTATCAATACAGATAAAAAGAAGACAAATGAGTGTTTTTATCTAAATTAGTCTAGTTTTGTCATGATTAACAAATCACTCACAACCCAGTCCTCACTAACAGGTCAAATGCTTCACACCAGAGGGAAGGAAGCAGCACTAGCAATGCCACACATATTGTGGTGGTTGCGGTGCATCATGATGAAACCATCTGAGCCCCAAGTGGTGCCCCATGAGTTCTTAACAATCCAGTAAGCAGTGCCGTTGTCATCCTTGCCATAGCCAACCACTAGCACACCATGGTCAAGGTCTTCAGCATTGCACTCGGGCTCAGTGTAGACGCCTGCCAGATAATAAATAAACAAGATTAGAGGAATGAGGTTATCAAGAGGGAAAAGTCGGTAGAAGAGGAAGTCTTAGCAAATAGAAGTATGACAAGTGTAAGGAATCACTGAATACACAGAAATCTTTGTTGATATAAAGAAGCACCAACACTAATTAACTTATTGGTTCACCTCAAAACCTATGATTCCTCAAACTTACAAGAACCTCAATAAGTTCCTCACAACCTTTTCCCTATTCACATTAACACCTTCTACTCCCTTATCTCGGTTAATTATCCTTCCATTCCATACCCGCCGTGACTAATTCTTTTCCCTTCAATTTGCTATTTTCTTTTTTAATTGGTCATATACACCATCTTCCGATCTTTAAATCACACATACTCGAAAATGTTTTGACTTGTCCATTGTACATACATCTACCCACAGATAGTTCCAAGGTGCTGCTTTTGCCATGTTTCTTCCATCCGAACTTTTCCAGTTCTATTTACCAGGTAAGGCCTGTGTCCTTAAAATTATTGAGTCATGCTCCCTTATTTTTTGCTTTGAAACCCTTCATTTTTGTCTGTGATTAACTTATTTTTCTTTCCCTCATACAATGCACTTCTATCAACCCTCTAGTTCAATTAAAGACTGATTATTCCGCCTTACTTTCCATAGAAAGTCACTCTGAAGAAAGCAATAGTAGAAACGTTAAGAGTTAAGTGCTTCTGCTTCATTCAGGGTTTTCTCAACACCATCCCAACTTTTAAAGAGAATTATATAATTATTTTGTGTATAAAATTGGGCCTGCTTATATGTTGTAACCTTCATGCATTACTAAAATTATTTTTCCCCTCAAATACAAACATTGGCTTTGATGGCATTAAAAATATGCAGTAACTATATCTTTGACAGTGTCACACTTACCATGGTGGTAAAACTGGAAAGATTCATGGGAGGCATCAATAGCCACAGACACGGGCCCCACGGTTGCCACAGCTTTCTTGAGTGCATGTTCATTGCCTGCACGCACATCTACAAAACCTGTGTCCTCTGCTCCAGCGGTTGAAGGGTCATAGCGGCAGTTATCATCCTATAAAGAAAATAAATTCATGATACAAATATATGATTTTTCAAATTTGAAACAGATGGGAAGAAAGAAAATTCTTGTCTCAACCAGTCAGAGAAACTTAGACCAGGTAATGGGTACATCTACACAGAATTAGTAATGGTAATAGTACGAGCAACTAATAAAGTCAGTAAATAGTCTTAGAATCATGTTAGGAAAAGATACTGTAATATTATTCATTCACTTTGCATTTGGCGACACTTACGTAGGACCCAATTTCTTGGCAAGTGCAGAAATTACTATACATACAACAGGATAATGCATACTCAAAATTATTTTGAAGGTTGCATAGGCAAAAACAGTATTTTGAATAACCCGGCAGATAATGCCATGTCTTTCCATCAGTGTATATATTGCTTGTACAGTGGAATAGGGTGCAAACTTAAAACTTCTAATATTATAAAATTCTCTTAACGAATGTTCATGTAACCCAATCATTCTGTACGCTTTCATTACATCTGCAACTTGCTCTAATTTGTATTTGGGGGGTCGGGGCAAAGGTTAAGTGGATGTATGGCTCAAAAGGCGTAACTCTTCCAGTGTGCAATATTACAATTGGAATCATATTGACAAAATGAATAAATTTACAAATTATTTCGCTCACATTATTTTTTTCCTATTTCTGTAACACTATTTATTCTTTTCTTCCTAGCCAAGTGGTTGGTGCCTTGGAGTGGTGAGCTAGTTTCCAGCGTTAAAGTCATGTCTAACAAAATCTTTCTGCAATCTTCACATGACCATCAACCCTTCATTGAAGTATGCATTGTGGGACATTAGTGACATGATTCTATAATCATTACAGGCAATACTTTAAAATTCCTACCCACGCCAACATGGATAAGAGCCAACCATCACAGCCCTCAAGTGAAACGGCTTACAGGCCCTATTGGCTCAAACGTAAAGAAAAAAATAATGATGCCCACATAGGTTTATCCTCAATATACCCATATACAGAAAGGGTAAATTGGTACTTTCAACCAGTAATTGAGTAAGAGATCAAAAATACTCATATCACATGCATTTTGATGTGTTAAGAATAATGGTCACATTAAAAATAAGAAATACCTCATTTTGCAGTTATATATTTGAAAATACTTGAGTGGCTTTTTTGGCACTCGTGGAGAATGTGGGTCCCGGTGTTGTGCGAAATGTCAACGCGCGAAATCTTTTAGTCCTCCATATTTCACTGGTTTTACAGCTTAACTGCTGCCCTGATACATGTTAAAGGCAACATTGAGGCACTAGGTTTCCATGAGAGCACTTATAAGGATTAATAGTTACTCAAAAGCTTAAAATATCCGTCAAAAAATTCAAACAGGAATAATTATTATGATTCGTCTGGATACCATTGCATCTAACTGCTCTCATAAAATAACATTTATCAAGGCAGCAGTAAACTTACAAAGCATCCAAATCAAAGTGAAAAAGCTTAACCTTCTCCTAGCTAGGTTACCTAAGTATATTCTTTGATTTACATGTTTTACAGCATTACTGCTGCCCTGAAGCATGTTACAGGGTACTCTGAGACACTTAATTATTTTATGAGTAGTTAGATGCACTGGTATCCAGACCAAGGATAATAACTACACCTTTACTTCTACTACTAGCTCCCAATAGGCAGAGCTTGGCTAAGTAATAGGCAACAAAGGGTTACAATTAATGGTTCTAAATCTGAATGGGGACTGGTGATAAGTGGAGTTCCACAAGGGTCTGTTTTGGGTCTATTACTATTTTTGATTTACATCAACGACTTGGATAGTGGGATTAGCAGTGATATCAGCAAGTTTGCTGATGATACCAAGGTAGGTAGGATTATTGGATCACAGTCTGATGTAAACATTGCAGGGAGACTTAGATAAACTTAACAAGTGGGCAGTCAAGATGGAATTTAATATTGATAAATGCAGCGTTATGAATGTTGGTAGAAAAACCCTGGTAATAGATACACCATAAGCAATGTATCGCTGAAAAGATCAGAAGGTGAAAAAGATCTTGGAGTGAGGGTGAGCCCAGACCTCTGACCTAGGAAACAATGTATTGAGGCCAGAAATAGAGCTAATAGAGTATTAGGATTCATTACTAGAAGTGTTAAAAGTAGAAGTGCGCAAGTTATTCTAAAGCTTTATCTGGCTCTAGTCAGGCCTCACCTAGACTATGCAGTTCAGTTTTGGTCTCCATATTACAGGATGGATATAGCCTTGTTAGAAACAGTGCAGAGAAGGATGACCAAAATGATACAAGGGATGCGTAACTTTAGTTATGAGAAGAGATTGTAGTTATTAAAATTACACTCACTCGAGAGACGCAGAGTAAGGGGCGATCTGATAGAAGTTTTTAAGTGGATAAAGGGATTTAATAAAGGAGGTAGGAAAAGTTCTTACGGCTTTTAACCAGGGTAGAACAAGAAGTAACGGATTCAAGCTGGAAAAGCGTAGATTTTGAAAGGAAATGGGGAAAAACTGGTTCACAAATAGGGTGGTGAATGAGTGGAATGGTCTCAGTTGACAGGTAGTTAGTGCGGAGTCATTAGGGAGCTTCAAAGAGGGGCTGGATAGGTTCATGGATGGGGATGAAAGGTGGATGTAGGTAGTGTTAGGTGACAGAAGCTACCACGTGTAGGCTTCGCGGCCTCTTGTAGCTTCCTTATTTTCTTATGTTCTTTACGCATAACGCACACCCAGCTTTACTTTTTGAAGTGAATATTAACGTGAATAGCTATTGAGTAACTATTATTACTTTTAAGTGTTCTCATGGAAAGCTAGTGCCTCTATGTTGCTTGTAAAATGTATCAGGGCAACAGTTAAGTCTTAAAACCAGTGAAATAAGAGATGAATGGAGGGGTCTACAGGATTTCGCACTGACAATATTTCAACACCGGGACCCACATTCTCCACAAGTGCCGGCTTTTTCGCAAATGTATCGGCCGTGTTGTCACATGTATTGGTTTCGCAGTTTGTATCGGCCGTTTTTGGTAAGTCGGAGACTTACTGTGCATGTATCTGATTTTCCAAAAATTGATAAATTTGTTTTATGGTTTGAAGTCTTCCAAGATGACTCCACAGCCAGGCCCAATTTGCCAGTGGTTTACCCCACCCACTTCTTAGTACTTGAGGTGTCAGTGTCAGCAATATGTTGCCCCCCTATAAACCACACCATAGCGACTTACTGTCCTATTCACACTCTTGGATGCTTGGGCCCCTGTGACTCGATGCTACTTGAACCCCATCTGTCAATCCTGTTCTTCCCCTTCCTCTTTCACCTTCGGCATTTAAATGAATGCCATTAATAATGCTCTCTTTCACCTTCGGCATTTAAATAAAGGCCAATAATAATGCTATCATGGAACAAATTAAAATTGTTGTAGCAGACTACTGTATAGCTATGTGTCTGTAAGCCCATATATACCTAGGTGTAATTGTGTATTTGGTTGTATAGTATATGTAAGCTGCCTGTGCCTCCTGATTAAATAAATCCTAATCATTAGCATGGTTTTGTTTCCTCCCTTACCAGCTATTCCACCCCCTCGAGTCACCATTTGCTGCCTATTCTCTGCCCTGTAGCATAGCTTTGTACCCACTGTGAACTTGTGAAGGCAGCGACTTCAGACTATCTAGTATCTCACGCATACAAGCACACCTTGATAAATAGATATGGAGCCAGGACCACACAAGTTTAGCTCACGCCCTGTATGCTACTAGGTAAATTCACATACACACACTTGTCACCTTCTGACTCTTAATTCATTCAGTTGCATTACCTACCAAGTTCTGTAAACCGTATAATTAAAGGCATTGATTGCATTGTACATTACACAAGTTTTGTATGACATTCTTGATAAGAGTGGACAATGACTCACCTCACCCTCGTAAGGATAGCCATTCTCGGTGTCAATGCCGCCGTTGTCTTTGATGTACTTGAAGGCATAGTCCATGAGGCCACCATTGCATCCATTGTTGCCATACTTAACGGAGCAGTCAATCAGATTCTGCTCGGAGAGGCTCACTAGCTTCCCTGACTTTCTGAAGTGTTGTCCCTCAAGTGATCCAGTCTGAAGAAAAAATAAATGTTGAAATAAAGGATTGTCAAGCACACATCAGATATTACACATTAAAATTGCAAAGAGCTTGATGAAGAATGAGACTAAAGGGATGACTATGAAACACCAACACAGGCTCTGCAGACACTAATTAGCTGAGAGCATTTCAAACAAGGCTTTAACTTTATTGAAGAAGCTAGTGGTAGTGACCAGCCTGAGGTACTCACAGCAGAGAAGGACCAGCATGAGCCACACTGTCCCTGGTCCTTGATGGGAGTCACGGCACCCTTCTCCCGCCAGTCCACACTCTTGGGCAGCACAATATCATCATCAGGACCAATGTAGGTGACACCAGTGAATGGCCGGCTGGCCTGGTAACTTCCAGCTGTGCGGTTCCATCTGAATCCATTCATTGTCGAAACAAACTCTTGATGGAGCTGCAGAATGAACAGAGATAAAGTTACTCCTCCCATATTTTCTATTTCACAGCATCATTACTTTTCTTTTTAAGGCACCTGCATATGTTTGGTTGTTAATGCACCTTGATCTCAACTAGACTTTGAAAACATAGATTATGGGTAGGTCTCCTTTTACCATTGCCATTGACTAGTAATGTATCTAAAATCTGTGAAAAAGTTATAAGCAAGAGTGGACAGAATACTTAGAAAGAGAAGGAGTACTAACAGATAGAAAATATATATTTGGAAATGGAAGGTCATGTGTGCGAACTTTTTGAGCTTTTATCTAGTCTAGAGTAATGGACATAACACATGAACGGGATGGGATGGTTGAACAGACTGGACATATCTGGATTGTATAATAAACATTTGACAAAGTCCCACTTTGACTATCCTATCTTTGACCACATAAAAGACAATCCTGGATATTAGAAGAAACTAGAACAGATGGGAACCACAAATGAATGAATGGAAGGGAAAATAGTGGAAATAGAAAACACCACGGGGTACAGAATTGATTTTGTTCATGATGTACATTTATGACCCACTGAATGGAGTAAAATTAAGTAAGTTTCTTCAAAAGAGGCAAAGTAAAAAAACACGAAATTACTAGGATGGTAAACGATAACATTAAAGATTTAAGAAAAATGTATGGAGTAAAAGCTGGGAAATATAATTAATTAAAGTAAATGCAAATGTGTTGGGAAAAGTGGAGACTTGCTTGACCCTAGGAATAGTAACCCAGGATGATTTCACCAGAGGTATCTTTTTAGCCATTAAATCAATCAATCACCAGAGGTATAATAAAGTATATAATCATAGCTACATATAGAATATTGACGAAGCTAAAAATAGCTTTTCACTTCATGGAAGGAAAAGAAAGATATGAAGATAATAACTACGTACCACAAAGATCAGATAAAAGCTATGCTACACAAAAATGGTGTAGTCTCCATAAAAAAAGTTAAAATATTAAGAAATTAGAACAAATACAAAAAGAGCAACTAAAATGAAGCCATACTTGATAAATCTTTCTTACCCACAAGGAAAGACTATCAATAAAGGGTTAACAATATCTGCTACCAAGTACCCATCCTAGAGCATTCTCTCATGGCACGTGTATTGTGTGTGCTTTCCTGTAAAGTTTCAAATAAATATGTTCATAATTTCCTATTATGAAAATTATAAACATATACTGCACATACATAGTACAGGAGACAAAAATATTGTGCATAATGATAATTTAGTATTATAATTGTTCAGTCTATACATTTTAATGGCATTTTTTTTATTTTTTTTTTCCGGAACCACCCAGACCCTCCCTTTATGTAAATTAAACTTTAAATTTAATTAACCACTTAAAAAAAATTAGTAAACGAAATCTATAATAATATAGGCAAAAGTGTGTCTGTCTGTGTGTCCGCGATAGGTGCCGCCCCCAGTGGCGCAATCCCCTCATATGGCACAGTTTTGGAACCGGGTCGAGCAGGGGAAGGTTTTAAGCCCACTTATAGGATGGTCCGAACATTTTTTTTTTAGCAGCCTATTAGCGAGAATTGTGAAGAAAAAAGAGTGGGTTGCGAGAATTGAGGAAACCTTTATGTAGGGTGATGGGTAATGGGTGAGTGAATGGGTGGGGTGATGGGTAATGGGTGTGGGGTGATGGGTTGGGGGTGTGGGATGATGGGTTGGGGGTGATGGGTGAGGGAATAGGTGGGGGTTGATGGGTAATGGGCGAGTGAATGGGTGTGGTGATGGGTAATGGGTGAGTGAATGGGTGGAGGGTGATGGGTAATGGGTGAGTGAATGGGTTGGGGGTGATGGGTAATGGGTGAGTGAATGGGTGGGGGGTGATGGGTGAGTGAATGGGTTGGGGGTGATGTGAATGGGTTGGCGTTAATACATACATTGCTACATCCATGATTTCAGGAAAGCTAGAAGGGGCTATCTGGAGAGTCTTGTGTTTACCAGGAGTCCGCATGGCGGCCTGTCTGCAGGAGCTAGCCAAAAAGTCCGCCCTGGCTTTGCGGCTAGTTATCAATAAATAAACTTATTGAATTATTGAGAAAAGGAAGATATGAATAACAAAGAATAACTTTCCCCATAGAAGTATCGGTGTCTGGAATGGACTAGAAAAGGTGATAGCACAAAGAAGTGTACATACAGAGAAAACTTTGATAACTAAAGATGCTGACAACCACACAAGTATAACGCAGACCCTAATATATATGCTCGTGTAGGTAAATATTTACACACACTTCAGTACTCACCATATCACCATACTTGTTCATCTTAAGCTTGTAGGTTTTCTGGCCAGAAGAATACAGCTTGTTGTGGTGAGCAATCTTGTGCTTGTTTTCAGTGAAGATCTTCATGCGGAATGTGTCCTCCAACTTGCTGGTGTATTTTTTGCCATGTTCCATCTAAAGAATGGAAAAAAGTTAGAAAGAAGTCATATGGAAAGTAAGCTGCTTTAAAATTTCTAGAAACTAAACTTCTGAATGAGAAATATAATTATAATTAGTAATAAAAAGTGTAATCAATGTTAAGTCACTCCCTCCTCGGCCTCCCTTAGCCTTCCCTTGTCCTCAGCTGCTACCTCTACCACTGCTTCTTCAAACTCTGCTTCCCACACCATGTGATTAAAGCCTCCTCTTAAGCACATTTATTTATTTTTTGCTTATTGTCCAACTCCATTCTTAAAACATTCCTTTACCCACACTCACCTGCCATACCGAGGTGCTAAAAGGCCTTTTGACTTATATACTAGTCTCTCCACTAGCAGGACACATATCTTAGGGGTGCTATTAGATTTATGGGTTGAAATACACCTGACACTCATTTAACACAACCTAACTTTATTAAAATTCAAAGTTTAACAAAAAAATATTGTTTCGGGCGTACAAAATTTGTAGTCCGCACAAAATTGTCTGAATTGTGAGAAATCAAAGGGAGCATAGATTTGTTTCACTTTAACGTATGATTTCCCAGGAATGTAACTCCTGTATTAAACAAGGTATACGTGTAGAGTAATTATGATCAAATAAGCTTTCATTGGATACCGGGGAGAAAGAAGATACCGAGGAAGCTGAATAAAGAGCTTGGTGCATATTTCATTAAGTCATTATTTAAATTATTAGTCATTGTCTTAAAAGATTAAACTTGGTGTAAAAAGGTTATTTTGCGAAAATATCTTAACTTCAGTGACAAGTCACTTTACCCCAACCATTAAGGGTTGAATGTCATGGTAATACATAGTTGCAATGAGAGAAAGGCATGACCAAACTGATGCCTGTCACATGAGAAGAGCAACATCCCCTTGGAGGGGAGGGGCTTGAAAGACCCTCCAAAGGTGGAAGAGATATGGAAGGGTATGGCATGGGGTCAGGCAGACATAAATGATTATCTTGTGAAAACTTTTACAGGCACAGGAACTATAGGGAGCCTGATAGAGCTTTGGACATGAAGGGCGGAGCCCCTCATGACTAGAATGCCATAAACATGGGCATACAAAACATTATTATTATTATTGATATAAATCTCATCTTATTTTTATTGACTTATTGGCCTCCATGATAAAATACTTTTTTTTATTCATTTTACATAAGTAAGGCATGAAGCCTAGGTCTGTTGAGCGCAAGCTCCTATACAGACCTGTTGCTTAGATATACAAAAACGTGTTTAGCAAGTGGATTTAGGCCATTGGCTAACCATTCATCTGAAATACTAACTCACCTTGAAGGTTTCCCATTCTTCCATTACTACAGCAAAGAAGGAGACAGACGAGGCCGAAGCCACCGCTGCCAGCAGCACAAAAGCTACACTCAGCTGCATCTGTAGGAGCAAAAAAACATTTTCAATCATTATAACATTTTGTTGCTGTGCACAGCCATAAATTCTAACACCAGGTCATCCTGCTGGATGGCTAGGTCAATACCCCCTTGACATAGGCCCATATTAATCATACAAGTCCATTGGGTGACAAGGTTCAAACATGTATTACACGGAAGCTATAAGGTGCCAGGAGGCCTACACGTGGAGACTCCCTTTGATACATATACTGTACATTACCGACATCCACATTTCACCTCTATCCATAACATTGAATAGTCTTCTTGAGACCAGTCTCTGATAACCGAATATTCCAGCAGCCTACCACCCTTTTTGTGAACTATTTCTCCCTATCTTTTTTCAAATTACATTTTTCAAGTTTGAATCAGTTTTTGTTCTATCCTGATAGCTAATCGTAAATAGCTTTCCTACATCTTCTTTATTGAAACCCTTTAACCACTTTACTTCGATCTTTACTTAGATTAGATCACCTCTTGCTCTACGCCTCTCCACTCATAACTAAAGTAATGCATTCCCTTTATCATTTTGGTCATCCTTCTCTGCACTGGGATAAACTTAATTTGGTCCTGGTGATTTAAACTTAATTATATATGCGTATACCCTTTCACAATTTCCTTAGTTAAAATCACAATATTTTTTTAGTTTCTCATCATCCTCACCTCACCAAATAATTTCCTTGTTATATCTTTATCATCCATCTTATGTCATACAAAGACCCAATATTATGTCAACGGCAAAATGAATACTACAGCTTTAATAAATTCACGCCACCCGTCAGCTTTGGCGTCAGGTTCGTGTGCCGAGGCCTCCTGCATCTGACGCTCACTGGACGTTTCAAGAGCCCAGTCACAAAGTAGATGAGAGGAATTAGGTTATGAGAAATGCCACAATAAAGGGTAAAATTCTAGAGTCCTTTCCCGCCCTTATAAGTTTGTTTTATTTTCTCCAGACCTTCATAGATCCCTTCAGATAGCTCTAAAACGTTATTATAGAATGGGGGAGAGATGCCACCTTCAACCCCCCCCCCCCTATATTACCCCCGCCCTGGACCCCCCAAAATAATATTACTAACCTAACCTCACTATAACCTAACCTTACCAATAACATCCTAGCGAGACCTAAGGGCTAGAAAGTACTAGAATTTTACTAGGTTAGTTTAGGTTATATTGAGGTAAGGTTAGTATTTTTTAATTTTTTTATTATCTCTTCCCCACTTTATAAGTAAGTTTTAGAGGTATCTGAAGAGATCTGTGAAGGTCTGGAGGAAAAAAGCCCACTAATAAGGACGGGAAAAGACTAATTTTACCCAATAAAGGACATATCCCTAGATGCGGAGAAGAGGAAGAGGGGAAAATGGAAGAAAAATAAACAGTTGGATAAAGCTAAGTTTGAATGACTACTTAATAGGGTACCTGGTACTCTCATCGAGACACCAACACTACTCTCGCCGTAGTGGAAAGTTTCGACGACAGTTCCACTTGTAGGTAATTGTTAAAAGGAAGAATAAAGGCGTATTTCATTATTGGACCAAATTTTTCAAAGCAATTATTTTATATTTAGTTTTGATGTTTTGAATTAATTTAACTTGTTTGTGACAAATTAATATTTTTCATACGACCCTATTCTTCCAAGTTTATAAAAAGAAATTTCTGAATACATTACCTTTATTGCATTTTCCTATTTTTGTTTTCTTTCTGGTAGCTTTTTAGTTCCTTTGAGCGTTTAGCGGCCTCATTTGTTGTGCAAATTAATAATAACTATAACATGACCATGACAATCTTGACCCAACGATAATGGGGCGAGCTATAAAGATCAGGGAAAATGTGAGTAAAAAGGTATAAATTAAGAAAAATAGGTGAATAGAACCTAACCTAACATAGTGTACCTGAATTTTAGAAATTCATTGTACAAAAAAACAGACAGGCATACACTATATGATTCCACAAACCCACTGGGTATGGTAAGATTGCCCGCTAAGGAAACTACAATAAAAGTAATAAATCCCGTAATTTCTGACAGTAACAGTTAGGTTACAGACAGGTCAGGTTACAGTTTGGTTAAGTTACGGTCAGGTTAGGTATGCAGAATCACAGGTAAAAACTGATTAGGTATATGTATATATATATATATATATATTGAGTACTGTAATATCAAGAACAGTGTTAGAAAATAGGAACACTATGACGTGAAAAGTTGGAACACTCTTCGATGGATAGAAGAGTCATATAAGCAGTCGAATAAAGGTATTTATTACTTTTATTCCAGCTTCTTTAGCGGGTAATCTTACCATACCTAGTGGTTTTGTGGCATCATAGTGTATGCATGTATGTTATATTTTCTGTGCAATTAATTTATCGAATTCAGGTAGGCTACGTGAGGTTAGGGAAATCCCAGGAAAATAGATAAAGTTCCACCTGGAAGAAGGAACTAGAGATGGAAAAGGAGAGAAACTGTGGGAGAGGAATGGAACAAGATGGAGATAAGAGATATCAAAAAGAAAATTGAGAAGAATGGGCTAGTTTAATGGCAGGAGGGAATGGCCAGGAAATCAACGTTGCAGTGCTACAAGAGGAAACAGAAACCAGAGGGGGTGACCTGGCATATAGGAGACTGGGGGAGTAAGTTACTATATAAAGCAAGAACAGACACTTTTGAAGTCAACGGAAGGAACAGGGAACTGGAGAACCAGAATTGTAGCTGCAGGGTAGGAGAGAAAGAAACCGTGGAGCATGTCATTGTGGAATGCAACAAGTATAGGAGTCAGAGGGAAAGGTTGATAGCGTCAATAGTAACAGGCAGAGTAGTGGGTCAGGAGCAGGGTTGTGAACTTTTGTAGCCCACATTATCGTACCAAGCGACCAAAATTATTGTATTTGCAGATAAATTATCGTCCAACCTTAGCAAAAATAATATAGTCAGTAGATAACTATATATATATATCATTGAATTCAGCATTCCACATAAAAATATTTTCTCTTTTCACCAAAATATATAATATATCCAATCATGACACAAAATTCCATGTTAATTTATTTTTTCCCAAATAAATGAAATTAAATAAAACAAAAATATATTTAGTAACATGTAATGACTCAAAAGAAGCTGAACTCGAGAACTCTACATAGCTATCATCCTCAAAAGAAAAGAGGAATTCCTGTTTCCCCTCTATTCTTTTATCCCCTGTGTCAGCTGGTGCTTATAATGACTGTCAGTTGTCATCGACATATCGTATCATGTGTAGGTATGAAAGTAACACCAAAGCCATTCAACACCAAGATACCTCACTCCGGGGTGCCCTGTGGTGCGCGTGAAATCTACCTCCGCCGTGCGGCAGGAGTTAACCAGTCTGCTAGCCCATTCACTTGCTGCATATGACTATCAATGAAAATCATATAGACTATGGTTTATCAGTATAAAAGATATACTGTTATCTTCGGAAATGTTTGTTCTATAATATTATCAAATAAAAAACCGTAAAACACACTAAAGAAATGCCATTACGAGACTGAAGAAATGCATGAACTTACTATTCACTTCAACTCTTCGCCATTTAAAGCTTTGCGAGTCAACATTTACCATGAAACATATCAGTAGAAGCGCAATTTTATTAGCTTTCCATTGCTATATTTCGTTTTCTGATAAATTTATTAGAACCATGCATAAATTAGCGTTAACTAAATAAATAAAATCATCAATCGGGTAATTTTTCCGATTGATTGTTATTTATTTAGTTAACGCTAATTTATGCATGGTGCTAATTCATTTATCAGAAAAGAAATATAAAAGTGAATAAATAACATCAATCGGGAAAATTACCCGATTGATGTTATTTATTTAGTTAACGCTAATTTATGCATGGTTCTGATTCATTTATCAGAAAACTAAATATAGCAATGGAAAGCTAATAAAATTGCGCTTCTATTGATATGTTTCATGGTAAATGTTGACTCGCAAAGTTTTAAATGGCGAAGAGTTGAAATGAATATTCTTTGATCATATGCAGCAAGTGAATGGGGCCAGCAGACTAGTTTAATTAACACCTACAGCACGGCGGCACCACCGTCAGCGGATAACAGAAGTTGCATTGGAGGGACCGCGAGTGAGGTATCTTGGTGTTGAATGTCTTTGGTAACACACTCTCGCTTTTCCCTTACACATTGCGCTGCTAGAAGAGCACCGTATGGTTCCAGTTAGAAGTCGGTTTCTTACCTTTGTCTTGGTAAGGTTAATCTTGCTAAATACCCTCGCACAATCTGCTTTCTAATGCGGCAAGCAACGATCCAAATCCATGTCATACAAAGGACCAAAAGTCAAACTCAAAACTCTCTCTCTCTTTCTCTCTCGCGGAAGTTTACTTTTTTTTTGCGATGACAATTTTTGTGTGACTATAATGTAATTATATTTATGAGTCAATTATCGTATTTTCGTGTACGATTCTCAACCATGCATCGTATATCGTACGGATAGTCAAATTATCGTACAAGTACGATAATTATCGTACAGTTCACAACCCTGGTCAGGAGGCTAGAGCAGGAAGACGGGGGAGTGGGTGGGGGTAGGGGTGGGGGCTGTATACGGTGTTTGGGCTGTATGGGGACAGAAAGGAAACAAAGAATTTTAAACTTCACAAAAGTGTTCCTAACCCAGTGTTGGGAGACAAGAACAAAGGATACAATTAATTAGGATGTTAGTATAAGGATCGAAAACTAACGAAAATGTCTAAGCATCCCAGGTGAAATAACTGTAAAACTTTGGAAGAAGTCCTTCACCCCTATCTTTTTTTTCTTCCCCCTATAGCCAACAAGCCTGGGGAACTGGCGGGAATACGGGGTTTTTGGGTGGGGGAAGCAAATATAAGTGATTTATGGCTCCCCAAAAAATCATCAAAGTCACTATATGTAAAAATCTAACCTAACCTAACCTTAACCACAAAGTATACCTAACCTAGCCTTAACCACAAAGTATACCTAACCTACCTAACCACAAAGTAACCTAACCTAACTTAACCAAAGTATACCTAACCTAACCTTAACCACAAAGTATACCTAACCTAACCTTAACCACAAAGTATACCTAACCTAACCTTAACCACAAAGTATACCTAACCTAACCTTAACCACAAAGTATACCTAACCTAACCTTAACCACAAAGTATACCTAACCTAACCTAACTGGACTTTTGAATTTTTTGAGGCACCTCATATTTCATAGCGGCCGTGTGGGTTAACCAAGGCTGAGCGCACGCTGGAACCTTTACAGATGTGAAGTACAATAAGCATACAATACAGTGCGGTAGTTCATTTCAGTCAAAGCCGGAAGGATGAGTTCCAAAGTATTTCCATCTATTTTTCTAAATTAATTTACTTTTTTACCCACATTTTCCCTGATCTTCATAGACCTCCCCACTATCGGTAGGTCAAGATTGTCATGGTCATCATTCATGTGCACAACAAGGGTTCTACTGCAGTAAATGCATTAAAAGGCACTTAGTTATAACCGTCCTCAACTTGTAGATCTGATAATTTGCAACATTTTTATCCCCTACATCAGCCGTCAGAAATGAAAAATAACACATGGAGAGTCGGGGGGGAGGCGAAAGGCCTCCAGTGGTTAGGTTACGTAATAAATGCCCGGGTTAGCATAGTGATCTAGCAGGGGGTATGCGAATCCCTTCCCAAGTGAGGTTAGGCTACGTAATCAATGACCAGGTTAGGATGGTGAACTAGCCTAGGATGGGGGAGCGTAGCCCCCCCCCCCCCAGACTATTTCCATAGGTAACCTAACCTTATCCACAAAGTATACAGTTTTTTTTTTCTGGGTTTGCGCAAAATAAAACTATCTCCATTAGAACAAGCACCTATTGTAGGCCAAGAAAAAATAGTCGGTGTCTCTGAAAACGACCGCGAAACTGCCCTGTCTGCTGGGTATGAATGCTACTATAGGCGGCCCGTTTCAACTGGCGGCCCGAATCACCGGTACCCAGGGAAACCCCCCCGGCGAGGTTTGGTTACGTAACCAATGCTAGGGTTAGGTTAACCCTAGGTTAGTTAACTAGCGTGGGGGATCTGGGGGGGGGAACAGCCTCCCACCCAGTTATGTCAGGAGAGTATTGGTCAATAGGGATTATTGTACTAAACTGCAGTTTTACCGTATTGACAGTAGGGTTGGAAGGAGACCCAAAATCAAAATCTGATAAGGGCCCCATAAAGACTTGGGCCACCGGCTATGATTTACACGAACTGTTAGGTGGTGCAATAATTGCTGTCAGTTTTGGTCAAGATGGCTTTGTTTAGCTATAGCTGTCACGTAGTTGAGCTGACTAAAGGCTGAGCATGATCAAAGTGAAAACAATCATAAACGCACGGCTCATTATGATGGCACTGGGACTGGTCAGGAAATTAGAGGAAAAGAAAAGTATCGGTTACAAATTATTTGATTGGTGCGCATTGTAAAACCGATAACTCATAATTAACCGATAATTCATAATTAACAACGGTGTCATTCACAGCAAGACTAAAATTTATAAACCATACAAACAAGTAAAAGATTAAATGACAAGCAAACATAAGCCCTGCCGCCCTGAAAATTACGCAAAGAATATAAAAAAATAACAGAAGCTAACCCCAGATGCTCCTTATCCCCCCTTACATAACAAGATCCAAAGTAAATATACACGAAGGGAAACAAGTAAATCAATATGCGAAGAGTCTTTGTTTATCCCAAGACAACAAAGAGACTGTGACCCAGATTTGCTGCGTCACGGCTCAGGCCACGGCTACTTTGTCCACTGCCTCATGACACAGCCTGGATAACATGACTGTCTTCTTCATACACACGAAAGATTAATATGAGCTAGTAATTTAAACAAATACCTTGGGAAGACGTGTGGGAACAGCTGTTAGAGGCGTAGGTCGACAACCGAATGACCTTCTCGGAGTCTGTTTAGGGATGTTGCCAGCCACCGGTTCGGGAAATAGTGTTGTATAGTTGTACTGTCTATTAGGTATTACACATATATCCTAACTATATTACCAGGATAAAGTAACGCAATATATATCACTGCAATTATCTGAAGGAGTTATGATGCTTTATTTGTTTATGTAGTCCTTGTAATGTATATGTGTTTTACGTCTGACAGTTGTATGAGTGTCAGGTTGTTGTATAAATATAATGTGTATCAGGTACTAAACACGCATTCTAACCATATCATTATCCTAAAAGTAATGTAATATATGTCAATACAAACAAATGAGAGAGAAATAAGGGTTTACTTTGCTCCTAAGTGATTTAACACGAGCTTGAGTCCTACGTCTGGCCGCGCTGTGTGTCACGTGAGGCCGCGGGACATGTGACGCGGAGGTTGCATGTTTTGTGTAGCCATGACGTAATTTAGGAGTAATTATATGTTAGCGATTGTTGTGTGTTGTCTCATCAAATATGCAAGTCCTGAGATAATGTCGCATCGGTAATCATAATGGAGAACTACCGTAGATAACACTATATAAAACAAAAATAGTCGCCAGTCACTTGTCACTGCACTAATGTCGCCAGGCAATGTATTACGAATTTTAGCATCACTACCGACTTTTATGTGCCACTGAAGACAATCATGTAGTGTGATGTATATAATATAAACTACTGTGTATCATCTTCAGTGGCACATAAAAGTCTGTAGGGATGCTAAAATTCGTAATATAATGTGTGCCTGGCGACATTAGTGCAGTGGCAAGTGACTGGCGACTATAGTGTTATCTACGGTAGACTCCCTTATTTATCGGTACAAACTATTTAATTGTGTAAAATATTGTGGTTTATCTATTAAAGGTATATTAATTCACCGGAAACAAGAAGGAAAGAGCTTATATTATTGATATCTCGTCTATAGATAAGGTAAAAGCCAGCCCGCAAAGAGATCTCAGTTTTCAATACTAATAATAATCGAGCCACCTCTCTACACCTTGGTTTGTTTATATCTTTCCCGGACACTTGATGATAAAGGAATTCTTTATCATTATCTTTTTGTTATCTTGATAGCATAGTCTCGAATAGTATTTCAGTAAATGGCACCTGCTGATGAGTGACCCATATATTCGTTTGATAGTCACTACGAATTGTTGTTTTTCCTTAAGTAACAACAGACACTCGATTTTCACTTGATATTTTCCCACTTCACAAGTTTACACATAAGATGAATAAAGGCGTATTTTGTAGCGCCTCAAAAGAGTATAATTTTACACTTTGTAGCTCCTCCCACTTTTTTACACTCATTTCAGTGTACGGCTGCTGGATATGAGTGCTCAAAATAGCATAATTATAGGCTACACTCTACACAAGTAAGCGACTCGTCTATATAAGGCAACACATATGGAGAGACTAAATTTTTTAAGGCACACGAAAGACTGCATGACTATGTGAGGAAATAGAGGCACTGGACTGAGAGCTTTGATGCAGGAAATTAAAGCGAACACCTAAAAGTAATCACACATACAAGGAACAATAATATACTGTAGAGTGTATAATATAGGAACTACCACGTGTATAGGTTTCACGGCCTCTTGTAGCTTCCTTATTTTCTTATGTTCTAATATTTATTCAATCTTCATAATGTACTCTGCCGTTTATAATTCTTAAAAATAACAGGTTGCCATGTTGAAAGACAGAGAGAGAGAGAGAGAGAGAGAGAGAGAGAGAGAGAGAGAGAGAGAGAGAGAGAGAGAGAGAGAGGGGGAGAGGGGGAGGGGTGAGAGAGGCGTATAACCACATGAGATGAAGGGGCGGGACAGATTGGATTAATCAACCAGTTCAGGACAAGTACACACACACACACACACACACACACACTCAGCATTATCGCCAGAGCGGCCACACGTACTGTACATCGACAAAACGGTGAGTGTGTGGTATATTAATAGCAAATAACTATTCATTGGGGTTGCATAATATCACCACATTTATTTAATTACAACGATTAGCGAGTTTAGGTATTAAGTGTAATCAATGGGATACTATGCTCATCCATCTTAATTATCAGTATGAGGTAAAAAGACACCTGAGGTTCGTGAGGTATAGTTCATACTCATTGTATATAATTATCTAGGTATCATATATCTATTTTTTCACCTAAATATTCAAAGGTCTTTAATACAGGATTACGTTGATATTTGCAATGAATAAAACTTGCGGTCCTTTCAAACATTTTTCACACAGTAATTCTCAGATAATTGATTTAATGCCAAAAAGGAGGAAATGTGCCAGACATCAGATGTCATATGGCACAATTCTTTTATAGATCTATAGGGTTCCTTGGGTTGTATGCAGTAAAAAACGTCATTCAAAGTACAGCCATCTATGTATCTGTGGCACGCGCGTTCCCTGTTCTTTGTCACGTTGAGGGCGGTGATATGACAAAGCAGCTGTGGCCCACATATTATGTATGATTCACAGGTGACGCGGCTCATGTGACGGTAACTCCATGGTGCCGCCGCGGATGTTACTCACGCCCGGTGTGTGTTACTCCAAGCGATGGTTAACTGAATTACACACACACACACACACACACAGATACACACACACACACACACACACACATATACACACACACACAGAACACATACACACACACACACACACACACACACACACACACACACACACACACACACACACAGATACACACACACACATACAAACAAACACACACATAAAGAAAAAAAAACTATCCGAAAGAAAAACTACATAAACAGATACGGAGACAGAGCACCACACAAGTGTAGCTTATATATACCCTCTACATTACAACCAGCAGGTAAAGACAAGTAGGTAAATACGCACATAGGAGTATACAGACAGTACGTTTAATATTATACATGTCAGTAACGCGCGTGCAGAGAGAACAATGTGCAGTGATGTTAACCCCTTGATACCCAGAACGTAATTTTCTTTGTAATTTGGGTACCATTAGACGATTTTTAGTGACTATAAGCAATATTTTATAGTTATGACCTGTTTAGTATCCTTACCGACTAACTAATTTGGTATATTCAGCTACTTTTCGTAATTCTATGGCTCGACAACATACAATTTTCTTATAGCAAAGGAAAGATCTGGGCGTGAAGGGGTCTGCCACCTTCTTCATGCCTTTCCCTATAAAAGTAACTACGCCTGATCCATCTACACACATCGAGATCAGAGTAATATTCTATCAAGGTTTATTTTATATTTGTCTCTTATCCTTGAGACACTATTCAAATCTGCTACTTTATCACCATTTACCGAGAGAGAGAGAGAGAGAGAGAGAGAGAGAGAGAGAGAGAGAGAGAGAGAGAGAGAGAGAGAGAGAGAGAGAGAGAGAGAGAGAGAGAGAGAGAGAGAGAGAGAGAGAGAGAGAGAGAGAGAGAGAGAGAGAGAGAGAGTCAGAGAGATGAGAGAGAGAGAGAAAGAGAGAGAAATATATATATATATATAGAGAGAGAGAGAGAGAGAGAGAGAGAGAGAGAGAGAGAGAGAGAGAGAGAGAGAGAGAGAGAGAGAGAGAGAGAGAGAGAGAGAGAGAGAGACTTGTTGATTGGAAAATGTGAAGTGATCAGCATAACTGCAATACCGTGATCAGCATATAACGTAATACTACCCGGATCAAGACCACACAGATACAGTCCTGCTAAGTCACCAAGGATCTATTATCGCTCCCTCCGTCATCTGTTTGCCTGGTTGACTTTCTTAGCCATTTGTTCCTTACATTCAATCGAGTAAATCAGTAATCAATCAGTATTTTTATTAATGAAGAATTATGTTATTTCTTTATATATTTTTTCCAGTACGAGTCATCAAGTGCAGCACCTCCTAGCCCCTCATCTTCTCTTTTTGTTCCGTTGTTGAGTAACTACCTACACTAAGTCTTGAGCGGTGAAGGATCTTAGATACGTTCCCCTTCAATGTGACAGAAATAGCGGAGGGTTAACAATCCTATATACCCTACTGTGTGTGTGTGTGTGTGTGTGTGTGTGTGTGTGTGTGTGTGTGTGTGTGTGTGTGTGTGTGTGTGTGTGTGTGTGTGTGAACCCTTGCTACACCCTGAAAGGTGGTAAAAATAAGTGACACGTATAGCTGTGCCATATCAACATGTATATTGGATACAATTCATACAAGTCGTGTATTTCATGAAAATACAGACATGATGCACATGTGTACAGCCCGTTAGCTAAAACGGTCCATCTTTACTTGATTCGCTTAACATTTTGCGGAAATAAATACCACCCTTTTCTTGAAGATTTCACCACCGAGCTCACACCAGGGGGTATGAAGCGGCGGTCGCGATGCCACACATGTTGTTGTAGTTCCTACGCATTTTGATGTATCCGTTATCACCCCACGTAGCAGCCCACGAATTTTTGACCAGCCAGTACTCAAAGCCAGTCTCCGCGTCCGTGCCGTAGCCCGTCGCCAGCACGCCGTGGTCCAGGGTCACTTGGCTGCACCTGTCGCACACGTACACGCCTGGGACCAAAAGGGAGGAGGGTGCTCGTGAGTCCGTGACTGCTTTGTATTTTCTTGTACAACCCTATGAGTTGCCTCCTTTCATACTGAATCACGCATTGGCTTGGCATCAAACCCTTGTTATGTGGAGACCGCAAATCATCAATTCGTTTCAAATAAGTTTACTGATACGTAGATTTCAAAAAAGAAATAGGGAAAACTGGTTCACAAATAGGGTGGTAAATCATTGGAATGTACTCAGTCGTCAGGTAATTAGTGCGGAGTTAATAGGGAGCTTTAAAAGGAGGCTAGATAATTTCATGGATGGGGATGAAAGGTGGATGTAGGTAGTGTTAAGTAACAGGAACTACCACGTATAGGTCTCACGGCCTCTTGTAACTTCCTTATTTTCTTATGTTCTTATGTTCTGATGATATATTGCCTCATTAGAAAATAAGATCTAAGATAGGCTTTCATATTTTGGGGCTGCCATGTATGCACGAACAAGTGACCACATCAACTATAGTCTTTAGAGTTCACATGCTACTTACCGCTTTTGTATAACATGAAATTAGTGTCCGAGGCGTCGATGGACACAGCGACGGGGCCCACGGTGGCCACGGCCTTCTTCAGGGCCTGCTCGTCCTTCTTAGGGATGTCCACATACCCTACGTCCTCGGCACCAGCATATTGCGGGTTGTAACGGCAAACGTCAGTCTGTAAAAGAAAGAAAGAGAGAGAGAGAGAGAGAGAGAGAGAGAGAGAGAGAGAGAGAGAGAGAGAGAGAGAGAGAGAGAGAGAGAGAGAGAGAGAGAGAGAGAGAGAGAGAGAGAGAGAAGCATCATTGTAGTGAGGCAACTGTCACCAGGTCGGCTTCCTTCACACATCAAACACCATGTAATCGAGAGCTTCATGAATTTCACGCATCTTTAAAGCAGCTGCTCTGTCCCTGAACTTCCCTGGAGTTTTATTTACCCCAAACTGAGTCAAAAGCCACGTATATTATAATGAATATATTTACCTATCAGTTAATAAATGATAATACACAACATGGTCAATATACATAATAGTAGGTGTGTTGCCTACGGTCTTCCCTGGGTTATGCCGAGGCGAGCAGCGACAGCCACGCGTTTGCCCGCCATTGGGAACGGGACCGAAAACAGTGGATGTCCCGGCCAGAACTCATAAAAAATCGTGGGCTTCGCACAAAGTTAGATACATTACTATATGCTTAACTCTTACCTTAGCCTCGTAGGGATAAGCGTCCTCCGTGTCGATGCCGCCGTTCTCCCTGATGTACCTGAAGGCGAGGTCCATACTGCCGCCTTTACACCCGGCGTTGCCGTCCTTGTCGCTGCAGTCCACCAGATTTTGCTCCGAGAGACTCACCAGCTGGCCGGTCTTCCGGAAGTGCTGTCCCTCCAGCGAGCCCGTCTGGTGACAGAATGTATTTGGTATGTGACGAGAAGGAAATGAAAAACAAACAACCAAGCAAACTAAAAACACAGGACATTAATATTCAGCTAACTCCTCTCGTGCATGCGCCGCGGTGCACGGGATGCGTATCACGTCAGTGCATTAAAGTTTATCAGATAAAATGATGACAAGATGGAGGATTATATGCTTTAAAAATATGTAATGACTTGTATGTACACAAATGTTGTCAGGAAAAAAGTAGCATGATTGGAAAAAAGAGCGAGTGGTGTGGCGATGTTGTGATGCCTGCGGGGGCGGTGGCACACTCACGGCGGCGAAGGCCCAGCAGGAGCCGCACTGACCCTGGTCCTTGACGGGCGTGACGGCGCCCTTGTCCTGCCAGTTCATGGTGTCCGGTATAATCACGTCATCATCGGGGGCGATGAAGGTGGCTGCCCGACCTTGACTCCCTTCGGTACGATTCCAGAGCAGACCGTTCATGATACTCACGAATTCACTGTGCAGCTGAAACAATAGATATTGATATCTACTATTTTTTCAATTTAAGAATGTAGAACTACACTCTGTGAGTAAGATGTCGCAAGTTTTTTTTATCATACAAATCCCTAATTTCTAATAGTAAAATAAGAATTTATCACATTCATACTTTCTTGCCAGAAATTAATTTAATAATAACTTTACATGTAAGGGATGTTTTTTTTAGTAAATACGAAATGTCATCCAACCCTTTCACCTGAGAGCAATAGGATTTCTTGCTGTGGCCAATTTCCACCCACACATACACACACAGTTATTCTTATGCATTCGTAATGTTTATACATACCATGTCACCAAACTGGTTTATCGCAAGACTATAGGATGTCTTGCCGAGGGCGAACAGCTGGTTATGAATAGCGACCTTTTGCTTATTCTCCAAGAAAATCTTCATGCGGAAGTTCTCCTCTGTGACACTGTTGTAGGCTTTCCCGTGCTGCAGCTGTGGGGAAATAAGGAGTTAATGAACGTGTGATGCAGGTTTAGGCTTGGGTATTGTATTGCCTTCATACTTGTGCACGTGGAGTCTGAGGCCTCACCTTAAACACCTGCCACTCGTCCAGCAACACCGAGAAGAAGGAGACTGCTGACGCTGCCGCCGCCAGCTGCACCACGACCATCACGCCCGTGAACCACTTCATGGTTCAGCGGGGCAAGGCGATCGGTTATACTGCAGTCACACCAAAGGACATCACGATTCAGAACATGTCATGCAACCGGCCTACACATGGCAGCCTTGATTACCTAACATCGTCTTTGATCCTCATCTATAAATTGATCTAACATCCTCTGCACATTTTCTTTGTTAGGGGAGGAATAAGAAGAGATCTTCATGCACTCTGTCGATTACCTCAGCTCTATATAGTGATGGTATCTATACTCATCAGCTTATCATTTGAATTATGCTATTGTTAATGTCACTGAGCTAAGTCACTGAGCTTTAAGTCACTGAGCTCTAAGTTACAGAGCTCTAAGTCACTGAGTTTTAAGTCACTGAGCTCTAAGTCACTGAGCTCTAAGTCACTGAGTTTTAAGTCACTGAGCTCTAAGTCACTGAGCTTTAAGTCACTGAGTTTTAAGTCACTGAGCTCTAAGTCACTGAGCTCTAAGTCACTGAACTCTAAGTCACTGAGCTCTAAGTCACTGAGCTCTAAGACACTGAGCTCTTTTCGTCTAATGGTGGCACTGGCATTCAGGCCGTGCATTTCAGTCATGCACTTCCCCGTACCTCCTCCAGTACTGAGGTCGGACCAGTGTGAGGGAGAGGCCGCTGAAGTGCACGGGGTTATGCTTCGAAGGAAAAACTTGGATGCAGGAATCTCGTCAAACCCATCGTACGTGCGCTTAATACGCGGGTGTTATAATCTTGTTCCACTCAGCTATTACCCTATCTGTGAATCAGTTCCTATTTTTTGTTTCATAAATCTGCATTCCTCTAGGTTGAATCCGCCACTCCATGACCTAGCCTGTTCATTCACTGCAAAAAACTCATAGCAATTGGAACCATACCCTTCTCTCTAAAGAATCCAAATTAAGGTATGTACACTACTCTTTATAGGATTAATGTCTTAACCCCTAAACAATCTTACCATTCTCCCTGTACTGACTCTTAACGACTCTATAGCTATGGTATAATACGAAGACCAGAATCACTGCATAAACTACGAGCACATAGACACGGCCTGATAACAATAAAATTTTGTCTTGGGATTACCGCAGCGCTTCTGTTATCCACACTTAAGCTTAAGTAACGGATTCAAATTGGAAAAGCGTAGATTTAAAAAGAAATAGGGAAAAACTGGTTCACAAATAGGGTGAAAATGATTGGAATGGACTCAGTCGTCATGTAGTTAGTGCGGAGTCAATGGGGAGTTTTAAAAGGAGGCTAGACAAGCTCATGGATGGGGATGAAAGGTGGATGTAGGTAGTGTTAAATAACAGGAATTACCACGTGTAGGTTTCACGGCCTTTTGTAGCTTCCTTATTTTATTATGTTCGTATGTTCTTAATACTCTGTTGGTTTAATTATTGGTGTTAATGTTGTGGTTCGTGGGAGGGCGAACACCTGGCCATGGCGTGGGAGGGGTTGGTCACTTTCATAATGCCAGTCGTTCATTCACGCACCAGTCTTTGGGTCAATTATGTGGCTCGTATTAAGTCATTAGTGTTGACCGACAGTATACCATTAAACCAAAACATGTGCAGGAAGTTTATTGATGAGTGGAGCAAATTAATTGAGCGTTGTATATGGTTTAACGCACGAGTTTTGCAAAGGAATTATTTTAAAGTTAATGAACATGATTCTATTTTATGAATTGGCACATGAATTACCGTGTTACTAAGTTACTATGATGTGCAGGAAGTTTATTGATGAGTGGAGCAAATTAACTGAGCGTTGTATATGGTTCAAGGCACGAGTTTTGCATAGGAATTATATTAAAGTTAATGAAGATGATTATATTTTATGGAGTGACACATGAACGACCGAGTTGCTAAGTTACTAACCGTGCCTGCCTGTGACGTGGAGTGATGAGTGGCGCAAATTAACTGAGCTTTGTATATATGGTTC
>JACEEZ010007069.1:230000-257500 GCA_016584305.1 Chionoecetes opilio | reverse complement strand
TAGAGGGGAATATGTCCAGGGGGGAATCTGTCAGGGAGAGAAAATGTCCAGGGGGGAATATAAGCGGGCCCCCATAAGAACACAGGTAGCTACAGGAGGTCAGTTTGTGTTGGTAAACAAAGATAAGCGGCAGAGTCATGAGCGATGGTATTTGCTTGGCTTGATAAAATGTTATCTGATCGTAGACGTATGTACTGTACAAACACAGTGAACGAATATCCAAGACGCCCATTAACCTTATCACATTTACATAGATATCACATTTATCATAGACTAGCCGCAAAGCCGCCCTCCGGGCGGACTTTTTGGCTAGCTCCTGCGGAGGGCTATTGTTGGTGGGCCTTCGGCCCACCAAACACGGACTCTCCAGATAGCCCCTTCTAACTTTCCTGAAATCATGGATGTAGAAATGTATGTATTCCCCCCACCCATTCACTCACCCATTACCCATCACCCCCCACCCATTCACTCACCCATTACCCATCACCCCCCACCCATTCACTCACCCATTACCCATCACCACACACCCATTCACTCACCCATTACCCATCACCCCCCACCTATTCCCTCACCCATCACCCCCCACCCATTCACTCACCCATCACCCACACCCATTACCCATCACCCCACCCATTCACTCACCCATTACCCATCACCCTACATCCTCAATCCATTACCCATCACCCTACACCGTACATACGTTCCTCAATTCTCGCAACCCACTTTTTTTTCACAATTATCGCTAATAGGCTGCTAAAAAAAAAAAAAAAAAAAAAGTGATCGAATCATCTCATAAGTGGGCTTATACCTTCCCCTGGTCAACCCGGTTCCAAAATGTGCCATATGAGGTGATTGCGCCACGGGGGCGGAACCTATACCAGACACACACACACACACACACACACAACAGACAGACAGACAGACAGACAGACACACTTTCGCTTATATTTACCATTACCCATCACCCCCCACCTATTCCATCACCCATCACCCATCACCCCCAACCCATCACCCCCACCCATTCACTCACCCATCACCCCACACCCATTACCCATCACCCCACCCATTCACTCACCATTACCCATCACCCTACATCAAGGTTTCCTCAATTCTCGCAACCCACTTTTTTTTCACAATTATCGCTAATAGGCTGCTAAAAAAAAGAAAAAAAAAGTGATCGGATCATCTCATAATTGGGCTTAAAACCTTCCCCTGGTCAACCCGGTTCCAAAAATGTGCCATATGAGGTGATTGCGCCACGGGGGGCGGAACCTATACCAGACACACACACACACACACACACACACACAGACAGACAGACAGACAGACAGACACACTTTCGCTTATATTTACCATTACCCATCACCCCCCACCTATTCCCTCACCCATCACCCATCACCCCCAACCCATCACCCCCCACCCATTCACTCACCCATCACCCCACACCCATTACCCATCACCCCACCCATTCACTCACCCATTACCCATCACCCTACATCAAGGTTTCCTCAATTCTCGCAAACCCACTTTTTTTTTCACAATTATCGCTAATAGGCTGCTAAAAAAAAAAAAAAAAAAAAGTGATCGAATCATCTCATAAGTGGGCTTATGACCTTCCCCTGGTCAACCCGGTTCCAAAAATGTGCCATATGAGGTGATTGCGCCACGGGGGGCGGAACCTATACCACACACACACACACACAGACAGACAGACAGACAGACAGACAGACAGACAGACACACTTTCGCTTATATTATTATAGATAGATATAGACATCACATACATATCACAATAATTACAGGTATACAGGGAGGGTAGGTAGGTGAGAGGGCACAGTAATTACAGGTATACAGGAAGGGTAGGTAGGTGAGAGGGCACAGTAATTACAGGTATACAGGAAGGGTAGGTAGGTGAGAGGGCACAGTAATTACAGGTATACAGGAAGGGTAGGTAGGTGAGAGGGCACAGTAATTACAGGTATACAGGAAGGGTAGGTAGGTGAGAGGGCACAGTAATTACAGGTATACAGAGAGGGTAGGTAGGTGAGAGGGCACAGTAATTACAGGTATACAGGGAGGGTAGGTAGGTGAGAGGGCACAGTAATTACAGGTATACAGGGAGGGTAGGTAGGTGAGAGGGCAAGGTAATTACAGGTATACAGGGAGGGTAGGTAGGTGAGAGGGCACAGTAATTACAGGTATACAGGGAGGGTAGGTAGGTGAGAGGGAACAATACTTACAGGTAGTGTCAGTAGGGTAGTGCCAGAAGTACCTTATATTTCTACTTCATCACAAGAATATACATGAACATTTACTGCCTTAACTGATCTACCTTTTAAGCCATCTGTGGGATTAATAACTGTTAAAATTAAAAACATAATAAAGACAATGCATAAAAGATTATTTTGAGTATTTAGTGGGCAGAGCTGGGCAGTACTTAAATACTTTTGTATTTAAATACGTATTTAAATACATTTGTGTATTTAGAACTGTATTTATAAATACATTGGTTTTCACGTATTTAAATACAGTATTTAAATATTTTAATGAGTATTTAAATACATTGTATTTAAATACTCATAAAATAAAAATGTAAATACTTTCTAATCAGTAAATTACTCAATAACCTCAATTAATAATCTCAATTACTCAAGTTAATTAATCAATTACATCCTCCTTCTTACATCCTCCATTCCATCCTTCCTCCTGTCCTCCCTTTCTTTCTCTTCTCACTCTTTCTCTTCCCTTCCTTCCTTCCTTCCTTCTCTTTTCATTCCTTTCCTTCCTTCCATCTTACTCTCCTTCCCTTTTACTCCTTTACTTTATCACGGATTCGTTACTCTATCTTCCTTGCCTTTCCATACCTCTTTCCGTGCATCCCTTGCCTGCTTGCCCTCCTTTCCTTCCTCGCCTTACCAAGAAACTCACAACCTCACTGTGATCGTGTATTCACCATCAAGCCTCACCACTTCATATAATCCCTCTCAAAGACTACTGTATTCTTTGTCACTGTCATAAACAATACAGGAACAATTTCCTTTATGCGCAAATAGAGTGTGAGGATTTAGAAAATGTGGTGGTAATGTGGTCCTCCCGTGTTGTGTTTTGTTCGATGTGTCAGCCAATGTTCAGAAACTATGTTCGCGCGTGTGCTGCCTTACGTCTATGGCGTTCTAGTATTATGTTTTTATTGGTAAAAATACAGACATTATGCTAACTTGTTTGTGTTTGATTAATAGGCGTGCACGCGTACACCCCACCCATCCACACACACATACACACACAAACACACACGAGCGCACGCACACACACACCCAATCACACACACACACACACACACAACCACACAATCGTCACCACACATACACACCCACACACCCACAACACACACCACACACACACACACTTGGGGTAGCTCCGTGTGTAAGTGGTAGCAACCTCGGTTCACAACCGAGAAGTCCCGGGTTCGATCCCCGGGCGGAGCGGAAACAGTTTGGACTGTTTCCTTAAAACCCCAGCCCCTGTCCACCCAGCCGTGATGGGTACGGGTGTTAGCCGGATTTGTGACCTGCTCTCCGGGGTGCTGCTTCGGCCCAACTAGCCTAAGAATGAATGATAACAATGTTGATATGGAGAAGGGGCCATACGAGCGTTGCTCATGCCCTATAAAATACAACTTAAATGAATACAACTAGATGAATACACCCACACACACACACACACACACACACACACACACCCCACACCACACCCACACCCACACACACACAATCGCACACACACACACACACACACACACACACACACCCACACCAAGAGTACTATTATCATTTGTATAAATTCACAAGATGTGAGGATGTGGGATTAGATCAGAAGCTCCATCAGCTTGGATCCAGTTGCTCATCTTGAAGTTCATGTCAATAAAGCGTACTCGGGACACAAGTCTTGTAAAACCGCCTTACGTTCCAATCACTTTAACTTCCAACTTCCCTCATGTGGAAAAGCACCACACAAATAATCATCCTTATATGAAGACCCTACGGTGTTTCGTCTCCTTGAGGAGGTAAAAAGAGATACCATGTCCTCCACGATGACTTGTTTCACCGCGAGAAAATTATGTTTGTCTGTTATGAATGGCGACCTCGTGCCGTGCTGGCGTGGATATCCCTCCACGCCAGCCTGGACCTGCACGCCACACCGGCGGGGGTGTGCTTTGGCGCCTCCCGGCGTGGGAGCACCAGGCGGCTTGAGTGGCTGGGCCCCTTTCCCAGCCTCCCTGCGCGTGCAGAACCTGTACGTCTCCTGCCCATCGCAGAGAGTGCTGGTGGAGCTCGTGCCCGTGGTGGATCGTTCCTCACGGCTCGCCATGCCAAGGAGACACGTTGAGTGCCTCGAAGAGCAACTCGTCCAAAATCACCGAGGCCTACGGGCCTATAGGCACACTTGCCTGTTAGCCTGGGAGGTGGTGGCTCTTCTCACCTTACTGTTCAGTTCGTGCTTTCTCTGAAGCAGCGTCGCCCCAGAGCCAGCGACAGGGTCGACGTGTTTGTACCGCGACACGACGCATACTACAAGACCAGTCAGGAGTCTGGATCCCAGTTACTGGTGATGATAGAACCTCAGACCTTCTTGGAATACGTGAACCGCCGCGATTCCTTCCCCTCGATGGGCCAAACCGAGGTCTTCGTCGCTTCAGTTTTTTCAGCGTTTGGAACGGTCAACAAACGCGTCAAGATCCATGTCCTGCCGTGTCACCAGGCCCTTACGCATCCCAGCGCCAAATCGTCAATAACCATGTCATTCAAGTGTCCTGATCCTCCCCAGCTTCTGCCCATGATGTCAATTCAGGAACTTCTTCCCCAGCTCCAGACATCACTTGTCAGGCCTCGCATCATTCCCGTACCGTCCTGGCCCCAAGGCAGCCTTCACTCCTCCATTGTGTTATGTCGCTCCCCTCAGCAACTAACGACTTCACATCCTCGACCATGCCCACAGTCTATCTCTCCACCACTAAAGATTCAGCCAATCTCTCCGCTCCTAAAGATTCAGTCAATCTCTACACCCCTAAAGATTCAGTCAATCTCTCCACCCCTAAAGATTCAGTCAATCTCTCCGCTCCTAAAGATTCACCCAATCTCTCAGCCACTAAAGATTCACCCAATCTCTCCACCACTAAAGCTTCAGCCAATCTCTCCGACACTCATATCTCACCCTTTCCTCTGTCCCTCGCCCTACATGTCCTCTACCCTCGCAAGCCACTGATGTCCACTCCTCGCTACAGTACGCCGCCTTTGATGTCCCGTCGTGTGCCTACTCCTAAGCACCAAAAGTCCTCTCCCCGTCACCATCCCTCACCCGTAAAGTCCCCCTTCCGTCCATATGTACCGCCTCTGATGTCCTCTGTCCGTCCACCACCCCAAACAACAATGTCCTCTGGTCGTATCTATGTCCCATCCAAAACCTCCTCTGTCCGTCCACCACCCCAAACAACAATGTCCTCTGGTCGTATCTATGTCCCATCCAAAACCTCCTCTGTCCGTCCACCACCCCAAACAACAATGTCCTCTGGTAGTATCTATGTCCCATCCAAAAAGTTCTCTGTCCGTCAACCACTCCAAACAACAATGTCCTCTGGTAGTATCTATGTCCCATCCAAAAAGTCCTCTGTCCGTCCGCCACCCCAAACAACATCGATCTCTGGCCGTATTTATGTCTCACGCAAAATGTCCTCTATTCGTCCACCACCCCAAACCACAACGTCCTCTGTCCGTCTTTATATCCCACCTCAGACGTCCACTGTCCGTCCACCACCCCCACCCCTGATGTCCTCTGTCCGTCCACCACCCCCACCACTGATGTCCTCTGTCAGTCCACCACCCCCACCCCTGATGTCCTCTGTCCGTCCCACCACGCACCCCCTACCACTGATGTCCTCTGTCCGTCCACCACCCCACCCCCTGATGTCCTCTGTCCGTCACCACCCCACCATATGTTCCTCTGTCCTCCACCCCCCCACCTCAGACGTCCACTGTCCGTCCACCACCCATCACCCTTGAAATGTCCTCTGTCCGTTCCACCACCCCAACCCTGACGCCCCTGTCCGGTCTCGACCACCCCCACGCCGCTGACGTCCACGTCCGTCCACCACCCCACCCTGACGTCACTGTCCGTCCACCACCGCCACACCCTGCGCCACTGTCCCCAGTCCCCACCCCCTACACCCTGATGTCCTCTGTCCGTCCACCAACCCCAACCACAACGTCCTCTGTCCGTCTTTATATCCCACCTCAGACGTCACTCTGCCCGTCACCACCCACCCCTGATGCCTCTGTCCCCGTCCACCACCACCCAACCACAACGTCCTCTTCCGTCTTTATATCCCCCTCAGACGTCCTCAAATGCCCATCGCACCACCGCCCCCCCCTTGTGTCCTCTGCCCGTCCACCACCCCCCACCCCTGATGCCTATGCCCGTCCACCACCCCCGCCCCTGATGTCCTCTGTCCGTCCACCACCCCCAACCACAACGTCCTCTGTCCGTCTTTATCCCACCTCATAAGTCACTCTGCCCGTCCACCCACACATCCGAACCACAACGTCCTCTGTCCCGTCTTTATAACCCACCCAGACTTTTCCTCTGTCCGTGCCCCACCCTCACCACAACGTCCTCTGTCCGTCCACGACCCCCAACCACAACGGCCTCTTTTTTCGTGGTCCACAACCCCATCCCTTGATGTCACGTCGAATTTTCCCCTCCCCCACACTTACGATCTCCTCCCCGCCCAACATGACGCCCCAGCGCCAGACCCTGCAAGCAAAACCCCTGAGCTCCCCATCAAGCACTGAGGGCAAGGGAGCCTGCAAACCGCCACCAACCTAGGTAATAACCATCCTGGAACACGCCCACGTCTGCACGGAATGAATAGACTCTTCAGGAGTCTTCTTTTTGATTTCGACAAAGTAAATGAAGAGACAAATAGTAAAGAAAAACATCGCTGACCTATATCGGAAATGAGTAAAGAACGACACATGGTGAGTGAAGGCTTATGGGTAGTAGTTATAAGACCAGGCGAGACACAATTGGAAGGAAGGATGATGCCACCACGCACAAAGGGCTTCACTGAATAGGGAAGCGAGATAACGATAGATACCAAAGTGAAGCAGGGCAGCAGAGGCAAGGTCGTACAAAGGGGAGCAAAATGTACAAAAGGGCACATCATAATATACATATTGGAATACATCAATGCAATAACATGGTGCCTCAAGGAAGAGTTGAAGCGTCATGTTCATGACTGGTGAGGGTATTCAGTCAGCTAATGAAGTACAAATCTGATCAGCAAAACCATTCCTTTCTATTTCTATATAATTCTATAAATATCTATTATATCATATTACTTTTATTTCTTGTTCTATACATTAACTCGTATCTGTCTTTCTTTACTCGAATTTTTCTTTTTTTTTGCATTTTTCCTGTCTCCCACATTATTTAGGTTCAAAAAACATAAATGGGACAAGAAACTTCCAGACTCAAAGTCACCTGGAGCCTCGCGGTGCACGGCAGCAGCGGCGCCGTGGCCGCCCTCACGCTGTCCTGCAGGAGGAGCGGGTGTTTATGTATTTAAAGATGATGTATTTAGTATTTAGTATTTAAATACATCCGTAAAATGTATTTAGTATTTGGTATTTAGATACATTTTTCCCATGTATTTAGTATTTAGTATTTAAATACATCCAATGTATTTAGTGCCCAGCTCTGTCAGTGGGTAATATGTAGAGAATATTATGTAGAGACACTGCCAATAAAGTTATGGCATTTTGATCTCATGAATACAGTTATTATTTAGTCATAGGTACTCCATCCTCTATTCTGCTGGTACCTTCCATATTACACTCCTACCTCTTCTCTCTCTCTCTCTCTCTCTCTCTCTCTCTCTCTCTCTCTCTCTCTCTCTCTCTCTCTCTCTCTCTCTCTCTCTCTCTCAAGTATTTGCCAATGTATGTAGTTTCGTTGTATATATACGAGAGAGAGAGAGAGAGAGAGAGAGAGAGAGAGAGAGAGAGAGAGAGAGAGAGAGAGAGAGAGGAGATAACCTAGAACTCGCTTTATAGATGCGGAAAAGATACCACCGTGCCGAGACATGTGAGGTCTTCAAGGGTGGCTGATAGGTTTGGCCTCATAACGATAAGGTGATACAGAGACAAGATTAGTTCAGTCAGACGACCCAGATTGTTTGTGCTCTCGAGGCTGTGTCTTGACTCCTACCTGACGCCGACCCGACCCGACCCGACCCCCCCTCTCTCTCTCTCTCTCTCTCTCTCTCTCTCTCTCTCTCTCTCTCTCTCTCTCTCTCTCTCTCCTCTCTCTCTCTCTCTCTCAGGTGTTTGCCAATGTATGTAGTTTTGCTGCATATATGCATATATGAGAGAGAGAGAGAGAGAGAGAGAGAAGAGAGAGAGAGAGAGAGAGAGAGAGAGAGAGAGAGAGAGAGAGAGAGAGAGGGAAGGGGCGGCTTGTCAACACGTGAGCTCCTGTGTGCTCGACCTCAAGTCAGGTGAGGTCAAGGTCATGTGATAACACGCTACATCTCTCATTCATTCCCGATATTGTTCAGGAAATTATAATACATTTCAAGATAAACTGCCCATCTATCAATTATCTATAAAACATATATATTAACCCTTGAGGCCCAGAACGTAATTTCCATTGTAATTTGGCTACCATTAGACGATTTTTAGTGAATATAAGCAATATTTTAGAGATATGACCTGTTTAGTATTTTTGTCCACTAGTTAATTTGGTATATTCAGTCACTTTTCGTGATTTTATGGCTAACAAGAGACGATTTTATATAGCAAAGGAAACATCTGGGCGTGAAGGGGTTAAAAGTCAATTGATTTAGATATATTTCACCTGCTACATATGGCTACGTGATTGAACAAAAATAATGATTAATACTCAGATGAAAGAGGTTGCTTTATAAGAACAGGTAATTTACAGCATATTCTATAATGCTAAGGAATGTGGCAGAGGCTATTGCGAAGGAACGTTACTGTATACCATGTTTTATTAACTGTGTGTGTGTTTATTAATTGTGCGTGTGTGTTTATCAATTGTGTGTGTGTGTGTGTGTGTGTGTGTGTGTGTGTGTGTGTGTGTGTGTGTGTGTATGTGTGTGTGTGTATGTGTGTGTGTGTGTGTGTGTGTGTGTTGTGTTGTGTGGTGTGTGTGTGTGTGTGTGTGTGTGTGTGTGTGTGTGTGTGTGTGTGTGTGTGTGTGTGTGTGTGTGTGTGTGTTGGTGATGGTCTGAATCTTCATTTAGGATCGTCCTAGTCTTATGTTAGTTGTTGTTGTTATACTCTCATATTATTACCAGTGTATCCCAGGCCTCCCTGCCTAATTGTCGCAAAATAGAACTTATACTACGCTGTAACATTCGGCCTAAACAACTGCATTACTTCCAGTACTCAAATAAACGTGGTATAAATTAGGTTCTATTGTGAGGAGTGTAAGTATTAAAACACTGCCTGTGTCTCTTACATATAGTCAGCTTGGTCGATTAGAGGAAGAAGTCCTATAATAATCGATAAAGATAGTCAGGTTGTGTTTCGATTGCACAGTTTTGGTTTCCTTAACTGGTCATGTATAGGCAGGGATGACCTGAGGAGCATTGGGCGGGGGAAAGAGGACAATTTTGACCAACTCAGAAACAAACATTGGGGGGATGGGGGGGTTAACACCACCGCCGAGGGAGTTACTCCTCACACGCTGTGGGGCCGTACTATGGACCCCACAGCCTTTTGGAAGCACATGTGATATATATATATAATATATATTATATATATATATATATATATATATATTTATATATTGAAAATCAATTGTCTTTCTCGGGGACATATTCATGGTCCATGTTCCATGTCATTTTTGACGAACTCAACACCATTGGGGGTGATTCCCCCCACCCCCCCAAACCAGCATCCTATGTATAAGGCGTCAATAACGAAAGAAGAATTGACGCGAACGACTCAAGGGCGGACACAACACACCACTATACGAGTATCTGGTAAAGATTAGCTAAAAAAACCCCACTTTTTTCATGGTCCAAAAAGTCAAAGGGCGGACCGGGCTGACCTAGTTACTTCTTTAATCAACACGTTTATCAGATTCTTCAAATATATGATAAAATTACATACCACTACTGCTCCCTTAACCTTGATGTGCTCCTATGACCTAATAGTAGGACGTACAAAACGTAGGCAGCGAAAGTGTTTCACTGATAAGATCGTGGCGCTCGTGGATGAATGAAACATATTGTTTTCGGGTGGTTAGGATGAACACACACAACACACACACACACACACACACACACTACACAGCTCACACACCACACGCCACGACACAACACACACACATACCACACACACGCAGACACACACACACACACACAACACTGGGGGCACACCTCCGCACAACACACACCACACACACACACACACATATACCACACACACACTAACACAACATCACACATACACACACACACACACATACACAGAACACACACACAACACGCACACACACACAACAACACAACACACACACGACACAGACACACACACACACAAGCACACACACAGGCAGACACACACACACACACACACCACACCACCCCACACACACACAGACCACACACACAACACACACACACCACACCACACACACACAGGCAGACACACACGACACACACACACACGCACACACACAACACACACCACCCACACAACATACACACCCACACCACACACACCACACACACACCCTACACACACACACACACATACACAGAACACACACCATACACACACACACACACCACACACACACACACACACATACACACAACACACACACAGGGCAGACACACACACACACACGGATAAGAACACGCCACAACACACACCACACACATGGGGGCACAAAAAAGGGAAGCATAATTAAGTATGGAGGAGGAAAGTTAAGATTAAATTATGATTACGATAGTAGGAAAAATAATGATAATAAATAAATTTTATTTATTATCATTATTTTCCTACTATCGTAATCATAATTACTAATTGTTTTATGTATTTGTTTAACATTGTTTTTCGCAGCAGCAGCAACAGCAGCAGCAGCAGTAGCAGTAATCACAATAGTAGTATAATAGTAGTAGTAGTAGTAGTAGTAGTAGTCTAGTCTATTCATTTAAGCTGGATTCCTGGGCTGAGAGCTGCTCGATGCCTACCCGAGTTTTGTTAAGGACGTCCGCTGCTTGGGCTGATAGACTCGGCTGGGTGTTGGTTGGTGGTGGTACCTTGCCTGGCTGCTATACAAAACTCCTTGCGTTGGCCTCAGAAAAATATTCTATTTCTTTGCTTACTCACCTCTACACAAGTAGACAATTTTTGTTTACATCAGTGAACCAGGCAGTGATTGGTTACAATAACACGCTATTCGTAACTCAATAGGGTAAAAATAAAATCATGACTGAGTATCACAAGAGTAGGCGGATTTTCAAGGTTCAGTGCATTGCAATGTTGTACTCCTTCCCCAGATCATTACCAAGCTACCAGAATAATATTCAGGTTTAAACTGAGCCTACCTCGTGTTCAGGATACATTGCTGCTATCTTGACATAAAAAAAATTTCAGTTAGACTACCCCAATATTAATGATAATTGAAGGAACGTAAAATCGTGTATAAACATTTTGTCTCTTTTTTTCCTTCAACTCGCTGTAACTCTATCAGTTTTCTCGCATAAATTTTTGATTCACTGTTTCAGAATCCTCACACTTTTTCGATTCTAAGGTATGTAGCACGTACCATAAGGAAACCATTATGTTGTTCAGAAGTGGTTAATAAAGTACAACTACTGAAACTGGCGCCGTGACTGGTGAGCATTGCTCCCCACAGGAGAGATGGGTTCTGGCAGGCCGTCTGTATGTTAAGCTGCTCCTGAAGATTGATGACGTCACGGACGACGTCCTGTAGGGAGAGACTAAGGCCACCGAGATGACAAAGTTACCTACCTAATTATATTTTTATCATGATAAAAGATATATTGTTATCTTGGAATGTTTGTTCATAATATTATCAAATAAAAACCGTAACACATTAAAGAAATGCCTTATAGACTCTCAAGAAAATATCATGAACTTAACTCTTCGCCATTTAACATTTTCTCGAAAACATTTTACTGGGAGATTCAATAGAAGCGGAATTTAATTCGCTTTCCATTGCTTATATTTTGTTTTCTGCTAAAATGAATCAGCATGCAAAATTAGCGTTACTAAATACATAACATCATGAAATCTGGTAATTTCGTACTAATATATGTTTATCAGTAATAAAGATATATTGTTATCTTCCGGAAATGTTTGTTCTATAATATTATCAAATAAAAAACCGTAAAACAGACTAAAGAAAGGCCATTATTGAGACTCACAAGAAATATGTATGACTTTAACTCTTCGCCATTTTATATTTTGCTCAACAACATTTTACATGGAGAATATCATAGAACGGAATTTAATTAGCTTTCCATTGCTATATTACGTTTTTTGATAATGAATTAGAAACCATACATAAATTAGCGTTAACTAACAAAAAAGGTCATGAATCAGGTATTTTCCGTTTGATGATGTTATTTTATTTAGTTAACGCTAAGGTATGTAGGTTCTAATTCATTTATCAAAAAAACAAATATACCAATGAAAGCTAATTAAATTCCGCTTCTATTTGGTATTCCACCATGTAAAATGTTTGCGATAAAATATTAAATGGGCGAGAGTTTAGTCATGCATATTTCTTGCGAGTCTCCATAATGGATTTCTTAGTGTGTTTTACGGTTTTTTATTTGATAATATTATATAACAAACATTCCAAAGATAACCAGTATATCTTATACCGCCGTACCATCCTCCCATGCTGAAAGCTCGGCTCCTACTGACTCCGGAGCCGCCTCCACTCTGACGTCCACGTCCATCCCGCGCTCCCAGGCGCAGGCTTTTTACATAGAGAAGGCTTTGGGTTCTTGGGAGAGCTATCAGAGGCTCACCAGTCATCGGGCCAGTTTCAGTGTTTTACTTTATTAACCATTTGACCCATATTTTTTTCCTTATTGGTACGGTGCGACATCCCTTAAGATCGGAAAATTGTGAGGATTTGAAACAGCGAATAAAATTTGAATGCGAGCAAAACTGATATAGTTACAGCCGATTTGAAGGAAAAAAAGCAAGACAAAATGTTTATACCACTGTTTTATACTTTCCTTCAATTATCGTAAATATTGGTGAGTCTTACGGAAATTTTTTTATGCTCAAGATTGCAGCAATGTCTCTTGACACGATAGTAGGCTCAGTTTAACTAAATATATTCATTGGTAGCTTGGTAATATCGGTAGGAGTACAACATTTCAATGCATTGAACTGAAATCCGCCTACTCTTGTGATACTCATTCATGACTTTATTTTTTACCCATTGGATACGATAGCGTTTATTGTTAACCAATCCTGTCTGATTCACTGATCCAAAGCAAAATAGGCCTATCTTGTGTCAGAGGTGAGTTAGCAAAGAAATATGAAATATTTTGCTGAAGGCAACGCACGGGTTTTGGTAGCGCCGAGGCAAGTAACACCACCACTCACCACCAGCCCCGAGTCTATCAGCCAATCAGCGACGTCCTTACAACTCGTGTAGTAGTCCAGCGGATATGTGCAAAACCCTCCATTTTTTTAGTAATACATCCAAAACTTGGTACAGTGTTAAAAACATGCATATCCAACGAAAACTGGATATGGAGCCAACCAATATAGCACTGGCGGCCATTTTAAAAAAAATGCCGCCCACTTAAGGCGTTTTCATTATAATCAGGAAGTTATTTTCACATGCAAGCATACGTGGTGTGCTATATCCATGCTTAATGATAATAAATTCGATGGACATAAGATTGTTGAGGTTAAATTTCCAATCATTAAGGTTTTAGTATTATTTCGAGAAAGATGGCCGCCAATCATTTTATTTTTTGTGAGAGAACATATTTGTGTTCAATTGTGTCAATACCATTTGGTTCATGGACAGCTCATGCAATAAGAACTATAATGTGTTTCCTATGATAGTTTTTAGCCATATTTGGTGGTATAGAGGCAGCCAGTGATAGTTTAAGGGCAATTATTCTTACGGGACAAAGGGAATATAGATGCTTTTTAAGATTCGTATATTACAACTATGGGAAATGAGAGATTATATAAAGGAGTCATACATACATACTATAATAAGCTACTCTCGCTCTCTCTCTCTCTCGTCTCTCTCTTCTCTCTCTCTCTCTCATCGTCTCTCATCTCTCTCTCTCTCTTCTCTCTCTCCTCTCTCTCTCCCCACTCTCTCCTCCGTCTCTCTCTCATCCATCCTCTCTCTCTCTCTCTCTCTCTCTCATACACACACACACATTCTCTCCTCTCCAAACCACACAACACACATTTCCTCTCTTCAAACCACACACACGACACATTCTCTCTCAAACACACACACACACGCATTCTCTCTCTCACACGCACACACCATTCTCTCTCAACACACACACACACACACGCATTCTCTCTCATCACAGCACACACACGCATTCTCTATCTCAACACACACACACCACACACCATTCTCTCTCAAACACGACACACACATCACGCATTCTCTCTCACACACACCACATACACCATTCATGCTCGTCAAAACACACACACACAGCACACACAACACACGCATTCTCTCTCAACACACACCACACACGCATTCTCTCTCAAACTACACACACACGCATTTCTCTCTCAAACTACCACACACACGCATTCTCTCTCAAACACACACACACCCTACGCATTCTCTCTCAAACACACACACACAACGCATTCTCTCGTCAAACACACACACACACACGCATGCCTCTCTCAAACACACACACACACGCATTCCTCTCTCAACACACACACACACACACACACACCTCCATTCTCTCTCTCAAACACACACACCGCATTCTCTCTCAATACACACACACACACACACGCACACACACACACACATTCTCTCCCTCAAACAGCACGACACGCTTCCTCTCTCAAACACACACACGCATTCTCTCTCTCAAACACACACACACGCATTCCCTCTCAAACACACACACACACACGCACTCTCTCTCAAACACACACACACACGCACTCTCTCAACACACACACACATGCATTCTCCCATCAAACACAACACTCACCACGCATTCTTGCTCTCAAACACACACACCACACACGCACTCCTCTCAAACACACACACACAGCATTTCTCCCTACAAACACACACACACACGCCAGTTCCTCTCTCAAACACACAACACACGCATTTTCTCTCAAACACACACACACACGCATGACTCTCATCAAACACAACACAGACACGCATTCTCTCTCAACACACACACACGCATTCTCTCTCAAACACACACACACATCACCGTAAGGCATTCTCTCTCTCCAACACACACACACGCATTCTCCTCTCAACACACACACACGCTTCCTCTCTCAAACCACACACACGCATTCTCTCTCTCACACACACACCACACACACGCATTCTCTCAACACACACACACACTTCTCTCTCTCAAACACACAACACGCATTCTCATCTCTCAAACACACACACGCATTCTCTCCTCAAACCACACACACACACGCATTCTCTCTCTCAAACACCCACACACACACACAGCATTCTCTCCTCAAACACACACACACGCATTCCTCTCAAACACACACAAACCACGCATTTCCTCTCTCTCAACACACACCACACCATTTCCTCTCTCTCAAACACACTTACACACACCATTTTCTCTCTCAACACATCACAACACGCATTCTTCTCTCTCAAAACACAAGCAACACACGCATTCTCTCTCAAACACACAACACACAACACGCATTCTTTCTCAAACAACACACACCCACACATTCTTCTCTCAAACACACACACACGACGCATTCTATCTCAACCACACAGCACATACACCGCATTCTTTCTCAAACACATGCACACACACACATTGCTCTCTCAAACACACACACACAGACGCATTCTCTCATCAAACACACAACACGCATTCTCTCTCTCAACACAACAAACACACGCATTCTCTCTCTCAAACACAGCACACACACCACACACACACACACACGACACACACACACCACACACGGCACACACACACACACACACACACCTTCTCTCTCAAACACACACACGCATTCTCTCTCAAACACACACACACACACGCATTCTCTCAAACACACACACACACACACACACACGCATTCTCTCTCAAACACACACACGCATTCTCTCTCTCAAACACACACACACACACACGCATTCCCTCGTGGCTCATGTCTCTCAGGACCGGCTTGACCAATCAGAACGCTGAGATGAGCTGTGACGTCATATGGGGAGGAGACAAAGTCACCCGCGTAATTTGAGTAGCGTCCGTAAGGCGACCAATTTTAAAATAGCTGCCATACCTACACTGAAGATTATTTTCAGTGGCTCCATATCCAAAATTGATTGCATATGCATGTTCTAACTTTGTTCCGAGTACGGTTGTTATTACTAAAAAATGCAGGGTTTGGTATATATTGTGCACGTATCCGCTGGACTATAGGCATCGAGCAGCTCCCAAAAATCCAGCTTAATTGAATAGACTATAGTAGTAGTAGAAGTTGTGGTTAAAGTAGTATTTTAAATTCTTAGCACTGTTCGTAGTTTTCCTTGTAGGATAGTTGCTAACAGCTTCTGCATCATACTGGTAAAAGTTACAAGTATTATCGAAGCAAGTATATCCTACGTCAGGATATTTTCCTAACATAAGAAATAGCCAGTCTTTGAAGACATCAAAATATTAATGCTCTCTCTCTCTCTCTCTCTCTCTCTCTCTCTCTCTCTCTCTCTCTCTCTCTCTCTCTCTCTCTCTCCTCTCTTCTCTCTCTCTCTCTCTCTCTCTCTCTCTTCTCTCTCTCTCTCTCTCTCTCTCTCTCTCTCTCTCTCTCTCTCTCTCTCTCTCTCTCTCTCTCTCTCTCTCTCTCTCTCTCTCTCTCTCTCTCTCTCTCTCTCTCTCTCTCTCTCTCTCTCAAATAACTGCTTGAAATTGGTGGTGATAGAGATATTATCCGTAACACAGATTGCTGAGGACGCTATCTAGGTTAAGGTGGCCAGCATTCCTTATCTAATCCCGGAATGAGGCGATGTGTCTCAATTTGATGGGCCTATATTTCCAAAATTTCAATTGGATTCAGACACTAGAATTATATACCATTTGCTATGCTGCATAAGAAGGAGGACACGTAATCCCTCTCAGTAATTTCGCACCAAACCAGTATGACCTGCAAATTGGTACAGTCTTTCCATTTTATCAAGTCATTTGGGAAAATTATCCACCAACAAATGTCAGTAAAGCTAACCTAACTAACCTAAACTATTAACCCTTGAGGCCCACAACGTAATTTCCATTGTAATTTGGTTACCATTAGACGATTTTAATGAATATAAGCAGTATTTTATAGATAATGACCTGTTTAGTATCCTTATCCACTAGCTAATTTGGTATATTGAGTTACTTTTCGTAATTTTATGACTAATAACAGACAATTTTACATAGCAAGGGAAAGATCTGGGTGTGAAGGGTTAACAGTAATGGTTTAGGTCAGTGTTTCGTGATCATAAAGTCGTGCTATCAAATTCATCCAGGGGGGAAATGGGAACAGAGGGGACTATCTAGAGGGGAATATGACCTGACCCCCCACCCCCCCCCAGGTCACAGGTCATACTCCTCTCAATTCTTAGAAAAGTGGTAGTTTTATCCCGCCCCCCTTGTGAGGGAGGTATTGTTCGCTTACCATCGGGGGAGATAGGAATGTCTATATATGTAATTATAATGGTAATGGGTAGAAATTAAAGCGACTAAAGTGACTTGATATATTGGAACGACTATAGTATTTACTTTAGAGTTTATTCAATCTGATCGGTTCAAGGCTGGCGGCGTGTGATGACCTGTGACCTGGGGGGGGGTGGGGGGTCAGGTCATAATCCCCTCTAGATAGTCCCCTCTGTTCCCATTTCCCCCCTGGATGAATTTGATAGCACGACTTTATGATCACGAAACACTGACCTAAACCATTGCTGTTAACCCTTCACACCCAGATCTTTCCCTTGCTATGTAAAATCGTCTGTTATTAGTCATAAAATTACGAAAAGTAACTCAATATACCAAATTAGCTAGTGGATAAGGATACTAAACAGGTAATTATCTATAAAATACTGCTTATATTAATTAAAATCGTCTAATGGTAACCAAATTACAATGGAAATTACGTTGTGGGCCTCAAGGGTTAATAGTTTAGGTTAGGTTAGGTTAGCTTTACTGACATTTATTCTTCTGCCAAATTCTTTTTATAGGATAAATAAATAAGGGGGGGGGGATATCTGGAGGGGGGAAATAATGTCCAAGAGGGGGAGATATGGAGGGGGGAATTGGTCAGGGGGGAAGATGTGCAGGGGGTAAAATGTCCTACACTCGATGTCCTGATGTCCGATGAGTCACCTGGTTGTGTGTGTGACGGTGAATGGTAATAATGGCACAGGTAATAATGGCACCGGTAAAAATGGCACATGTAAAAATGGCACAGGTAATAATGGCACAGGTAATAATGGCACCGGTAAAAATGGCACATGTAAAAATGGCACAGGTAATAATGGCACAGGTAATAATGGCACCGGTAAAAATGGCACCGGTAAAAATGGCACATGTAAAAATGGCACAGGTAATAATGGCACAGGTAATAATGGCACAGGTAATAATGGCACAGGTAATAATGGCACAGGTAATAATGGCACAGGTAATAATGGCACAGGTAATAATGGCACAGGTAATAATGGCACCGGTAAAAATGGCACGGTAAAAATGGCACAGGTAAAAATGGCACAGGTAATAATGGCACAGGTAATAATGGCACAGGTAATAATGGCACAGGTAATAATGGCACAGGTAATAATGGCACAGGTAAAAATGGCACAGGTAATAATGGCACAGGTAAAAATGGCACAGGTAAAAATGGCACGGTAAAATGGCACAGGTAAAAATGGCACAGTAAAATGCACGGTAAAAATGGCACCGGTAAAATGGCACGGTAAAATGGCACGGTAAATAATGGCACAGGTAATAATGGCACAGGTAAAAATGGCACAGGTAAAAATGGCACGGTAAAAAATGGCACGGTAAAAATGGCACCGGTAAAAATGGCACAGTAAATGGCACAGGTAAATGGCACAGGTAAAATGGCACAGGTAATAATGGCACGGTATAAGGCACAGAAAATGGCACAGGTAAAATGGCACAGGTAAAAATGGCACAGGTAATAATGGCACAGGTAATAATGGCACAGGTATAATGCACAGGTAATAATGGCACAGGTAATAATGGCACAGGTAATAATGGCACAGGTAATAATGGCACAGGTAAAATGGCACAGGTAATAATGGCACAGGTAATAATGGCACGAAATGGCACAGGTAATAATGGCACAGGTAAATAATGGCACGGTAAAAATGGCACAGGTAATAATGGCACAGGTAATAATGGCACAGGTAATAATGGCACAGGTAATAATGGCACAGGTAAAATGCACGTAATAATGGCACAGGTAATAATGGCACAGGTAATAATGGCACAGGTAATAATGGCACAGGATAGGCACGTAAAAATGGCACAGGTAATAATGGCACAGGTAATAATGGCACAGGTAATAATGGCACAGGTAATAATGGCACAGGTAAAAATGGCACAGGTAATAATGACACAGGTAATAATGGCACAGGTAATAATGGCACAGGTAATAATGGCACAGGTAATAATGGCACAGGTAATAATGACACAGGTAAAAATGGCACAGGTTAAAATAGCTCAAGTGGAAAAATAGGAAAAAATGAAAATAAGCATAATTCGGGTGTGACAGCATTTTGTGGGTGAGGAGACCAGGTGGGTTTTGGTTGTTGGGTTAATAGCTCCATGGTTAATTCTGTCTTTTCCCCTGTGTCCACCTCACGCTCCTCCCCTGTGTCCACCTCACGCTCCTCCCTTCCCTCTCCCTCTCTCCACTCCTTCCTATTCTGCTCTCTCATAAACACACATTAAATGGTCTCCATTTCCCTTTATCGCTTACAATGAAGGATAAAGGTTAAAAAAAGACATGTACATATATTAACACAGGTGTCCATGTATGCTTTTCTATGTACTTTGATACTATGTCCCCTAGTGTGCCTGTATTTTGTTCTTGTTTTTTGTTTTTGCTCTAGTACTTAAGTTTACTCCTTGGCTTGTTCTTGTTGCTTTGTTTTTTGTCTGTATACCTCCGGGCGAGAATAAAATATTATTATTATTATTATAGTAGTAGTAGTAATAAAAGAAGACCGTGTGCTTTATAGTAGTTCACTTTTACTGTTTGTGGTATGTAGTTCAGGGGGGGTTATTATTACCTCCCCCCCTCCACTACCTTAAGTAGATTATCTCTCTCTCCCTCCCCTCCAACCACTCCTTCACTAATCACCAATTTGCTTCCTCCCCTCCTTGACTTACTCCTTCCGTTCAAAGCCGACAGTCAGGTCAGCTGATGAACTATTTACATATTGATGAAAGTAATCTAAACCTTGTCTTCCTTTAGTAGTTTTATTAGCAGTAAAAAGTAGTTTTCCTAGAGTGTCTTCGCTCATCCCCATCGCTACACACCGAGGGAGAAAAGGTAAAATACTACTACTACTACTACTACTACTACTACTACTACTACTACTACTACTACTACTACTACTACTACTACTACTACTACTACTACTACTACTACTACTACTACTACTACTACTACTACTAATCTCATTTTCACCAGAAGGTATACAGTAAAAAAAGCAATTAAACAACAACATAATATACAAACAGGAGTAAATGAACTGAAGAACCTACTAAAGTAAATAAAAGCTAAAAGGTTAAAACACAGTACTCGCTCAGACCCTTAATATTTATGCGAGGAAATTGTCCCATTATTTAAGCACTTTCTATTTATATTTCCTTCACAGTTGCACTTTCATCTTTGTTGTTGTGGGTTTTTTGTTATAGTGAGAGACTGCGATGTTAGTGTTGTTGTGATGAGAAGTAGTGCCATGACCTAACTGGCCTATACCTCCCTTCTCCCTCTCCTTATACCTCCCTCCTCCCTCTCCTTATACCTCCCTCCTCCCTCTCCTTATACCTCCCTCCTCCCTCTCCTTATACCTCCCTCCTCCCTCTCCCTATACCTCCCTCCTCCCTCTCCTTATACCTCCCTCCTCCCTCTCCCTTTCCTCTCCTCTCTTTCTCTCTCATTCTTAACCCTCCCTCCCTCCTTCCTCTCTCTCTTTACTTATGTTTACCTCCCTCTCCACACACTGTCTTTCCTCTCCCTGTCCCTGTCTGCATTTCTAAACTCTACTTATTCCTACATGGCAACTCACGTGTCCCAAATCCTTCTTCCCTCTCACTCCCCCCCCTCCCCCCTCCCCCCCCAAATACTCCAATCTCCACCGCACGCCACAAAAATGAACATACACCACTAATGTAAAGGCAGAACCAATAGTGACATGATAGCAGTAGTATCAAACTGTTATCTTGAGCAGCTGGAGTGCGATTCTTCGGTATGTGTGTCATCAGTTCAATTTTATAGCAAGCTCGCAAGGCTGGTGACTTGGTGGGTCCTGAGATACTAACGGAGCGCTTGACCTGCTTTGCTGTTTTGCTTCCAACGACGACCCAGCTACAAGTCGTGTTTGGCTCCCGACTTTCTGCCACACACAACCCACCAGTGTTCATCTTCTCGCTGTGTGGTGAGGTGTGTGTAAGGACATAAGAACATAAGAACATAAGGAAGCTACAAGAGGCCGTGAGAATACAAGGAGGCTACAAGTGGCCGGTAGGTTATATTATGGTTCCTGTAATACACACACCACACACCGTATTGCAAGTCACCTTATCCTCTCTCTCTCTCTCTCTCTCTCTCTCTCTCTCTCTCTCTCTCTCTCTCTCTCTCTCTCTCTCTCTCTCTCTCTCTGTGTGTGTGTGTGTGTATCTCTGTCTTTATGTCTGTCTGTCTGTCTGTCTGTCTGTCTGTCTGTCTGTCTGTCTCTCTCTCTCTCTCTCTCTCTCTCTCTCTCTCTCTCTCTCTCTCTCTCTCTCTCTCTCTCTCTCTCTCTCTCTCTCTCTCTCTCTCTCTCTCACACACACACACTCACACACACTGTTCGCGTAATACACCATATTAACTCCTGCCTGTCAGTCACTTAATATGACTAGATCGACCCCCGTTCAAATTCCAAATCTTTTCGTTGACATAGCGAACTGTTACTGTCCACCTTGAGCAAGAGGATAGGGTGTGTGAGAGGTCCCAGTTTTAGGACCCACAGATCGGTCTTAATGAGTCCTAAGCTCTTCCAGGGAGGGTAATAGCTAGTGTTTGCGAGTCCAGCACGTGCTCAAGACGGGGTGAGTAACACATATTTTCCAGTAATTCAGCGTCGTGTGTGTGTCAGTCAACCACAAGCTCACCATCGTGGCATATACCCTATGTACTTTGATATTATGTCCCCTAATGTGCCTTTACTATGTTCTTGTTTTTGTTTTTGCTCCAGTACTTCAGTTAACTCCTTAGCTTGTTCTTGGTGCTTTGTTTTTATCTGTATGCCTCCGGGCGAGAATAAAATTATTATTATTATTATTATTATTATTATTATTATTATCAGGGTGTCTTGTCACCTTCAGGAACCGTCACACTGTACGCCACTACGCCCCCACCCTAAAAACGCCCCTCCCCTTTTCTTTTCCTCTCCAATACGGACCATGTTTTCCCCCTATACCACCACCGCCACCACCACTACCTTCTCTCTCTCTCTCTCTCTCTCTCTCTCTCTCTCTCTCTCTCTCTCTCTCTCTCTCTCTCTCTCTCTCTCTCTCTCTCTCTCTCTCTCTCTTTCTCTTATCTATACTTCGATTTTCCTCCTCCTCCTCCTCCTCCTCCTCCTCCTCCTCTTCCTTATGTAGTCCTTTAAATCCGATGAGTAACGAGCTGAAGCGACGAACATAGACTCCCTATAAGCAACATTATATTCAGTCAATTTCAATCTTAATGCATTAGAGTTCATTATAGCGACTGTTTGTTATCGCCGAGCATCTTCCCGACTATCAAAAATGCACCTTCTTATCCACCATATCTTATCCACATTTTAAGTCATCTGCAATTAAAGTGTATTCTGGGACTGAGAGTGCTGTGAAGTGTGGGGCAGGTGTATCCGGCTTCTTTCCTGTGAATACAGGAGTGAGGCAAGGGTGCGTCCTTGCCCCATCACTTTTCAACGCTTGTATGGACTGGGTATTGGACAAGGTTGTAGATCAAAGTGATTGTGGAGCATCCGTTGGCAACACCAAGATCACTGATCTTGTTTTTGCCGATGATGCAGTAATCTTTGCTGAGTCGCTGGAGGTCCTGGTGATGGCTCTCGAGGCGCTGCACGAGGAGGCAAAGCCTTTGGGACTTGAGGTCTCCTGGCTCAAGACCAAGGTCCAGGTGTTTGGAGACTTACTAGATGAAGCAGTACAGTCTGTTCATGCGTGTGGCGAGGACATTGAGATCTTGGAAAGTTTTACATACCTTGGTAGCGCAGTCCATAATGACGGCGGGTCACGTCAAGAAGTCTTACGGCGGATTGGCATAGCCCACGGTGTTATGGACTCGCTCAGCGGGAGTATTTGGCGTTGTCGGTACCTGTACAGGAGGACAAAGATCCGGATCTTCAAGTCGCTTGTGATCCCTGTCTTACTCTATGGTTGTGAGACATGGACACTAAATAGTGACTTGAAGAGACGAATCAATGCCTTTGGTAATAAGTGTCTTCGCAGAATCATGGGGTATCGCTGGGATGATTACGTGTCAAATCAGCGATTGCACCGTGAGACTGAATCGAGGCCTATTACCTGCATAGTCCGTCAGCGCCAGCTTCGGCTATATGGGCATGTGGCACGCTACCCTGAAACCGATCCTTCCCATCGGGTTGTATCTGTAAGAGACAATCCGGCGTGGAGGAGGCCAAGGGGGCGCCCACAAGGCTCGTGGCTGGGGCAAGTTGATGTTTCTTGTCGAGAGCTGCTTGGTATGGGAAAGGAGCCTGCATGGGAACTCGCGCGTGGTGACCCTCGGGAGTGGCGTCGTAGGGTGGGCGAGGCGACGCGCCCCCCGGCGTATGCCCCCAATGATTGATTGCAATTAAACTCTTCACGCCCAATCTTTCCTTTGCTATAAAAATTTGTATGCTGTTGAGGTATAAAATTACGAAAAATAGCTTAATATACCAAATTAATTAGTCGACAAGGATACTAAACAGGTCATATCTATAAAAACATTGCTTATATTCACTCAAAATCGTCTAATGGTACCCAGATTACAATGGAAATTACGTTCTGGGTCACAAGGGGTTAATAACTGTTTAAATAAAAAATATAAATAAATAAAAACAAACTCGTCGTTTAACTCTCGGGAGCTGCGACGACTATTTTATCCCAGTGTGACGCATCTATATTCACATTCTTCATGGGAAATCCAGATGCCACACCCTGACAGCCAGCCTCTAACACCCGCCTCACCTTACTGTGTTTGTAACGGAAGACTAATAACAGATCATTGCTCAAACATTTATACATTGCAAAAATTGGTTAAAATTCGTTTCATCGCCCCTGCCATATCTCGCTTACTACATTATGAAGTACTAATCTTTTGTCATACACGTCTTCTACTGACCTTCAATCCTCTTAACCATCTAACCATCTTAACCCAGAAAATAGATGGGGCTATTTCTTGCGTCCCTATCTCTCAGCCCACCCATTCTCCTTCCCTCTCCACCCCACACCCTCCCCAACAGGTATGCGAGTACGCGTGTTGTTGCTGTGTTGATACTCGCAAACTATTGCAAAAATTGCTTCGTGGGAAATCTTGATACACACAGTGTAAACTGTGAAATTGCTTTGGAAAACAACACGCGCGCGCACACACACACACACACACACACACACACACACACACACACACACACATGTTGTGTATGTGTACATTGTGTGTGGATGAGTGTGTGTGTGTGTGTGTGTGTGTGTGTGTGTGTGTGTGTGTGTGTGTGTGTGTGTGTGTGTGTGTGTGTGTGTGTGTGTGTGTGTGTGTGTGTGTGTGTGTGTGTGTGTGTGTGTGTGTGTGTGGGGTTTCATCTATTTTATGTGTATGAATATATTTACTGTATGCTCTTATATGTTTGTGCATATGTATGGCATGTATTGTGTATTATATGTTACATAATAATATGTTTGTATGAGTACGTGTGTGTGTTTATATAGATAGTATACGTTAGTATGAGTAAGGATATTTACAGATGTTTTGTATGAATACTACATAGAGATGATATAATAGTCTTCGCTCTGGAATGTGCACATATTACCTTGCTTAATAACTGGGTCTGCTAACGAGAGTTTTCTCAGCAGACTTTTCCACGAAAGGTTAATGATGGATTTAATATTTGTGTGTATTCTTATGGCAATAAGATATTTGAGCTTGAACTTGAACTTGAACACACACACACACACACACACACACACACACACACACACACACACACACACACACACACACACACACACACACACACACACACACACACAACACACACACACACACGTAGTAGTACAGTACCTCTCTCTCTCTCTCTCTCTCTCTCTCTCTCTCTCTCTCTCTCTCTCTCTCTCTCTCTCTCTCTCTCTCTCTCTCTCTCTCTCTCTCTCTCTCTCTCTCTCTCTCTCTCTCTCTCTCTCTCTCTCTCTCTCTTGGCACATACTAATAGCTTCACATGTTAGAGGACCCCTGGGTGCAGCCCACCAGTCAGTGTGAGGGTGACACCCATGCACGAGCTGTACCAAAACGTGGTGACAGAAAAGAAGTTTCACATAACTCTTTATCCTTGGCTTTAGTGACCCTTATCACTTTATCACCTTTTGAATATACATCATGAAGCAGTTATATTCAATTTATTTTGATGCTTGATAGTTAGTTAAAATAATATGTATTTTTGAATGGCAGACAAACCCTTATCACTCATGTATTCAGCTACATAATATTGAGTGTGGAAGACGTGTTTTTCCTCTATTCCTAATATTATGGATGTCGGATGTCGCCTCCGTGGTGTAGTGGCTAGCGTGCCTGGCTACGAATCTGCGGGCCCTGGTTCGAATCCGGGCCAGGGCAAGTCGGCGACCAACCAACACAGGTGTTCTTCCTCCTTTTCGGGGTTGATAAATGGGTACCTGGGAAAACCTGGGGAAGGTAACTGTGGTAATCCGATGTCACACTAGCCCTGTGTCCCTGGGTAACGGGTTCTCACCCACCACAGGCTCAAAGGACTAATGCCACGGACATGAGCACCGAAGGCCACGCGCAGCATAGCGTATGTCCCCATCTTTACCTTTACTTTACATATTATTAGCTTTATCTCTTTTATATTTCTATCATGAATCACCTTCAGACAATGAGTTGATGGATATACAAATTATATCCCGATTGCTATTGCAGTCTCCTTTGCGGCGAATAAGATATGATTTCCTTGGCACATCAGACCATTCGTAGGAAATTTAGCAGTTTCAGTATACCATAGAAATAAAAAAAATAATATATTTTTCGTTTATGGCAAGTGAGCCTTCGCATGAATTACTTTCCCTCTGTATTATCCTGTAAACACTACCCATTATTGATACACACAAATCATCACCAGGACCAAACAAACAAACATGAACAATTAACCCTTTGAGACCCAGAACGTAATTTCCATAGTAATTTGACAGCCATTAGACGATTTTTAGTGAATATAAGTAATATTTTATAGATATGACCTGTTTAGTATCCTTGTCCACTCGTTAATTTGGTATATTAAGCTACTTTTTTTGTAATTTTATGACTCCACAACAGACATTATTTTATAGCAAAGGAAAGATCTGGGCATGAAGGGGTTAAGATGAATATTGGCGCGCGTGAATCGTGTGTTGCAGTACAATGGTCCCACGCTTTGCCAAAACAGTCCTGCTCCTAGGGTTGTATCCGTGCGGGGCAGTGTCAAAGCCTTCTCTATGTAAAAGCCTGAGTCTGGGAGCGCGGGATGGACGTGACGTCACGAGCTGAGTCTGCTCCGCGAGTCAGTAGGAGCCGAGCTTTCAGCATGTGAGGATGTACGGGCGGTATAAGATATACTGTTATCTTTGGAAATGTTTGTTCTATAATATTATCAAATAAAAAACCGTAAAACACACTAAAGAAATGCCATTAT
>JACEEZ010007069.1:222500-225000 GCA_016584305.1 Chionoecetes opilio | reverse complement strand
GTAGGTCAGACCCAAGGGGCCGCCTAGGCCAAACATTTATTTCTTGGCCTAGGTCCGACCTACTACCATCAACGCAGCATTCTCGTGCAGGCCAATTGCTTGGACTACTAAAAAAACCTATTGTTCTGGGAAACTCCAATCTTGTTGCGTTGCCCAGCAGCACAAGGATACCATGGTAGGCAAGAACAGCCATCTTGTATATAATAGAGATGCCTTTCAATTATTCATAGACAAACGTTTAGTACAATAATTATTGATATTACACAGCATAAAATGTGCACTCTTACTTTCACATTCCTTTGAGTAGGGCAAGGAAACGTCGTCAGTGCGAGGCGGGACTATTCCCTTCGTACACTCGGAAAACAACACTGGCAGTGTGCTCCAGTCATGGGTGACAGTGTGCTCCAGTCATGGGTGACAGTGTAAAAGCCACTGCTCACAATTGTTTACTGTTTATCCATATAGCTAAACGAGTTGATGTATTTATCCCTTCCGTGGATACAGGCTTCAGTTACCAAGCGTCCATCGCAGGGCAGCACGACAGTCATGCTTTGAAGTGGTCCTGAACATGATATCAAAATGTTACTGAATTTGCCAGCGTCGTCATCGTGGGAAGGATGAAGCAGAGGGATCCCCACCGTCGTCCCCGTCTTGCCAGGGATCCCCACCGCCGTCCTCGTCTTGCCAGGGATCCCCACCACCGTCCCCGTCTTGCCAGGGATCCCCACCGTCGTCCCCGTCTTGCCAGGGATCCCCACCACCGTCCCCGTCTTGCCAGGGAGCGCGGGGACGGGCGGGTGGGCGCATCTTCCTCCCCACCTGTTGCACGGGGAAGAGTTAAGAATTTCCTTGTTCATTCCCTTGTTTTCCTTGTTCAGGGCAGCGTACATATTTACGTTCCCAGTCCCTCCCTCCCTGACCGCGGCTGCTAGAACAAGATTGAGTCTGAGGTCATCCTAGCCCAGCATGTTTATAAAACCTGTCTGGCGGGTGGCGGCCTCACTGTAGTCCGAGAGGCTTGCACGGCAGGTGGTTTTGCTGCGGTAGTGCCTGGATCTTGTTGCCTCCGCGTCCCCAGCCATGCATCTTTACGTCGAGTCTCTGCTCCTCGCGCTCTTCGGCACCGTGCCCGCCCTGGTGATCCTGGTGGTGTTCTTCCACCAAAAGGGCCACAGTTTTGAAGGGTTCTCGTGCCTGGTAGTGGTCGCGGTGTTGTGTGCTTGTGTGTCCATCCTGGTGGCGCGGTGCAGACTGCTGGGAAGCAAGGCGGCGGAGGCACAGACGCAGGTAAGACGTACTGCAGCACAGACAGACACTCGCGGTTAAGGATGCTATTCTTATCAGATCATTTTTGTCCGTTATTTTGACCAAAGTAACAGTTTGCCAAGAGGTTTGAAGGTTAGTTGAAGACGTGTATGACAAAAGATTAGTCCTTCATAAGGTAGTAAGCGAGATATGGCATGCAGGGTTGATCAAACGAATCTTTAACCACACTCGCTCCTATAAAATTCCGTCAATGTCATTGCTGAGAATCACGTGACACATGTGTTTAACCCCTTTACGCCCAGATCTTTCTTTGCTATATTAAATCGTTTGTTGTTAGCCATGAAACTACGGAAAAGTAACTAAATAAACCAGATTAGCTAATGGACAAGGATATTAAACATGTCATATCTATATCATTTTGCTTATGTTCATTAAAATCGTCGAATGGTGGTTATATTACAATGAAAATTACGTTCTGGGCCTCAAGGGGTTAATAGAAGAAATAATTAAATAGTGTTGGAGTTAACCATTGCATAATCGATAAAGTAATAGAGGAAAGAAGATTGACTGAATAACTAATGAAAATTATATAAATAAATTCAATAAAAATGCCGATGTCGCTTGCATGACAAGGGAATGGACCTGCAAACAGCAACTATGCCCTGTATGCCCTGCGCCCCTATCTGATGGGCGTCCTTACACTAGAAACACGACATTATTCTGATGACCCACCCTCCTTCAACAGAGGAGTATCAGTAAAGGCCAGAAACTGGATTGATCAAATTGACCTCTTATAGATTGCCACATCAAGGCGAAGTAGGAAAACTTTTCACGGCTAGTAATCAGGGTAGAGCAAGAAGTAACGGATTAAAACTGAAAAAACACAGATTTACAAAAGAAATAGGGAGAAACTGGTTCACAAATAGGGTGGTAAATGATTGGAATGGACTCAGTCGTCAGGTAGTTAGTGCGGAGTCAATAGTGAGTTTTAAAAGGAGGCTAGAACATTTTATGGATGGGGATGAAAGGTGGATGTAGGTAGTGTTAAGTAACAGGAACTACCACGTTGAAGTCTCCCGGCCTCTTGTAGCTTCCTTATTTTATTCTTTAGCAGACGTTTCGAATTTTTTTACTATGAGCCGACGACCCCTTTGTCTCTCCTCCCTCACTAACGGTCGCCATGAACCCATTGGCTTTTTTCCACAGTCTAAATCGACTAAATGTGACTTTTTCA
>JACEEZ010007069.1:100000-215000 GCA_016584305.1 Chionoecetes opilio | reverse complement strand
CCCTTCACGCCCAGATCTTCCCTTCGCTCTAAAAAAATGTATGTTGTCGAGCCATAAAACTACGAAAAATAACTGAATATACCAAATGAGTTAGTCGACAAGGATAGTAAACAGGTCATATCTGTAAAATATTGCTTATAGTTACTAAAAATCGTCTAATGGTACACAAATTACTATGGAAATTACGTTGTGGGTCTCAAGGGGTTAGAAGACAAGGTAACAAGGGGGGGCGGGGATTGTGGTTATACCCGGTTTATTCTTCTGGATTCCCCTGACTTAATTTTTTTGTGAGGGGGAAACGCCTGTGTGTTCCTGGTACCCGCTTAGGTTACCCGTTGTTCCTATTGCTAAGATATTTCCTGTTTCCTACTACTTACTCGTCCTAAAAGTTGAGGCTGTTGTATATATGTTCAAGTTTTTTGGTGATGGTACATGTTACTTACTGCTTTTATTTCTCTCATACTTTTATCTGCAATTGCGTTTTTTTTTCTTCTCTCTCTCTTCTCTCTCTCTCTCTCTCTCTCTCTCTCTCTCTCTCTCTCTCTCTCTCTCTCTCTCTCCTCTCTCTCTCTCTCTCTCTCTCTCTCTCTCTCTCTCTCTCTCTCTCTCTCTCTCTCTCTCTCTCTCTCTCCTCACTCCTCTCTCCTCTCACTCACTTCACTCACTCACTCACTCACTCACTCACTCACTCCTCACTCCTCACTCACTCTCTCTCTCTCTCTCTCTCTCTCTCTCTCTCTCTCTCTCTCTCTCTCTCTCTCTCTCTCTCTCTCTCTCTCTCTCTCTCTCTGCATACTATTCTTCACTCTCTCTACCTCTCTCTCCTCTCTAATTACCTCTCACGTTCTCTATGCCTATTCATTTCTCTCACTTTTATCTTTTGTCACATTACAAACAAACTAGACCAACGCTTCGACTTAACATGACACGTTTTAGAAGTCAGCTGACTTCGACAATGCATCCCCCTTGGCAGTGTCGAGCACTATTCATCGCTTCCCAGCGCATTGCAGGGTTCGACCATTGCAGTGCGAGCGCATTGCAGTTCATCATTACAGTGTCGAAGTCATTTCCAGATGCCGTGGTTATTGCAGTGCGGCGCTGCAGTATCGAGCGCATTCGTGTCGGGCATTGCGTGTCGAGCCTTGCAAGTGTCGAGGCATCTCAGTGTCGACGCATGCAAGTGCGAGCGCATTGCAGTTAAGCAGCATTGAAGTGTCGACGCATTGCTAGTTGTCGAGCGCAATTGCAGTGTCGAGGGCATTGCAGTGTCGAGCGCTGCATTTCGAGCGCATGCAGTGTCGAGCGCGTTGCAGTGTCGACGCGAATTGCAGTGTCGAGCGCATTGCATTGCCGAGCGCATGCAGTTCGAGGCCATTGCAGTGTCGAGCGCATTGCAGTGTCGAGCGCATTGCAGTGTCGAGCGCATTGCAGTGTCGAGCGCATTGCAGTGTCGAGCGCATTGCATTGTCGAGCGCATTGCAGTGTCGAGCGCGTTGCAGTGTCGAGCGCATTGCAGTGTCGAGCGCATTGCATTGTCGAGCGCATTGCAGTGTCGAGGGCATTGCAGTGTCGAGCGCATTGCAGTGTCGAGGGCATTGCAGTGTCGAGCGCATTGCAGTGTCGAGCGCATTGCATTGTCAAGCGCATTGCAGTGTCGAGCGCGTTGCAGTGTCGAGAGCATTGCATTGTCGAGCGCATTGCAGTGTTGAGCGCATTGCAGTGTCGAGCGCATTGCAGTGTCGAGCGCATTGCATTGTCGAGCGCATTGCAGTGTTGAGCGCATTGTATTGTCGAGTGCATTGCATTGTCGAGCGCATTGCAGTGTCGAGTGCATTGCCTTGTCGAGCGCATTCGACACTGCAATAGCATTGCAGTGTCGAGGCTAACCCAGAGTGAACTAATAACGCTATGAATGTGCGTGTGAGAGATCAAAAGTGGTCTTGCAGGGATGACAACCTTGAATTTTATGTTGCAATATTTTTTTTTCCAAACACAAAGCTTCATATATATTTATCGGCAGGCTAAAGGCTGGATTGATTTTCTGTGTGAGGAACGAATACTGTAGTGATGAGTTTGTTTGTTGTTGTTGTTGCTATTGTTGTTGTTGTGTTGTTGTTGTTGTTGTTGTTGTTGTTGTTGTTGTTGTTGTTGTTGTTGTTGTTGATATTATTATTATCATCATTTTTGTTATTATTCTCATTATTATTATCAATATTGTCATCATTATTATCCTCATCATTATCATTCTTACTGTTACTGTTATTTTTATCATAAGTACCAGTATTATATTTGTTATTATTATTTTAATTTTTTATTTATATTATTATTATAGCTATCATTATCATTTTCATCATCATTATCGCTGTTATTTTTTTACTAGCATTATTATAATTTTTCCACTATAGAATTAAGAAGAAATGTCGAGTTTCTGTACTATATCCAGGGTATTTACGATGAAAATAATGTAGCGGGACTTTGCATATCAACCATTTATCTCTCGAAAATAATTCTTCTTTTAAAATTCGATAGTTCTTATCTCAAAACCTCTTAGTTTCTTTGTTCCCTTTGATATCGTAAAGGGCGGGGTTATTACGAGCTGGGTTGTAATGGTGGGGAGAGAGAGAGAGAGAGAGAGAGAGAGAGAGAGAGAGAGAGAGAGAGAGAGAGAGAGAGAGAGAGAGGGAGAGAGTGGGCGGCATGCAGGTGTTGGGTAGGGGCGTGAGCAGACATAAAGGCCTTTTAATGGGTACTGTGAGTCCCGCCCCCGTGCCTTGCTCTGGGAACACACTCGCACCTCAAGTGTGGACGAAGACATGAAGACGTCTTTGGGCTATAACTTAGTACTGTGTTTGGTGTTCGCACTGCTCATGGTGTTGCTGTATTACCAGTACTCCCCCACCGCTGGTATCTTTGGCGTCATCATTCCAGTGTTTCTGATCTGTTTGTGGCTGTCGTGGTGTTTAAATTTCCGGAAGTACAGCAGCGCGGAGCAGGTTGTTTGGAGTCTGCAGGTGAGGATGGATAGTGTTATCGAAGCCTTTAGAATTTGGTTAGGTTAGGTTAGGTTGGGTTAGGTCCTAATTCTAAAGGCCTTGGACTGTTATCAAAGCCTTTAGAATTAGGTTAGGTTAGGTTAGGTTGGGTTAGGTCCTAATTCTAAAGGCCTTGGACTGTTATCGAAGCCTTTAGAATTAGGTTAGGTTAGGTTAGGTTGGGTTAGGTCCTAATTCTAAAGGCCTTGGACTGTTATCAAAGCCTTTAGAATTAGGTTAGGTTAGGTTAGGTTGGGTTAGGTCCTAATTCTAAAGGCTTTGGACTGTTATCGAAGCCTTTAGAATTAGGTTAGGTTAGTTAGTTAGGTCATATTTCTATAGGCTATGCCACTATGGACTGTTATCAAAGCCTTTAGAATTAGATTAGGTTAGGTCAGGTTAGGTCCTAATTCTAAAGGCTATGGACTGTTATGATCACGTAATAGTATATCGAAGGGCGCGGTCGAGTACGGTAGGTTTCAGTAGCGAGTTTGTGTTAACTGATAAATCTACGTATACAAAAAATATAATAATAATGTATAGAAATAATAATAATAATAAGAATGTATATAATAATGTATAGAAAAAATATGATAATAACGTAAATACTACTACTACTACTACTACTACTACTACTATAATGTAACGCCATGGTGAAAAGTGTAGCTAAATCTTAATCTTAATCTTAATGTGCTTAATCTTACTCTAACATGTATGCCAGTGCGGATAGTGGCATCTGAAAACTGTTTGTATTATGTCTCTGAATCAAGCATCTATGATTTATTGATATTTCATTGATGAGCAATTAGGTTGTTATCTCGCACACAGGGTAACACGGGCATTGGATGAAAGAAAAAACCAAATATTAGTCCAACATGATTGAGGAGATGTAGTTTACAGAGCGGCGTGTTGCATTTTGAAACGCTACAATAATACCAAAAAAATAGTAATAATAATAATAGCACTTTGACACGCTATGACCCATTAATTAAAGGCTGTTATCGGAACCAAAGATGCTGCTATTAACACATAATTAGTCGATTGCCAGTTGGCTTTTATAAAAAACACTCCCATTCCCTCAATATCACATCTCATCTTAATTTCTTTATCTCTCAAGGGGACGTCCGCCTGAAAAATATGCAACATTTTGTTAAAAGAATGGTTGACGTGTTGTGGAGTCATCAGGGTACGGGAGGGCGGGGAGGGCGGGGAGGTTGGAGGGACTGCTAGACACTGCGCATTTATATCTCCTCCTTTACCACCACGCACTTCCCTTTGAACATCACTCAAACTATGTCATTATAAAGCTGGCGCAATATTATGACATTGCTGTTCAACGCAACATCAATAGAACAGTGGACCACATGATGAAAGGAATGTAGTGTTAGTTATAGAGTGAGTTAGTTACCTGCGGGACCTCTGCTTCTTCTTCTTCTTGTGATCTTTGACGCTTAGTATCGCATCATAGGTCCTCCTCAGCTTCTTTTTCTTAGTTAACAATCTTGTCAACGGCTTTCAGGGGACAAAAATCCCGTAAACACACCTTGAGCAACGTGATAGAAAACGGAGGGCATGACGGAGAGAGGCAGGGTGGGGGTGGGGGGGACTCGCTGCCTGCGGGGGATTTAATAAAGATGTTTACATTGTTTAAATGGGCGAGTGTGCGCGGCTGTTTAAATACCCCGTTTTCTCCAAAGCTTTGGTTTTCTCAACACTAGATTTTCCACATTGAAAGTAGGATGTCTTTGTTATTCTTTGTCATATATAAAAAAAAAAAATTCCAAGAGAGTCTCCGGTCTTACACTATTTGTATGAAAACATGCTGAATATTAAATGACTGTGTGTGTGTGTGTGTGTGTGTGTGTGTGTGTGTGTGTGTGTGTGTGTGTGTGTGTGTGTGTGTGTGTGTGTGATATTTATAGTTAAGAATTATTCTTTTGTTTACTTATTTCTTTAATTAAACAGTGAAATTTATTCAGAGAGAGAGAGAGAGAGAGAGAGAGAGAGAGAGAGAGAGAGAGAGAGAGAAACCGGCCATGTAACATAAAATATTAATGCTTAAAATATATTATTTAGTCTTAAGCGCTTTTGTAATGTCTACGATATATTCCCTCGATTTGAAAATTTAAAAAAGGTAAACACAGACAATTAATCCCAGCAAAGTGATAAACAAGTGCGAATAATGGTTTGTTGATGCGTTAGGAAGCTATGTGGAACTGGCATGATGAAGAATAGCAAGCATGGCGTAGCGGAGGCGGCCAAGCGAGGGTAAAGGCCTGCCGGGGGTGTTTAGGAGAGCAACACGTGAAAACAGCGGTGGAGGGCGGCGATAGATGTATGTACAAATACAACGTGTATAAATTGGCCTGTTATAGGCATTATTGGCGTGTAGAAATTGGCCAATTTATACACGCTCTATTTCAAGACTATTTGTACATCTATCGCCGCCCTCCACCGCTGTTTTCACGTGTTGCTCTCCTATAAACACCCTCCTGGTCAGGGTCATAGAGTTATGACCCTGCTACTGGTAAGCCTTGGAGTCCCCGGCGCCGTGATGGACCTGCACCGCCACGTGCCTTCCCCCACCCGGAACCTCCCTCCACCCCGCGGTGACGCACCCCCCTCCCACGCCGCGTCCTGCTCCTCACTGGGGCCTGGGGGCAGCTCGGGCCTCGAGGACATCCACACCAGGGTAACCTTCAGGACGCCCCGTCACGAGTGTGCCACCTGTACCGTCAGGCAGTGGGAGGAGGACTGGCGAAGGCTACAGCGGTGCCCGGAGCAGAAGGATGGGAGGTTCTGAAGCAAGGCGACGCGGACCGGCAGGTGGAGGGGTTCCCTGGGTCGCCGCCGGGAGCACGGGGCCGGAGGGTGCCCCACGAGTTCCCGCTAGCAGCTCGTGGGGCATCCTCCGGCCCCGTGCTCCTGGCGGCGACCCAGGGAATCCCTCCACCTGCCGGTCCGCGTCGCCTTGCTTCAGGACCTGCTACCCTTCTGCTCCGGGCACCGCTGTAGCCTTCGCCAGTCCTCCTCCTCCCACTGCCTGACGGTACAGGTGGCACACTCGTGGCGGGGCGTCCTGAAGGTTACCCTGGTGTGGATGCCCTCGAGGCCTGAGCTGCCGCCAAGCCCCAGTGAGGAGCAGGGCGCGGCGTGGGAGGGGGGGTGCGTCACCGCGGGGTGGAGGGAGGTTCCGGGTGGGGGAAGGCACGTGGCGGTGCAGGTCCATCACGGCGCCGGGGACTTCAAGGATTGCACGGAGGGTGTGTCCCCGACTCTCTCTCTCTCTCTCTCTCTCTCTCTCTCTCTCTCTCTCTCTCTCTTTTTCTCGTATGAAAACATAATATGTATAGGACAATTTTATTATTTTGCTATTGTTCCAAAATGTACAGCTTTCGCAGTATTGTGTTTAATAGAACAAAATCATGTATATTCAGAGGATACAAGAAATTTAGTTTAAACAACATGTACAAATGTTACTCTTTCGATAGAAATAAGCATAACAAAATTCGGTAATTTACTTTACAAAATATGTTTATATGGATTAATACATTTCTGGGAGGTATTTTAATTTGCTGATATGTAATCATTTAATTAATCTTCATGTCCACTACCAGTTGCTACATCTTCCACACAGGGTTTTTTCTTCTGCACCACAGCCAAAGATTAACTTTTAACTGCTAAATATTCACTTTTAACAGCCAAATATTCACTTTTAACAGCCAAATATTCACATTTTAATATTTATCTATACTAAATATGCTTGTTTTGCACAGACTGATGACGCGGAGGTCGGCCGCGATGGCTCCGCCCCTGAGGATGCCCCGCCCGTCTACGATGCCGTGGTGTCCAAGCCTCCCTCCTACGAGTTTGTGTGCGGCAACCCCCCGGACCTGTCCTGCTGGGAGGACGACGCGGAGGCGGGAGTCCCAATGAGGGACGCCTGCACAGACTGTGACCTGCCCACCTACGCCCAGGTGACGCAGGCGCCTTCGCCAGTCTGATCGCCTTGGAGGATCAACATTAGCCAACCAAGGAATCTCACTGTTGTGTCCTCACGGCTCAGGCCTTGAACGGGGCCTGTAGTCCTCTCAGGATGCAACTACTCGGGGGTCGTTAGAGATGGCGAGGAAAACAATGTTGAAGCCTTGCCATTCGACCCTTTCGAGGACGTCACGCCCTGCTCGACGTGGCTTTGTCGACCCGTCCACCGCGGGAAGACTGCGCAGTGGAGACATGAGGTCTCCACAAACTGTTATGAAGTGAGAAAGAAAATAGCGAAAAATGTTTACAAAAAATAGAGACTACATTAAAGGGTATCTGCATGAGGTGATAGTCGATGATAAAGAAAAATCAAATATTCGTACTACCCATTCTGTTATAATGAGCATTCTTGTGAAAAGTTATTGTACCTTGAAAGTCTGGCCCTTGCAGGTAGACTTAGAAGGACGGTGGGATAAACTATGCTTAATGTAGCTCTTTGGGAAAATGAAGGTTGTGACTTGTGACCATGTATGTGTGTGTTGTGTGTGTGTGTGTGGTGTGTGTGTGTGGTGATGGTAAAAATAAGTTTCTGTCTTCCGTGTCCATCACCTAACACCAGTTTGTTAAGACATCACATTCTTTAAAACACATCTCTGTAGCTACTATACTCTAAATGACATATTCTGATGAGAGTTGAAATAAATGTAACTAAAACATAACGTGTGTACCTATAAAACAACGTGTTTAATCTGGAATACAGGCATTTTCCATCATATTTTGGAGGCAGAAGTAGGATTTGGCATGAGTAAACCAATCCGGTCGCATTTCCACCAAGGGCAGCAGCTACTAAATGTTGTGACGTGTTATGCGGGGTTCCAGTTCACGACTCTTTGAAAAAAAAGGGTATGACAAGAGTTACATTCTCTTGCATGTGTCAACTAAGGTCACATTGATGAAAAATCTTAGGGCTCTAGGAGAAAACAATGGTCATAAGATTTCCCATAGAATCTGTCCTACGTTCGGTTGGGTCTTATTTGTTTTATTATAGTACACTGCTGTTACTGAGGAAGCAAACACTAGCCCACGAAGGCATTATAACATGGAGAAAGTTTCCAGGAACAAATAGTGTCGGTGCGGCCAGACTCTAGCAGCTATTTGAGCCAGAATCGCGTTCTTGGCATTGGTACCACCCGAGTCGAACATGGAAGCTCCACGTTAGACTCCCTAGTACATGTTTAATAAAAAATCGGCCGTATGTCTATAACTCTGTGCCCAATCTTCACCACGGCCACCTGGGCGGAGGTGTTCCGCACCATGCCCTCGGGGACAACACCATGTCAGTCCTCGCGGGGGAAGGTGAAGGAGGCGATCACCCGCCTTCTGCGCCCCCAGCACCCGTAACCTCGCCTCCTGCAGGACAGCGTGAGGGCGTCCTCGGCGCCGCTGCTGCCGTGCACCGCGATGCTCGAGGTGACTTTGAGCCCGGAAGTTTCTTGTCCCATTTATGTTTTTGTACCTAAATAATGTGGAAAGCAGATTAAAAAAACCCGAGAGATTCAGAAATTAGAGTAAAGAAAGACAGATACGAGTTAATGTAAAGAACAAGAAATAAAAGAAATATAATTTATAATAAGTATGAGTAAAATAGTATAGAAATAGACAAGAATGGTTTTCCTGATCAGACTTGTACTTAATCAGCTGACTGAATACCCACACCAGTCATGAACATGACGCTTAACTCTTCCTTGAGGCACCATGTTATTGCATTGATGTATTCCAATCTGTATATTCTATATGATGTGTCCTTCAGGCCCTTCTGTACATGCTCCTCCCTTGTGTACGACCTGAGTCAGCTCGTCAATAGCGACCGAGCATTGATGAGATCCTCCACATTACCTTATACAGGATCAACAGACTATCTGTTGTCTATTAGTCTATAGTCTATAGTCTATAGTCTAGGTAGTCTATTAATCTTGACCTTATACATATATTGTTACTACGTATATTTCCCTTACTGTGATCGCCCTGGCGCATCACGAGTGTTCTGTACACAGCGCCTCTGGATGCCGTTTCCGCAAGAGGGCCTCTGGTCTTTGTCTCTCCCGCCAGAGTTAGTAGTCGGGTAAACCTCATAACGGGTTGGCGGGAGGCTCGTTACTCTACTCCTAAGTTCAATAAAGTTAAGGTGTATAGGAAGCAGGTGTTTCCTTTAACACCCTTGTTAGGTTCATAAGTTACAATTAACACTGTCTTGCCGTCCATTACAATTGGAAAGATTCACACAGATACATTTATTACCGTCTGTAACACACGTGATTTTCTTGTTCGTTTCAGACCAGTTATGTCGCTCGCTGCCGTCTCGGAAAGAGGCACATCGATACAGATAAACTAGGCGTATCCTACCGCACGTTTGTTACTTGACAACGCCACAATCTGCTGTGTATCAAGGCGCTAGTGTCTCCCTCTGCTGCCCTGCTTCACTTTCGTATCTATCGTTATCTCGCTTCCCTGTTCAGTGAAGCCCTTTGTGCGTGGTGGCATCTTACGGCAGTCCTTCCTTCGTTGTGTCTCGCCTGCTTATAATACTACCCATAAGCCCTTCACCTCACCATGTGTCGCTTCTTTACTAATTTCAGCATGTAATCAGCGATATTTTTTTCTTTACTATTTGTCTCTTCATTTTACTTTGTCGTAATCAAAAGAAGACTCCTCGAAGAGTCTATCATTCCGCTGCAGACGTGGGCGTGTCCAGGGATGTTTATTACCTAGGTTGGTGGCGTTTTGCAGGCGCCCTTGCCCTCAGTGTTTGATGGGGAGCTCAGGGGTTTTGCTTGGCACGGATCTTAGGCTGGGGCGTCATGTTGGGGCGGGGATGGGATCGTACGTGTGGGGGAGGGGAAATTCGACGTGACATCAAGGGTGGGGGTTGTGGACGGACAGAGGACATTGTGGTTGGTTGTCGTGGACGGACAGATGACATCAGAGTGGGGGATAAGGCGGATAGAGGACGTCTGGGGGGGGTGTATAAAGACGGACAGAGGACATCAGTGGTGGGGGATGTGGACGGACAGAGGACGTTGTGGTTGGGGGTGGTGGACGGACAGAGGACGTCTGGGGTGGGGTATAGAGACGGACAGAGGACGTTGTGGTTGGGGGTGGTGGACGGACAGAGGACGTCTGGGGTGGGGTATAGAGACGGACAGAGGACGTTGTGGTTGGGGGGGTGACGGACAGAGGATCTTTTGGAGGAAGTGGTTGGGGCGGACAGAGGACATCAGGGTGGGGTGGTGGACGAGACAGAGGACATCAGTTGTGTGGTGGTGGACGGACAGAGACGTCTGGGGTGGGTATAAGACGGACAGAGGACGTTGTGGTTGGGCATGGTGGACGGACGGAGGACTCAGGGGTGGGGTGTGGACGGACAGAGGACGTTGTGGTTGGGGCATGGTGGACGGACAGAGGACATCAGGGGCTGGGGGGGTGGACGGACAGAGGACGTCTGGGGTGGGGTATAGAGACGGACAGAGGACGTTGGGCATGGTGGACGGACAGAGGACTTTTTGGGTGGGACATAGATACGGACAGAGGACATTGTGGTTGGGGGTGGTGGACGGACAGAGGACATCAGTGGTGGGGGTGGTGGACGGACAGAGGACATCAGTGGTGGGGGTGGTGGACGGACAGAGGACGTCTGGGGTGGGGTATAGAGACGGACAGAGGACGTTGGGCATGGTGGACGGACAGAGGACTTTTTGGGTGGGACATAGATACGGACAGAGGACATTGTGGTTGAGGGGGGTGGACTGACAGAGGACATCAATGGTGGGGGTTGTGGACGGACAGAGGACGTCTGGGGCGGGACATATATACGAACAGGGGACATTGTGCTTGGGGGTGGTTGACGGGTAGAGGACATCAGAGGTGGGACATATGGACGGAAGGGGGACTTCACGGGTTTGGGATGGGGACGGGAAGAAGACTTTATGTGTTTAGAAGTATTGACACGATGGGACATCAAGGGCGGGAGACTGGGGCGAAGAGTGGACATCAGTGGCTTGCGAGGGTAGAGGGACATGTAGGGCGAGGGACAGAGGAAAGGGCGAGACATGAGTGGCGAAAAGATTGGCTGAAGCTATAGAGGCTGAGAGATTGGCTGTAGCTTTAGTGGTGGAGATATTTTCTGAAGCTTTAGTGGCTGAGAGATTGGGTGAAGCTTTAGTGTTGGAGAGATTGGGTGAAGCTTTAGTGGCGCAGAGATTGGCTGCAGCTTTAGTGGCGCAGAGTTTGGGTAAAGCTTTAGTGTCGCAGAGATTGGGAGAAGCTTTAGTGCCGCAGAGATTGGGTGAAGGTTTCGTGGCGCAGAGATTGGGTGAAGCTTTAGTGCCGCAGAGATTGGGTGAAGGTTTAGTGGCGCAGAGATTGGCTGCAACTTTAGTGGCGCAGAGATTGGGTATGGCTTTAGTGGCGCAGAGATTGGCTGAAGCTTTAGTGGCGCAGAGATTGGGTGAAGCTTTAGTGGCGCAGAGATTGGGTAAAGCTTTAGTGGCGCAGAGATTGGCTGAAGCTTTAGTGGCGCAGAGATTGGCTGAAGCTTTAGTGGCGCAGAGATTGGCTGAAGCTTTAGTGGCGCAGAGATTGGCTGAAGCTTTAGTGGCGCAGTGATTGGCTGAAGCTTTAGTGTTGGAGAGATTGGGTGAAGCTTAAGTGGCGCAGAGATTGGGTGAAGGTTTAGTGGCGCAGAGATTGGGTGAAGGTTTAGTGGCGCAGAGATTGGGTGAAGCTTTAGTGGCGCAGAGATTGGCTGAAGCTTTAGTGTTGGAGAGATTGGGTGAAGCTTTAGTGGCGCAGAGATTGGGTGAAGCTTTAGTGGCGCAGAGATTGGGTGAAGCTTTAGTGGCGCAGAGATTGGGTGAAGCTTTAGTTGCGCAGATATTGGCTGAAGCTTTAGTGGCGCAGAGATTGGGTGAAGCTTTAGTGGCGCAGAGATTGGGTGAAGCTTTAGTGGCGCAGAGATTGGGTGAAGCTTTAGTGGCGCAGAGATTGGCTGAAGGCTTGGTCTGGGCTGTGAAGTCATTAGTTGCTGAGGGGAGCGACATAACACAATGGAGGAGTGAAGGCTGCCTTGGGGCCCGGACGGTACGGGAATAATGCGAGGCCTGACAAGTGATGTCTGGAGCTGGGGAAGAAGCTCTTGAATTGACATCAGGGGCAGAGGTTGAAGCTGGGGAGGATCAGGACATTTGATTGACATGATTATTGACGATTTGGCGCTGGGACGCATAAGGGCCTGGTGACACGGCAGGGCAAGGATCTTGACGCGTTTGTTGACTGTTCCAAACGCTGAAAAAACGAAAGCGACGAAGACCTCGGTTTGGCCCATCGAGGGGAAGGAATCGCGGCGGTTTACGTATTCCAAGAAGGTCTGAGGTTCTATCATCACCAGTAACTGGGATCCAGACTCCTGCTGGTCTTGTAGTATGCGTCGCGGCACAAACACGTCGACCTGTCGCTCTGCTCTGGGGCGACGCTGCTTCAGAGACAGCACGAACTTGAACAGTAAGGCGAGAAGAGCCACCACCTCCCAGGCTAACAGGCAGGTGTGGCTATAGGCCCAGTAGGCCTCGGTGATTTTGACGAGGTGCTCTTCGAGGCACTCAACGTGTCTCTTGGCCTGGCGAGCCGTGAGGAACGATCCCACCACGGGCACGAAGCTCCACCAGCCACTCTCTGGCGCCGGGCAGGAGACGTACAGGTTCTGCACGCCGGGAGGCTGGAAGGGCCCCAGCCACTCCAAGCCGCCCTGGTGCTCCCACTGCCGGAGGCGCCAAAGCACACCCCCGCCGGGTGCGTGCAGGTCCAGGCTGGCGTGGAGGGATATCCACGCCAGCACGGTCACGAAGGTCGCCATCATAACAGACAACATAATTTTCTCGCTGTGAAACAAGGTCACTCGTGGAGACATGGTATCTCTTTCTTACCTCCTCAAGGATGTCGAAAACACGTAGGGTCTTCATATTAAGGATGATTTATTTTGTGGCTTTCTCATGAGGTGAGCTTGGAGTTAAAGTGATTGGAACGTAAGGACGAGTTTTACAAGACTTGTGGCCCGAATAACGCCTTTATTGACATGGAACTTCAAGATGAACAACTGGTTCCAAGATGATTGAGCTTCTGATCTACATCCCACATCCTCACTACTCTTGTGAATTTATACAAATGATAATCAGTACTCTTGTGTGTGTGTGTGTGTGTGTGTGTGTGTACCCAAGTGTTTTGCATAGAAACAGCAACACTTTACCACTGAGTTATGGAGCCCCCATGTATGTGTGACTGTGTGTGTGTGTGTGTGTACATCTATTAAACACAAACAAGTTAGCATAATGTCTGTATTTTTACCAATAAAAACATAATACTAGAACGCCATAGACGTAAGGCAGCACCCGCGCGAACATAGTTTCTGAACATTGGCTGACACATCGAACAAAACACAACACGGGAGGACCACATTACCACCACATTTTCTAAATCCTCACACTCTATTTGCGCATAAAGGAAATTGTTCCTGTATTGTTTATGACAGTGACAAAGAATACAGTAGTCTTTGAGAGTGATTATATGAAGTGGTGAGGCTTGATGGTGAATACACGATCACAGTGAGGTTGTGAGTTTCTTGGTAAGGCGAGGAAGGAAAGGAGGGCAAGCAGGCAAGGGACGCACGGAAAGAGATATGGAAAGGTAAGGAAGATAGAGTAACGAATCCGTGATAAAGTAAAGGAGTAAAAGGGAAGGAGAGTAAAGATGGAAGGAAGGAAAGGAATGAAAAGAGAAGGAAGGAAGGATGGAAGGAAAGAGAAAGAGTGAGTGAGAAGAGAAAGAAGAGGAGGACAGGAGGAAGGATGGAATGGAGGATGTAAGAAGGATGGAAAGAAAGGGAATGGGAAAGTAATATACGAATAATAAAGGAAGGAGATCTACATTTCTGACCCTCCCAACCTTCATAGTCAAGGTCACTTGGCCCTGTGGAGGTATCCTTGACTCCAAACTAATTCATATTAATATTTGGCGTCTCTATCTTTAACAGCAAAAGCCTTGTAGACCAATATTGACTTTAAAATGTTGTGACCTTGACCATTGACCTTTTGACTTGAAAAACAAGCACACGTGGATGGCGCAAGGTCTACCCACATCCAAGTTTGCTGGCCCTAGCGTCATATTTGATCGGGTTAGTATGCGTATGCGGACAAACAGACAGACAAACAGACGGCGCTGCCTGCCCGAGTCCTCCTCGTCTGTATTCCTGATTCAAAGATTCACATTCCTGATAGGACAGTATGGCTACAGGGAGTTTCGTACACAAGTTGTTTCGTACCCAGGTTTTGTTAGTTGTTTCGTACACTGATTTTGAATTTTTTCGTACATACCTGGTGTCGTTTCGTAACTCTAGTAAACAAGTTCAACTCTGAGCTGAATGTACGAAACGAGAAAGGTTTCATATAGACTACAAAACTACTTTTTACAACTTTTTGGTGTACGAATCTACTGGTGTACGAAACAACTTGTGTACGAACTGACTGCACCCCGACAGTATTCCTGACTGTCGTGGAGCTACTTGCAACATTCTGGACCTTCTGTTCTTTCGCAAACCCTTAAGTTGATGCTGCTGCACTGATCTCTCCATTGGTCTCCTCCGATTATAATCTTATTTTTGTATTATAATGTCGCTCGTGTCACCATCGAAGGCTTCTGATAGTATACCTCTGTTAAAAGTGAGAAATTAAGAAATATAATAATCAGATTTCACATGGAATTACTAGTACTTCTGCGTCAGACTAATCTCTGCACATAACATACATATGATCGTAGGTGATTGTCCTTTTGTCCTAGGCTTGCCTGTTGGTACATACATCACTTATTTTCCTTGAACCTAATATAAACTCGAAAAAGTTAAATAAACGCATAAAAATTACGCCTCAATCATATCATATGATTATCTTTTAAGTTTTCTTAAAAGCTTTGCCGTGCATCAGTACGTCATTTACCATCCACCGATTGTGTTAGGTTGGACTCTCCTGGCCGACACATGATATATTGTGCTATATTCACACCTCCATGAAGTGGGTGGAGTGTGTGTCATACTAACAAAAAAAAAAAAAAAAAATAGAAATCGAAAGTGGGGTCAGCAAGCAGGATGCCAGGGCAGGCGCAGGAGTACTGGCGACAGCACTGGCTGAGGGTGAACGCCCTGGAGGTCATGTGAATGCACTGTTGAAGACTACTGACCTAACACCCGAGCGTGGTGCACATAGCACTGCTTATCATCACACCACCACACACCACACTATACATTCATAGTGGCTGAAACTCAATCTATTGGTTTTGGTTGCATTGTTTAAGACTTTCATAATTGAAATTCAGCACTCATAAATTCAGGCGTTTTGAAATATAAAATCAAGTTTTTCTAAATCCAAGTTTATCAAAATTTAAGAAATGCTGCATATAGTAGCTATATATATATATATATATATATATATATATATATATATATATATATATATATATATATATATATATATAGATATATGTAAGGTTAAGATGGGGGCATACGCTATGCTGCGCGTGGCCTTCGGTGCTCATCTCCGTGGCATTAGCCCTTAGAGCCTGTGGTGGGTGAGGACCCGTTACCCCGGGACACAGGGCTATTATAGTAACTTCCGGGTTACCACAGTTACCTTCCCGGGTATCCCCAGGTACCCATTTATCAACCCCGAAAGGGAGGAAGAACAGCTGGTTTGGCTGGTCGCCAACTTGCCCTGGGCCGGATCCAAACCAGGGCCGGCATATTCGTAGCCAGGCACGCTAGCCACTACACCACGGAGGCGATATATATATATATATATATATATATATATATATATATATATATTTTATATATATATATATATATATATATATATTATATATATATATATATATATATATATATATTATATATATATATATATATATATATATATATATATATATATATATATATATATATATATATAATATATATATTATATTATATATATATATATATATATATATATATATATATATATTATATATATATATATATAATATATATATATATATATATATATATATATATATATATATATATATATATATATATATATATATATATATATATATATATATATATATATATATATATATATATATATATATATATATATATATATATATATATATATATATATATATATATATTATATTTATCTATTTAATCTATATATATCTATTATATAATATATATATAATATATAATAATAATAATAAATATATTTATATATTATAATATTTTTTTGCAAAAAGGGGGGGGGCATGGCCGCATGCCCCCCCCCTCGGTACGCCACTGCTCATGTCCCCTGTATACCCGGGAGTACCCTCCCCAAAAGAAGCACTGCATGGCTTTGTGTAACACACCTACTCGATCCTTTCATCGAGGTGCTTCAGGAAAGATCGTCCGGCAGCCATAACGCCAGCAAGATCAACAACAACAATGAAAAAGAGAGGACGTGGGCGGGTGGGTGTGCGGCACGTGTCGCCAAGGCCACTGACCCCCGGCTCGTCTGCCATGGATCATGTAGGTCCCAGCGTCTAATATTATCAAGTTTTGCACGCAAGGATTATATGTTACACGTACGCGTATGTTTGTTCGTTTTAGCTTTATAATAATGCATAGGTAAAAATCCTTAGACGATGGTATATATTACTTTGATTACCACACATAGGCACTTAAACAATATATCATTTAACTAGATATAAAAGTTTTTGCATCGTAACAGCATTGTTAAGTCATTCCGCCTCCATTGCCTGGCCACCCAGACTCACCCAGATTGGTCTTTGGGGCACTCTCGTATTCACACACACACACACACACACACACACACACACACACACCACACGAGTAATGTGACGAAGGCAACACTCCCACACATCAGGAAACGCGTAGCATGAAGCTGAGTCTTTCATGTTTGTCATGAATTAATTAAAGTAATGATAATCAGTAACGTGATAGGATGATATTTCTGGAGACCTTATACTTGAACATCAAATGGAATTTTTTAATAGTTATGGTACTAGCAAACTATTCCTAAATCACGTGTAAAGGAATGCGGAAAATCGCAACGTTCGTTTTCCACTCGTTAGGCAATCAGGAGAGTTGCCACGTCGTCCCCTAAAACTGATGTCATCGTAAAGAGAATACGACTGTGTGTGTGTGTGTGTGTGTGTGTGTGTATGTGTGTGTGTGTGTGTGTGTGTGTGTGTGTGTGTGTGTGTGTGTGTGTGTGTGTGTATGACGGCAGCAACAACATAAGCAGTAACAAAATAATAAATGTGATAAAAAAAACCACAATAGTAATATTATACACACACACACACACACACACACACACACACACACACACACACACACACACCACACACACACACACACACACACACACACACAGAAAAAAAAAAATATGAATAAATATAATATAAATAATAATTATGAAGATGCTCAAGATACTGATCATATGCTCGAACAAAAACTACATTATTAGTACAAATACATAAACGTGAGCATAGACCACTGTATACCTGGACTGCGCACGGAATATCGGCCTGTTGCACATGAGCCTGAACTTGCCCTGAAGTCGGAGGGCCGCTCGGATTCATATATATATATATATATATATATATATATATATATATATATATATATATATATATCATATAGACTGATGTATCAGTATATATGATATACTGTAATCTTCGTAAATGTTTGTTCTATAATATTATCAAATAAAAAACAGTAAAACACGGTAAAGAAATGCCATTACGAGACTGAAGAAATATGCAGTATCAATAGAAGCGCAATTTTATTAGCTTTCCATTGCTATATTTCGTTATCTGATAAATGAATTAGAACCATGCATAAATTAGCGTTAACTAAATAAATAAAATCATCAATCGGGTAATTTTCCCGATTGATGAGGTTATTTATTTAGTCAACGCTAATTTATACATGGTGCTAATTCATTTATCAGAAAACGAAATATATAAGTAAATAAATAACATCATCAATCGGGAAAATTACCCGATTGATGATTTTAATTATTTGTTTAACGCTAATTTATGCATGGTTCTAATTAATTTATCAGATAACGAAATATAGCAATGGAAAGCTAATAAAAGTGCACTTCTATTGATACCCTTCATGATAAAAGTTGACTCGCAAAGTTTTTAATGGCGAAGAGTTAAGTGAATATTAAGTTCATGCATATTTCTTAAAAGTCTCGTAATGGCATTTCTTTAGCGTGTTTTACTGTTTTTTATTTGATAATATTATAGAAAAAACATTTACGAAGATTACAGTATATCATATATACTGATAAACCAGTCTATATGATAGTCCATAGACCACTATATCTCTTTGTCGGGCGCCCCGCAGGCTCCTATGCAGCCCCGCAATTCAAAACATTGTCGCGTGTGCAGTTCAGGTATACAGTGGTCTATGACATGAATTAAGAATTAGATATACTGAACAGGATCTCCGCCAAGGAAATGCCGCGTTGCACCAGGATGAGAAAGACGCGCGGTCGCTCATACGTATACAGCAGCCGGACGGGAGAATGCAACCCCACGAACTTTCCTGAGGCGGCGAGGATGAGTGGTGTGCATTGCCATTGTGCAATCACTGAGGAGGCATCAGGTTATCCAGCAGTGGCAGAGAGGGAGAGGGCGCAGGGAGAGGGCGTAGGGAGAGAGGGCGTGGGCGAGAGGGCGTAGGGAGAGGGCGTGGACAATCGTTACTCTAAGGTAGACGTGAGGACGAAAGAAGAGCAATCATGTAAGAATATTAGGTGAGTTTTTGCTGCCTACATATCCCGCATATTTGGACAACATATATGTAAGGAATTAGCATCAACAACAAAATAGCTAAAAAAAATCCTCAATGATTGTAAAAAAAAAAAAAAAAAATACACACCATTATAATACTGAATTAATTTTTAATATAACAATACAGGTAAGTCTACCCTTTGCTGTATATGTGATTTATATACGTTACAAACTGTCTTAATTTCGTAACTTAATTACTGTTTACAATAATTCATATATCCTGGCAAGTCCTGTTCTGGACTGTCACGTAGCTACTACCTTCAACTTTCCAGACTTTACTCGACTCGGTTTCTCTGGATACTTGTGTCTGGCTGGCTTCCCTGTTATATACGTACATTTGTAGATTTTATACAAGACATTTTGAGCTTGTCTCCTTTCACGCTGTAGTCCCTGTTCACCTGTTCACCTGACAGATCATTATAATAGGTGCAGGATGTGAGCCGAGGAATTAGGATCTCGAAACCTCTGGCAGGAGCTGATAGTGGCATTGCTTAATTCCTGTGTGTGCGTGCGCGCGCGCGTGTCTGTGTGTGTGTGTGTGTGTGTGTGTGTGTGTGTGTGTGTGTGTGTGTGTTGCGTGTGTTTGTGTGTTATTCACCCATGGTCTTATTCACGGGAGTCGGACTGCCGATCGCCAGTTTCACCATCCCGTAGCGAGCTTGGAGCTCATTATTACCGATCTTTGGGAAATGCTGGGACCTCACACCACACACACACTCATCCCCTTGACTAAGGGGGACAGTAACCGCCCAAATTTGTCAGTGAAAAATCCCCGGGAGGAGTGAGGATTCGAACCGGCTACCACAGAATGGCAGGCCAACGCGCTATCCACTTGACCATCGTTGTGTGTGTGTGTGTGTGTGTGTGTGTGTGTGTGTGTGTGTGTGTGTGTGTGTGTGTGTGTGTGTGTGTGTGTGTGTGTGTGTGTGTATGTGTGTGTGTGGACCCTTGTATTGAAAGACCACAAATGGTCTATCTCACACCACGAAAGGTGCTAAACAGGTGTAAAGAATGAAAAAAAAGTACTTCATGTAAAATAACCCATGATTATGGTTTTCATAAGTTTTCGTCCTGCTAATAACTCGCCATGTTGAGTCTCTTATTTGTTCAGAGCTGCTTCAAAGGTAATACGTAATATTGTCGTTACCACTTTATTTAGTGTATTGTTTGGAGATGAGAACAACGCTTTCCCAAAATGTGAACTAGAAATAAGATGTCAGCATTTTTTTTAGGGGTGTGTAGCATACGCATTAGATTCCATCTGGACACTCCTCTCAATGACAACACACACACACACACACACACACACACACACACACAACACACACACACACCACACACACACACATGAATTGCCTGACGGGGCTGGGGTAGGGTAGGTCGCTCAGGGTGGTTGATGTATTGCTGGGTTGTTTTATAAAAATAAAAATAAAAATTTAACCTAAATTCTTGCTCTTTCTTCGTCAAAGTTGAGTCCAGCACTTAAGAGGTAACTCTATCCTTAAGATAAGTTCCGTAGACTAAGTCTGGAATGAAAACTAAATTCTAACGTGGTGACCAGTCACAAGATTACCCGTCACGCGGTGGTGAGTCATGACCCAATCACCATTCACCATGTGTGTGTAGTTATGTGATGTGCGTGTTGATGTAAGCATTGTGAAACGTTCGGTGGGAAAAAAAATGACAAAGATGATGCAATGGGAAATCCACATCTGAAGGACAAATCTGGAATGCCTGTCGCGGCAACTGACGCGCTCATCAGAAGCATGTCGGAGAAATTATTCTTGGAAGTCATCGCACAAAACTATAGGAAATTTCTGCCAAGCTATAGGCATATTTAGGGTGAGGTGGATCACGTGATGACTGTTCCTATATTTCACTAAGCTATGCTAGGTCTCACACACCAGCAGATGCACTGTTTGCGTTGTTGAGCTCCTCAGATTTTCATCACTACCACATACTCAGTGAAAGCCAGAGCTCACTCCCAGCGGCTACCATGCACTTGACTTACTTCCCGAGATCAAGGAACACATGAAGTGCAAACATTTCACACCACAAAAGGAAGTTTAGGCAGTGATACATTAGTGGATTAGAGAACACCATTGTGTCTTTCAGAGCCGGACGCTGCAAACTAATGACAGACTGTCAGCAATGTATCGAAGTTGGCGGACACTTGAAAACTAATAATGTGTTTTTTTACTTAATTGACACAAGCTACAATCTAGTTTTCTATGATTCAGTTACGACAAAGCATTACTTTGTCGAAGCGGATACGTGACTTGTCAGCCTGCTCTGCCAAGTTCTACATCAAAAATTCAATCTCATTTATCCATCTTTTACCAGAGATTTGGCTAATGTACAGCAGGTGATGATCGTGCGTTTATGACACTTTAGTTTGACTTCTATTTTTCAAGAAAATTCACACTTTGAGCTGAACGTTTATTCTATTTGCGATTTACGTCATGAAGAGTTAAGTTCATGTCAGAATGTTTACACTCCATCCCAACCACTGATAGGATTTAGATTACATGTCACATGATAAATACACACACACATATATATATATATATATATATATATATATATATATATATATATATATATATATATATATATATATATATATATATATATATATATATATATATATATATATATATATATATATATATATATATATATTATATATATATATTATATATAGGAAAGACACAATATAGGAAAAGGATAGGAAATATATAGAAAAGGATATAGGAAAGACACAATTTGTTCTGTCACACTAATTATATATAATATATATATATATATATATATATTATATATACTATATATACATATATATATATATATATATATATATATATATTTTATATATATATATATATATATATATATATAATATATATATATATATATATATATTATATATATATATATATATATATATATATATATAATTAGATTTGACAGAACAAATTGTGTCTTTCCTTTCATTATCCTTCAGAATCAATCAATCAATCATTGGGGGCATACGCCGGGGGGCGCGTCGCTTCTCCCACCCTACGACGCCACTCCCGGGGGTCACCACGCGCGAGTCCCCATGCATGCTCCCTTCCCATACCAAGCAACTCCCGACAGGAAGCATCAACTTGCCCCAGCCACGAGCCTTGTGGGCGCCCCCTTGGCCTCCTCCACGCCGGATTGTCTCTTACAGATACAACCCGATGGGAAGTATCGGTTTCAGGGTAGCGTGCCACATGCCTATATAGCCGAAGTTGGCGCTGACGGACTATGCAGGTAATAGGCCTCGATTCAGTCTCACGGTGCAATCGCTAGTTTGACACATGCTCATCCCAGCGTACCGTATGATTCTTCGAATTGATTATCCATGATTCTTAGAACTTCAGAATAAATGGTACATAAAACATAGCGTACAATATAGTATGTACGACTTGTATTTTGGCGATACTGGCGATTTTGTGCGCGAACGTTACTCCTGTGAATGAATCTATGCAGGTAAAAAGTTTCTAAAACGTTGCCTTTCAATATGATAAGTAAATCATCATCAGCCAGTCACTGTAGAACGAATCATGGCATTCTACTGTGTAAGTGTGATGTCGGTAGTTACAAAATAAAATATAAAAATAATGATTATGAATAATGATGATAATAATCATAATAACAATAAATAAATAAAAACAAATAAATGAATTAATAGATAAATAAAAATATACAAAGATGAACAGATGAATAAATGAATAAATAAACAATTACAAAATAGTCTGTGAGCCAATACTTTGACCTCCATGGAACAGTTGATACAGCATGATGATGAAAGACATAGCAAATATTTCTTACATATTTAATGATAGACACCATAGTCTTATATTTGGTTGGTAAATGTGAACTCAACATGCTGGTTTAGGGTACTCACTGGACCGCTGCTGGGCTGCGACCTTACTCGGAGGGCCAGTGCAAGACGTCCCCGCCTGTTCTGTCCTCCTTAAAATAAAAGTAATAATGCATAAATAAATAATATGCATAAAATTTAATAGATATATGCATGAATCAAACATTGCTTCTATAGTTAGTTTGATTCCATATTGGTATAGATAATTAAATATACAATATATTTATGACATGATCAAAAATATTTACATGTGGTTACATTTAAACTGTGTAGTGCTTCAAGACTTTCCGAATGTATCAAAATACTGCAGAGCGCAAAAACAAGTTTTTTTTCTCTCTGTAAATAATCTCGCTCTGGCCTTCTATGTGCACTTCAGCGTAGGTTACCAGAGAGATAGTGCTCGTGCTTCTTGTAAATATGAATTTCCTGAGCTATGTAGAATCTCTAATCATTCTCCAACACCTTGAGGATACAGACATTTCCAAGTGTCTTCTGAATCAAGTAAAATAAAGAAGTTGTCAACTAGCGTCGTTACATGAGGCATTCTATCATGCACCACAGATCTATACGTCAAGTTTATTTATTTCTGTCGCACTTATTTCTTTGAGCTCTACAGAAGTAATGAATTGTCTTCACAAGTTCATAAAAGTTTCTTCACATGCCAGTTAAGTAAAGAGAATCGCTCCCTGCCACCCTCAAAGTTCCAGGATTTACTAGGCTAAGTAGGCTCTTGAGGACTGCCACTTTTTTCAATTTCAAAGAAGAATAAGAGAACTTAACAAAAACAAAAAAAATCTTACAATGAATAGAAGAAACTTCTTTTTTTTGGTTTGCAATACTTTACCGAGACGTTGTTCATTAGTGAAGCAGGGATACAATGACGGCTGCGTGCGTAAGAAGCAGATAGGCTGTCAACTTAGATCATTTGCAGATTTTCCCAAACTTCATCGAATACTTATTTCTCGTTTTATTAACTACATGTTAAACGTTTCCAGAACATTGCAATGCACGTTGATTGTGAAATCAAACAAAAATCGAAATCGAAACAGAATCACTACAAAGGTGGATAAGCTAAAGAACATCATTGGTGGTGAAAGGCTGAATTCTCACGTAGGAATGTGATTAGGCATTTTATTGGTAAATATAATTCAGTTCGAGGAAGCTTAAGGATTTCAACCCAAAAGGTACTGAATAATAATGTAAAATCCTTTTAAAGTAAGAAAAAAGAAATAATAATAATACAGCACGTATTTACCTTCTCACTAATCTCCCATTACACACCGAACCCGATGGCGAGATTCCATAAATTTTTCATAGCCTCAGAAAATCGTGAAGCAAAGCACGGTCACTATGGCACCACACCATTTCATAAGTTGGCGTCAGACCTTATAAATAACCATAATCAGTCACTATATCTGAGGCCTGACGATGACGCTTGACGTATCGTTAGCGAGGTGTAGAATATACCATGGAGATTAACGGTGTTGTAGTTTCTGGTGTTTTCCCTTCAGTCAGAGGACGCCGTGGAATATTTGCATTCAAGAGAGAAGAAAAGAACAGTTCAAGATTATCTTCTTTGACTTTAGTCTAATATGATATTTAATACTTAGAGAATCATAAAGCACGTCCCTGAGTCTCTACAGGATCTTAGTAGCGCCATGCATCTTCCATATTTCTGACATGTCCACCAAAACTTTCCGTGAAGTGCTGCAAGAGTTCTTGAGAATGGATGGATGGTGCAATATTATGTAGAAACATGACTATATTACTTAAGTCAGACAAGGAGTAAGGGTTTCTGTATCTCATATATGCTAAATAACACTTAGGGATGCCTTTATGACGGAAAAGAATATTAGATATTATACAACGCCAATTTTCCTTCAAGCATTGACGAGAAATATTAGTCATGGAAATTTTACTATTTTTGTATTATATTTTTATTTCTTTCCATTAATGATCTTGTGGCATGTGTAAAGGATTCATGAAACACTAATCTCTGCATAAACACTCACTCAACACTTCAATATGGTGTAATAAGAACAATAAAGCTACATATACGGAGACGAAACATCCCGCCAAGACTCACCATCCCAGGGCGGACGTGAGCCTAGCCTATCCCGCCACACACACACTGATCTGCTTGATGGATTACTTCACTTTCAACAACTTCCGACACGCTGACACACGATCACAACCTCCGCCATGAAGTTATGATGCTGTTGTTCCACCATCAGGTCACAACCACTGATCTATATAACATGGATCGCGGATCTGGGCAAGCTGTGGCCGAGATACTGAAGTCACCAGCCGCCATCTTGTCATAACCAAAACAAATACATGGGCCGGCCAGGCAGTGGCTGGGTGTTGGCTGCTGGCATGTGATAGCCTATATTACCACCTACTACTACTACTACTATTACCACCTACTACTACTATTACCACCTACAACTACTATTAACACCTACTACTACCACTACTAAACTTCCAACCTAGTGCACCGTCGAACCTTCCAAGTCATTTATTTACGGTGATACACAGACAACAGGTGTGTTGCGAGGCCGTACAGGTGTGTAGTGACAGGTGTCTTGCGAGGCCGTACAGGTGTATAGTGACAGTTGTGTTGCGAGGCCGTACAGGTGTGTAGTGACAGGTGTCTTGCGAGGCCGTACAGGTGTATAGTGACAGGTGTGTTGCGAGTCCGTACAGGTGTGTAGTGACAGGTGTGTTGCGAGGCCGTACAGGTGTGTAGTGACAGGTGTCTTGCGAGGCCGTACAGGTGTGTAGTGACAGGTGTGTTGCGAGGCCGTACAGGTGTGTAGTGACAGGTGTGGTGTATGTGGTAAAGCGAGAGGCTAAGAGTGCAGTGTTAGCCCCCGAGTGTGTGTGTGTCTGACCTAATGAGCGAACGCGCAGTTCTCGTCCACTATAACGGCGCCAGCCCCGTACCGCCGCGGCCACGGGTACGGCGCGAGCCACAGTGGTCCATAGAAGCTACTTTCGGGGATTACAGGAAGTTTAAATTAATCAGAAACCTTTGGCCTAATCAAAAAACCTTTCTTAATTAGGTATATTGAATTGAAAGTAGTTAGTTTCGTACACTGATTTTGAGTATTTTCGTACATACCTGGTGTCGTTTCGTAACTCTAGTAGTCAAGTTCAACTCTGAGCTGAGTGTACGAAACGACTATGGTTTCATATAGACTACGAAACAACTTTTGGTAATAATGGACGAGAGTTTTGCGGACGTTTTAAGAGACATCAACTATTTTTTCTTGGCCTACAATAGGTGTTTGTTGCAATGGAGATAGTTTTATTTTGCGCAACCCCCCCCCCCAAAAAAAAAAAATAATATTAATGAAACCTAACCTAACCTTATAGGTTTTAATGAAACCTAACCTAGCTAGCCTTAAAGGTTTTAATGAAACCTAACCTAACCTTATAGGTTTTAATGAAACCTAACCTAACCTTAAAGGTTTTAATGAAACCTAACCTAACCTTATAGGTTGTAATGAAACCTAACCTAACTTTAACCACAAGGTATACTTTTTTTCTTTTTTTTTTCTTCGCAAAATAAAGCTATCTCCATTAGAACAAGCACCGCTTATTAGGAAGCGCTATGATCATTTGTATCATAACCGCACTCAGGTCTGCTATTGTTAACAAGTATAAAAAAATATACTTATATCTATATCTACTTATATAAAGAAAAGTATACCATATCCACATTTTTTTTTTTTTAACTAGTAGTTGGATGACTGGAGTGGGTAGATGGATTAAGAGTGGATGGGCTGGGTGGGGAGTGGGTGTGGGTGTGGGTGTGGGTGTGTGTGTGTGTGTGTGTGTGTGTGGGTGTCTGGGTGTGTGTGGGTGTGTGTGTGGGTGGGTGTGTGTGGTGGGTGTGTGGGTGGGTGGGTGGGTGTGTGTGTGTGTGTGTGTGTGTGTGTGTGTGTGTGGTGGGTGCGTGTGTGTGTGTGTGTGTGGTGTTACTCACAGGTGGAAAGATTTGCCACTTCCAGGTCCTGGTCTGTTTGTACAGGACATAACAGCACAGCTTGGCATGACGAGGCGATAACACAGCCAGACAGCAAGCACAGCTTGGCATGACGAGGCGATAACACAGCCAGACAGCAACGCGAGCCGCAGAAACAAGGCTTTGTTTTGGTTACGGCAAGATGGCGGACAGTTGGAACCAGTGCTGAGCCAGGCTTCCGCGATCCATGTTATATAGATCAGTGGTCACAACACAGCACGGAATCACAAAAATATATAAAGAAAACTTGGAAGCACGCATACACAGATTCAGGTTAAACTAAAGTAAACCACTGTTGCCACCCAGTCGCCCACAAAATACTGCCTACCTAAATAAGTTGCTAAAAAATAAGTCCATATTAGATCCAAAAGGCCCAGATAGGAGATGTTATTCAATATATTCCTTAAAATAGAAGCATTGTAGTAAAAGAGGACCACACATGAGCGTTGACGATGCTTGGAATGACTTCATCCTGTTGCTACCTTGACCCTCCCGCAGTTCACACCAGAGAGATCTTTCTGAGTGAGGTTTTAGTTTTCTTAGCATGTTTTAGATCTTGTAAAGTGTCCAAGTCTTCCTCTACTATTACCAAGGGAAAGTGAAACTGTAGCTACACGATGCTCTGGGGACGTGAGTTAAGATTCTGTTAAGTGTCATTCTGAATAGTCCAACATAATACACTGCAGCTGATAAAAGCATTATTTAATCGTATGATTCTGACCCTGGTATAAATAACTAGATTCGTGCTACTGATTTTTATGTGCCACTGAAGATGTTACACAGTAGTTTATATCATGACTGTATAATCTACCCTGCTTCAGCGTTGTTTTATGCTTTGTAGCTGCAAATATAACTGTTGCGCATTTTGCTTCTCACGTTTTTCTTCGCGCGATGACAGACAGTAAACAATAGCCTTTCGGGCGGCAGGACACAAGACTTGCCAGATCTTTCAAACTTGAATAGAATTTATTTTCACGTTGGCAGAGGACTTTTTATATATCCAAGCATCTTCCGCAGCTAATATATATAGACTTGTTTTACTTTACCTCTAATTTCCCTGAATTCCCCAGAGTGGCGACTCAACTGTTGGGTTAAAATACTAGTTGGCGACTTTACTGTAGTAGGTATAGTGAAGTCGCCACTCGGTTTTATTTTTGTCATTTGTTCATTTATAGCCCTAATATGACACAGATGAAGACACAAAATGACACAGACTTTCCAGATAGACCCTTCTAACTTTCTGAAATCATGGATGTACAAATGCAACTATTAACGCCACCACACGGCTGTAAATAACAAAGAAACGTTGAACTGGCGACTTCACTGTTATCTACGGTAGGTACCCAGATCACACGATAGAAAGCCCACATCTAGAGAAAAAGCCTGTGAATGGTAATACTGGAGTGGACTATGTTTACGGTCCTGTGGAAAACATAGACATAACTATAGATAGCTCATTGATTGTTGTTGTCACGGACGGTGATAATTGTGGCCGCCATATTGGAGCGCTCAACTTCCGTAAGTAAAATATTGCAAAACTCTACATTTCTCTAGATATACAGTTGTTCTCACGTTTGAAACATTTTACTGACCATACATACATTACATATTCAGTGTTTTCTTATCAGAGGCAACATTAGGCTATTTATACCTCTCCAAATGGCATAATAAAGTTACCATTGGCCGTAATAAGAACGAAGTATAGCTGTCAATTTAATACACGAAATTTTTCTCATTTATTCAATTAATGGATATTAGAAAAAATTGTATTGTGGCGCGTTTTCATTGACGTTTCACCTACATTAATACTTTGTAGTTATTCATGGGTACGACAAAAAGTACCCAGTATTAGCATATAGGTTAGGTGTAGGTTAAGTTAGGTTTGCATTATGTGTCTGATTTATCTTGAGGAGGTAAGGTAGATGGGAGAACACCACAGTGCTCGTGTTCAGTACTGTCTTTTCCATCGATGTTTAAAGTATAGGCTACCACATCTTGCGTTGTTATGACGATCTATTATACCATGACATATTTAATTCTCTACACTGCTCAAATAGGACTTCCATATCCTGGTGGCTTTATAATTGCATGACAGATAATTATTACATGTATCTCAGTCTAACGATGACTATACAGTATCAGTGTCTCCATCAGTATCTTGCTTGATGTCGTATTTAAACCTGTATCAAACCATCAACCTGGGAAATTTGTTTGCCTCCCTTCCAACCCAACGGAAATCCACAACGGTGGGGTGGGTTGTCCCCTTTCTGTGAGGTTGAGGATTAACAGAAATCCCCAGCTGGCAGAACAATGTCCTTGAGATACAATTATGAAGTCTCTTGTTGTGATGATTTGTTGTTGTGAATTAGAACCACTGACACCACTACCAGCTCCTTAGTGCATTTTGTCTGTCGTGCATTTGGTCTCGTCTCGCTTCCCTTGCTGCCTTGAGGCGTTGGTAATGATGTCACTCATTGTAGCTACCTTGAAGTTTTCACTTGAATCCTGTTACTTCACTTTAACATATGAAGTGTTAATTGTGTAAAAATATTCTACAATGTTATCTACGTGAGTTCAGGTGATGTCATGACCAGTGATTGACCACAGCCTAAATTCTTCTACTGAGGTCATGACGAGGAAACATTATACTCGTAATGTAGACTTATATAGTTGCCAAGATGTTACCATTGGTTGCCATTATGGATTTGGTTTTCCCAAGACCAAGGGTTCAGGTTTTCCCAAGACCAAGCAATGGTTCATGCAGTTCAGCAGAGGCAGAATTTTCCTTGAACGACAAAACCAGTTGTTTTTATTTGTTACGCCGCTGTCCTGCCTCTCCCAGACATCACCGCCTCCAATCAGAGCTCAGTAGGCGGGGACTCGGACGTGATGACCAGCAGCACCACTACTTGGAAATTGACGTCATGAAGGGAGACTGCCGGGACAAAACGTGCTGGATCGGAACCCCCGCTATCAGTCGACCGAGAGCAGCCCATCTATATAGAGGTTGTCATACCTGTTGCTCTCACGCTTAATAGTTTACGAACAACCTGACAGCATGAACAAGTACCAGGTGATGATGTTTTGCTTGGGCGCGGTGTTGGCGTCGATGACTGTGGCGGTGCTCGTGCTGCGGGACCACGGCTATCTGGAGGACTCTAGCGGCTTCATTCTTTTTGGCGTGTACTTCATAGTGTTGGTGATGGCCTTCGTTCTGAGGTATGCCGAAAATGACAACGCGTCCAACACCAATGAGGTATGTATGTCCTACGTTTACCTCTCTCTCTCTCTCTCTCTCTCTCTCTCTCTCTCTCTCGCTCTCTAGCTCTTTCTCTCTCTCGTGAATGCAACATACCCTGAGATTATAAATGAATGATGAATGTTATGTTGAAACTTCTACATGTATTCTTGTTTCTCATGCGGCATATCTGTTTGACACAATTTTCCAGACTAACGTAGAGGATCAACCTCCGTCCTATGAGTCAGTGACTGCCAAGCCGCCTCCCTACTATTACCTCTTCGCTGAAGCCCCGCCCGCTGCTGACGACACGCCAGGCACCTTGTCCACCCACCGCTTGCCTGCGTCATGGAGCGTACCTGTGCATAACATGGTGCAACCTTTCTACAAAACATCGTGTTACCCTACAGCAAGACACGAAGCTCTTCCTCCCTTATACTCAGAGGTGATGACCGATAACAGGCCTCGTATGAATCAGTCGCAGCCCCACCATGCAACTCTTGTAACAGACGCCCCCTTACAACATCCCTCAATGCACTGGGCACTCCAGAGACAGTTATCTTCACCGTCCTAGCCTCGAGCCCCGCCTGTGTCTAAGCACAGGATCATACAGCGACACTGATGCATCATGTGGGTTCGTCCTGCACGTGAGACCGTCAACTCTATGATGGGCATGACGCGCCTCCCCATGCCGCGTCACGACAGGATGCGTCCGAGGGTATGCTGTGGCGGTGTAACTGCTCCATGCCACCAGAATCCGACATTCCCGCGGCAGTTCTTCATGAGGGAGGTCGCTGCACACTGAACCACGGGTCGTGAAGCATGGCAAACACGCGGATTCCAATCATTGCCAAGATATACCATGCATACACATGCACGTGTGTGACGGGCCAAGCCTGAGGACCGCGGATGTCTGAAGGCTCAACATGTTCTGTCATGTTGAGCGTCATCTAGGAAATATCCAATACAAAGAATTATAAAAAATCTCTCCTGGTTGTATCTTTGAGATAAATAATATAATAAACCTGTTTACATCATAGCTTTAAATTATATTTCCCTACATATGCATATGTTGCATCATACCTCCTCATGTACGCAACGCCTTCACTGTCAATGAAACACACACACACACACACACACACACACACGCACGGTTCCCTTGATAAAAGTAATAGACAGAAAGCATAAGATGATAGCAACATCCCATGTCATCATGGTGGAGTTATAAAAGAACTTTCATGTAATACGCATCAGGCTTGCATGTTCCTTGTGACCTTCCTTCCCAGCACCACACGTTTGGGTTTGTCAAGGGGATAGCAGGCCCCGAACCTTTGGGGAGGCATGTGGTTTTTGGATGTCACATTTGTTAGACATGTGTTTGGATGTCACATTTGTTAGGCATGTGTTTGGATGTCACATTTGTTGGGGATGTGTTTGGATGTCACATTTGTTAGGGATGTGTTTGGATGTCACATTTGTTAGGCCTGTGTTTGGATGTCACATTTGTTAGGCATGTGTTTGGATGTCACATTTGTTAGGCCTGTGTTTGGATGTCACATCTGTTAGGCATGTGTTTGGATGTCACATTTGTTAGGCATGTGTTTGGATGTCACAAGAGTTCAGGTTTGATTTGACTCATCGTACTAACTACCGTAGATAACACTATAGTCGCATCAACGAATTTTAGCATCACTACAGACTTTTATGTGTCACTGAAGACAGGTACATAACATAAACTACTGTACATGCCTCTTCCGTGGCACATACAAGTCTGTAGTGAGGCTTTAGTAGTGAAACTCGTAATATATGGCGCCTGGCGACATTAGTGCACCGTGGCGACCAAGGATAGTACCTATGTACTATCCTTGGTGGCGACTATACTGTTATCTACGGTAGAAGGCTGCTCTCTGTAGTATGGGGAAGAGCATCCCATGTTATGTATGATTTGTCATGGCCAGAGTGTCATACAAACAATGGGCCGCTATTAGTATTCGTACTCATATTCCTCTCTCTCTCTTTCACGGAGAGAGAGAGAGAGAGAGAGAGAGAGAGAGAGAGAGAGAGAGAGAGAGAGAGAGAGAGAGAGCGAGCGGCCCGCGCGGCGATTTATTTAGTTAACGCTAATGTTTGCATGGTACTACTGTGTGTATCAGAAAACGAAATATATCAATGGAAAGCTAATAAAATTTTACATCTATAGATATCTTCCATCTTATAAGTTGTCCCGCAAAGTTTTACATGACGACGTGTTTAAGTGAATTGTAAGTTCATGCATGTTTCTTCAGTCTCATAATGACCTTTATTTAATGTGTTTTACTGTGTTTTATGTGATAATCTTATAGAACAAACATTTCCGAAGATAACAGTATATCCTTTATACATGTATAACATGATATACTGCGGGGTCATGCCTTGAGAACTTCCGCGGGTCTTGGGTGAACAGAGAGGCCCTGGTACTAAGATGGCGCCCATAAATCGAGTTGTCACTACTCTATTATTAGAGGTACTCTAGTCAGGGTCATAGAGTTATGACCCTGCTCCTTAGAGTCCCTGGCGCCCTAATGGACCTGCACCGCCACGTGCCTTCCCCCACCCGGCTACTCCCTCCTCCCCGCGGTGACGCACACCCCCTCCCACGCCGCGCCCTGCTCCTCACTGGGGCTTGGCGGCAGCTCAGGCCTCGAGGGCATCCACACCAGGGTAACCTTCAGGACGCCCCGTCACGAGTGTGCCACCTGTACCGTCAGGCAGTGGGAGGAGGAGGACTGGCGAAGGCTACAGCGGTGCCCGGAGCAGAAGGGTGGCAGGTTCTGAAGCAAGGCGATGCGGACCGGCAGGTGGAGGGATTCCCTGGTGGTTTATGGAACTGTCGCCGATAGGAACTGTCGCCGAAGCATCAAACGAGAACTTCGCCGAGGGGAACGCTCGCCGACGGGGAAATTCCGGGCACAGTTCCATTGGAATAGTGAAAAGGGAAAGTAAAGGGTTTATGGAACTGTCTTCTATAAAACTTGAAGTCCTTCCCCAACCCAACAAGCCCTGCTCGGGGAGTCTAGCGTTTCAAAGGGGGCATTTCTACAACTTGACAATTGACGCGCTCGTAGCCGTCGAGCTGTCTGCCTACCTTTTTTCTTTTTTTCTACAAAGGCTTATTTCTTTATTTACAAGGTTTTTTTTCTTCTATTGCGGGTTTATTTATATTAAAAGGATTTTCTGTTAGAGGCTTATAGTATCTTACTGGCTCTCTCTATAAAAATCACCCAAGGATGGCCTAAGGGAAAGGGGTCCCAAGAAGAAAAATAACCCCAAAGGTGGATTTTTGGGGAATTATGGCAAAATTTATATATCTTTCTTACCGCCCCTCCTCTCCCCCCTATATTTGAATTGTGATTGTCGGCTATAAGGGTTGGGTTAATGAGTGTGGGGTTTATTTAGTAAGTTGATTAAAAAGGAAAAACTTGGCACACTTCAAAGAGTGTGGACGGCGGTGATGGGGCCCGGGTCAACGGGGAGGGGCGTGCCTACCCCCCGGTCCCACAACCACTTGGTCAAGAACAAAAGGGAAAATTCAAGGGGCCGGTATTTCTTACGTACCGTGGTATTCCCTTCAACACATGTAGAACATTTCTACATCCACCTTTCATCCAAGCCTTTTCGAAGAAACAATATATTTTTTTTTCCGATTTTCTGGCCTTTAAATGTTCAGATGCCATGACCACCAGAATTTTAAAAAATGGGGGTCGGGGGTTTAGGGAACGTCGCGATAGGACTGTCGCCGAAGATAAAACGGACTGTCGCCGACAGGGGAAACGCTCGCCGGCGGAAATTCCGGGACATTTCCCATTTGGAATAGATGAAAAGGAAAGAAAAGGGTTTTATGGAACTGTTTCTAGGAAAGACTATGAAGAGTCGTCCCCAACCCAGACGAAGCCCATGCTGGGGGCAGGTCTAGCGTTTCAAAGGGGGCTTTCACAACTTGAAAGTTACGCGCTCAGTACCGTCGGCTGTCCTGCCTACCGTTTTTTTTTTTTACTATAAAAGGCTTATTTCTATTATTTACGGATTTTTTTTATATTCGGGTTTATAATTAGTTTAAAAGGATCTTTCCTTGTATGAGAGGCTTATAGTATCATTATCTCTCTCTCTATAAAAATCCCAAGTGATGCGCCAAAAGCGGTAGAGGTCCAAGAAGAAAGATCCGCCAAAGGTGGAGTGTGGAGGAATTTATGGCGGAAATTAATATATCTTTCTATCCCGCCCCATCCTCTCCTCCCTATATATTGAATATGTGATTTCGCTATGGGGGTTTGGGTTAGATGAATGTGGGGTTTATTTAGAAAGTTGATATCAAAAGGAAATTTTGGCACTACTTCAAAGTGTGGGGGCGGGGGTATGGGGCCCGGGTTAACGGGGGGGGCGTGACCTACCGCCCGGTCCCACAACCATTTGAGTAAAGAACAAAAGGGAAACTCAAGAGCCGGTACCCTTACGTACACTGGTAGTTCCTTCACCAGTAATCAAATTTATCTACTCCACCTTTCACCCCAAGCACTATTTTTCGAAGAAAACAATATTTTATTTTTGATTTCGGGCCCATTAATTTCAGATCCAGTGACCCCCAAATTTGTAATAAATGGTGGTAAACAAAGGGGTTGCAGACTATCTGACCAGTTTTTCTCACCGGGGGGAAATTTCCCCCTGGGGGAAATTTTGGGTTTTCAAAGGGGGGAAATGTATCCGAGGGACATCAAAATTACTACCGTAATAACATTTAAGTCCCCAGGACAATTTTTTTTTTCTTTTTGACGTGGGGTGGGTTAATAGTTAATTTCTACACCCTGATTTCGGGGAAAGTTGAAGGGGCTATCTGAAGAGTCTTGCCCCTTTTTGTGTCTTCACTTGTCAAAATTATGGCTATAAATAAACCAATGAAAAAAAATTCTAAAAAGTGGCTACAAACGTACTAGAGTCCCCATCTAGTGTTTATTTACTGATGTCGTCCCGCTGCGTCGTCCCCCGAAAAAAAATGCGTAGCAAAATTTTTGAAACCGTCTATACTTGAGAACAAGCATAAACAACGCTGAAACGGGGAAAGATTATCGTCTGATATAAACTACTGTTTATCTTAGTGGCACAAAAAAATCAAAATGATGTTTAAAATTCTAATTTTGGCCCCGGGTGACTTACTGCAGGGGCGACTTTACTGTTATCGCAGAAAAAATCTCGATTCAGTTTTCACTAGTGACTTCTCTTTTCTTTAAGTGTTATACATAGAGAGGTAGTGTCTTTATTAAGTATATTAAATAGATTTTGTTATTAAGCAATAATTTTGGTTTTTTTTGGCTATTTTTTTTTTCTTCACCACATAAAGGGGGGAAACCCGGGAGGTTGAACGGGGGGGAAGGGGGAAAAACAGAAAAAAGGGTTTGGGAAAACCACTGATCTAACATAAATAAAAGACAGAATGGGCCCCGACATAACTACTCAGGGTTTTTACATCGTGCATTGGGGGGATAAGTCGGAGTCCGCGGTGCCCTACGAAGGAAAACTACGGCGATGGAAGAATTTCGAGTTATTTTGGGGAAAATTGATATTCCGGTCTATATTCGTGCTCTTTTCCGCTGACAACACTAAAAGAAAACCTAGGTAAAGGTTGTGTGGGGAGAGGCTTCTAAACCAAAAAAACGATCATAACAGAGCCCTTTTCAAAGGGAAGCACTGGTAGGTACTAATGTGTCCCTACCACTTCTTATTCCCAAGAACTCTGCTGTGCTGTTTTTCCTGGTTTAGAACCTTTGCTCTCAAATATCACCTCATGTCTTCTCTAGTTTCAGCAAACACGGAAATATGCACCCGGAATATCAATTTCGCCCAAAAAAACGTGAAATTTTTTCATCGTCGTGTCTTATCTTTTTAGGTTGTACATATTCTGGTTATGTAGTATTAAAAAACCTTTTAAATTTAGTTTCCTTTTTTGCCTTTCCTCATATAAGTAGTGTACATCAAGTTTAAGGGTTTCTTGACGAGCCAATAATACTCTTTAGTCTACACCAACATCCCAACCTTTTTTTATTTTCTTTTTACCCATCCTAACCATTGCTAACCCGGTGACATTACCCCCTTTCCTCATGGTACCTGGGACTGTCGTCTCCGATATTTTTACCCCTAAAAAAATCGGAAAAACCCCCGACGGGAATGGTTGGTTAATTTTTCTTTATTTTTCTTATTACCCATCCATAAACAAATTGCTAACCACGGGGACATTACCCATCCTTCCTCAGGTCCCTGGGCTCTCGTCTCCGAAATGCTCGTCCCCCACCAATCGGGGAAAACCGCCGACGGGAAAGGTTAGGTTTGGGGTTTCCGTTAGGTTAGGAAAGGGCAGTTAGGTTTGGTATTCATAAACACAGGTAAAAGCTTTTTATTAATATATAAAAAATTTTTTCATACATACTCCACTCCATACACCCAAATTTAACCCTTCAATACTCCACTTCCCTCCCCGTCTACTCTGTCATATGCTTGGTATTACCAGATGAACCCGAACTCACTTTTGGGGCGAAACTACTTTTTTCTGGGGTTTTTTTTTTTGTTTTTGAATGAATCTGCCAACCGTTTTTGTCGCAAATTTTTATATTTTTTTTTTATTATAGTGCCGCCGGGTAATTTGGTCCTGGTTTTTTACAAATTTTTTATTAGTTTTTTCCCTATCATTGAAATAAACAAACCAAAAGTTAATACAAACATAAGAGGGGCACTACCTATATGTCTTAAAGTTTTTAAAAAATTTCCTTATAGCTCTGTTATCAAAAAAACTGCGAAGTGCGGACCCCTTGTTACACAAAAGGGTAAAAACGGACCTACTCTGGGTGAATTGGTCATATATTATATAAAAAAAAAAAATTTTTAAAATTTGACAAAACCCCCAAAAAATTAAACAAAATGTCATTCTCCCTGGACACTATCAAAAAATTCTTAGCTTCTTCACTTCTCTGGGGGGCAAAATTGACCCAACACGCACACGTTTTGGGTTCCAGTTTTGAGTTCCTAGTCTTTCTTCTTTTTTTTTAGGTCTATGCTAGTTTTTTTTTTTATAATTTCTAACATTGTTACTTAATTTAGTAACTCTACACTAGGGCCAGAATTCCCTACCAATTGGGAGTTGGTTTCTGTTTACCTTATTGATTTTTAGGAAACATTCTCTCTATGAGCTTCCGTAAAAAAGCACTTCTTCGGAGATATAAAATTTTTTTTAATAGGAAGGAGATCCGAGTGTATGGAATATGAAAAAATTACTAACCCCCCTTTTTTACTCCTAACCTAACCTAACCACGCTTTAAACCCCCAAACTTGTCAAAACTGCATTAAAAAATTTTCCGCGCAAGGGAAAAACAGAGGCATGCAGGTCACAAAAGGAAAAAGAGTCAGGGACTAAACATTGGCTCTCGCCTCCCCATAACATTCTTTCTTCAAAATAATGATTTGCGAGGGAAACTCAATAAGAAAAAGTTTCCTAGAATTAAATAGGAAACAAACCCCACGCCCAAAGGGGCCAAATTTTCTCTACTTGGTAAGGGTTTATTTGACATCTTCAAGCCTCATATAGTTGGGCAGTGATGTTTATTTTTCTATGTGAAAAAGTATTTTTTTGATACGCCCAAATTTAATGCAGGGAAAAATTTTCGCTCTAAAACGCTGGGGCCATGTTGTGACGTCTAAGCCAAAAAACAGAGAAAACAGCTGTCAAGCGGCCGCTACTATTAGGTCTACCACTAATACCCGACTTGCATTTCCCCCCCCTACCGCAAGAACCAGAATCCCCCCTTCAAGTAATGTATGGTTTCACTGTGTTTTTGAATATGTAAGTTGTAGTTTATAAGGAAAAATGGATAGAAGAGATAAGTGGCCCGGACACCCGACAAGTGCGATTCTGGGATCGCATTCCTTATAGGGGCTTAAAGAACTCAATGACTGTAAAACTAGACAATAGCAATATGAAACGGTAAAAAATAAGGGTTTCTTTCCCCCCATAACCAAAAAATACACCCTTCGTCCTCTACTCACCCCACAACCTTTTTCTAACCTACTTTTTACCTGTTTTCCCCTATGAGTTTTGTCTACTGTCTAGCTGTACTGTCCTTTCAGGTTCATTTTAAACTCCCCCATAAAGGGAAAGCCCATCCCGAAGTCATCACTTTTCTGGTGTCACGGGCCCTTTGCTCTGCTATCCATTTTTCCTTATAAATACAACTTACATATTCACAAAAAACAGTGAACCCCACTACTCACTTTAAAGGGGGATTACTGTCATCTTGCGGTAGTAGGGTAATGCAAGTTTTTTAGGTTTGTAAAAAAAACTTAAATTTTTTGCCCCCGGTTGCTGAGCCAAAACAAGCCGATCAGCTGATCAGGCGAGATCTGAGTTTGCAGTTACTACGTCACAACCAATGACAGCGCGTTCCGCCGTGTTGTGATATTTTGGCCCCAAAAAGGCCATATATTTCATTTATGGTGCATTTCTCAGCAAAAAGAATATGAGTACAGTGATATGTAGCCTATATTGCACCCAAAGCTTTATAATACTCCGTGTTTTAGGTGTGAGTAAATTGGTCCATTGTGTAGGGAATTTCGGTCCTAATGTAAAATAATACCGTTAGGTTACGTAATCAATGCCCATGTTAGGTTAGTTAACTAGCAGGGAGGTGTGGGTGGGCATAGCCCCCCAGTTATGTCAGGAGAGTATAGGTTTATAGGAAGTATTGGTTGAAACTGCACATTTACCGTATCCATTAAGGTAAACAGAAATCATTCTCCCAATTGTGTAGAGAATTCTGGTCCTTGAGTAAAAATTTACCCTTAATTTATATACCAGCACCCTTAAACTAATTCCATATTAGCATTCAACAATCTGAAACAAAAGAAACAAGTGCAAATAAGCAGTTAATCCTCACCGTGATATGCCGTGAGGGGTACATTACACTGGGCCCAAATTTTTACCCCGTGAGTGTTTTTGTCACCGGGGTAAATACGGACACCAAACTGAGCATTGATCATACGAAAAATGAGAAAAGATAGAGCATTTTTTGATATTTTCATGTTAAAGTAGAGGAAAAACACTATATATACGCTTATTTACAAGAATGTACTCCGTCTCGTATTTGAATCCCATGAAAGTTCGCCAAATCATCTGATTTTGTAAACAAACTTTGCCGCAAGCAACTTTTTTTTGCTGTCATTTTACTCATTTTCTATTTTGGTTTCTGGGTTCAGTTACATATCGATATTTATATTCATATTAATACTAGAAATGTTAAAATGGTTGTTTTACTACATGGGATATTCAAAACTGTTACACTCTTATTTATATTGAAACAAACACCAAAGCAAAATGGCGGTCCGAATAGAACCGGTCCGTTGGAAGGACCAAATTACCCCGGTCGGCACTATGTATTTTTTTTAGGTAAAGGTTAGTTTTTTTTTTTTTTTTTTTCTTTTAGTTAGGTAAAGGTTAGGTTAGGTATAGATTAGGTATGGGTTAGGTTAGGTTAGGTTTAGGTTCAATTTTTTTTTTGTCATTTTGCAAAAAAAAAAAAAAAAAAAAAAATTGCGACAGAAACGGTTAGCAGATTCATTCAAAACACACCAGAAAAAAATAGTTTCGTCCACACAAAGGTGAGGTTCGGTTTTCATCTGGATATTTATTCTATGCTTTCTCTAAATCCATGATGCTAGCTACTCTTCTTGTATTTTTGCTAACATTGTCTTAATTATCTATTCGTGCAATATCTAAAGATCTGATCCTACACAACCTTTCCCAGTTCTAATCTGCCTGTGGCAGCCTCACTAATTACCTTGCCATTTTGTGATTTTTTGTACTCTTCCCATTATGCATTTTACCATACAGTTTTGCCGTCATCACTGTGGAGCACATGATGACATCATGAAGCTAATTAAGCCAGACCTTGTTATTGCTACATTGCCAATCTAGCTAATCACAGTCCCTGGAATTATCCTACATTTAATCACAGCTTAGTAACTCAGCTTAGGTTACCTAACGTCAACCTACCTACCCATATAACGTGCGCGAGTTTTCCCGATTTGTGTTGGGGCGAGCATTCGGTAGGACGAGGAGTACCATGTACCATGAGGCACGGATGGGTAATGTCCCACTGTTGTTTTGCAACTTGTGTTTATGGATGAGAGTAATAATATGAACAAAGCAAAATCTAACCTAGTCCATAACCGTCGACGAGTTTTACGATTTGTGTAGGGATAAAAATTCGGTTAAACGACAGTACCGTACCATGAGGTAAGGATGGGTAATGTCCCCGTGTTATGCAACTTGTTTATGGATTTAGTGGTTACCGTCTTTTCGCCCACCCAGTCAATTCGCCCACAAGACATTTCTACCACATTAAATGTCAATTCGCCCACTCAAAAGTCATTCGCCCACAACGAATCCATGTCACGGAGTCAGTAGCTCTATCTTCCCTCTGGCCAGAAATGGAATGAACAATACCAGTAACCTTGGCGAAGGACGGTAAATTTCTAGTGTTTGCCCTTACTCCTCCACTTCCCCCAAACAAGGTTTGTGGACCTGGGGAATGCGGAGTTTTTCGGGTGGGGAACAAATTACTCTCGGAAACACGTAATTAAAGAGTGTGTAGGGGGTGGGTTTAAAAAAACAAAAAAAAAAAAAAAAAAAATTTTTTTTTTTTTTTTGTCCCTATATCTAGGGTAATTGTTCCTATTCTATTAGAAAATTTCCTAACCAAATAAAACCTAACCATCACCAAAATTAACTACCTAGCACGGTGGCTTGACCCACCGAATACATAACTAAGCCAATCTAACCTAAAGCTAGACCTAACCTAACTCAATCTAAAACCTATGCTAACCTAACCAATCTAACCTAACCTAACCTACACCTAACCTAAACCTAAACTAGCCCAAATCTAACTACCCTCACCTAACCTACAAAACAAATCTATACCTAACCTCCTATCGGGGGGTTGGAGGGGGTTCTCGACACACTAAATCAATATAACACTAACCTACTAGCATCCTAGACTCCATAGTGTGGCGAATAACTCCATAGTGTGGGCGAATATTGATATGTGGGCGAAATGACTCATGTTGTGGCGAAAGATACGCCAGTGATGTACAGAAAGAGGCAACAGTGTTGACGGGGCTTAAAGCACAATCACGTCCACCCAAGCGTGAACAGGGAGAGTGGATTAACTTGTGGGCGCAGGTTGGCTGACTTCCTTTTCTTGGAGCCTTGGATTAATAGACACTATAAAGACACTTGAAGACACTAATAGAACACCTTAAAATTCTATTGATCTTGCGTCCACCCTCAAACCAGCACGTGACGCTGGAAGGCCAAATCCACTTCGGTCGAGTACTAAGCAGTACGCGCCATGATCGACCCCGTAAAAATTTAGTTTTACTGTTGCAAAAGATTCGGCAGATGAGTATTTTTCTTTTTTTGCTTGATATGTGATGCTTTCCTACGCGTAGATAAAAGTGAAGTCGCCAGTTCTAACTTTTCTTTGTTATGTCAGACGTGTGGTGGCTTAATACTTACATTTCTTACATCCATGATTTATTCAGAAGTTAGAAGGGTCTATCTGCAAGTCCTGTGTCATTTTGTGTGCTTCATCTGTGTCATATTAGGGCTATAATGAACAAATTACAAAATAAACCGAGTGGCGACCTCACTATACCGTACTACATTAAAGTCGCCAGCTAGTATTTTACCCTAACAGTTTGAGTCGCCACGCGGGAATTCCAGGGAAATTAGAGTAAAGTAAAACAAGTCTCCTGATATATATTTAGCTGCGCAGAGTGCTTGGATATATAAAAAATTCCTTTGCCAACGTGAACACAAATTCCTACTTCAAGTGTGAAAGATTCTGGCAAGTTTTTTGTGTCCTGTCGCCCGAAAGGTGATTCCAAGCGGCTGTCCTGTCGTCGTGCGAAGAACAACGTGACAGAAGCAAAATGCTGCAACAGTATATCCTTGCAGATACAGACAGCATAAAACAACGCTGAAACAGGGTAATTATACATTCCCCAGTGAGATAAACTTACTAGTGTAACATCTTCGTGGCAACATAAAAATCAGTAGTGATGCTATAATTCGTATATTTGGCCCTGCGACTTCACTGTCAGGTGGCGACTTCACTGTTATCTAACGGCTAAGAGATAGTTTTTTACCTGCAGCAAACCTAAGTGGTTTTTGCAATTCGAATATTGATACAAATTTCTAATAATACACTTCTTAGCATTTTGACTGGGAAAAAACACGCTTCCATTGTTAACGCATCAAAATAATAACCTAATCAAAACATTAACTACCTACTCTAAGAACGCTCTAATCCTAACCCAAAAAACTCAACTAACTCTTGCCTCCTAACCATAGATTTTTGTTTGTTTGCACTTATCATTGTATTTTCACACTCTGTTGTGACCTGTAGAAACAAAGTAAAGGTAAAATACATCTTGAATCCAACCGCAGTCCTGGTTCTAATTAGCCTCGACGACACTGCGGCAGACAGATACTACCAGTGGATGTACGTTTGCGTGGGTGAAAGACGTTGTTATAGTGAGACGGCTGAAATGGTATCGTATGGCAGGGGCTGAAATGAGGGGAATATATGAATGCTAATGTGACAGACCAGAAGTTAGAGATTTTGTGTAACTGATGCTAATATTGCGTGGGAGTGATATTGGATGTTGATTGATTTAATGCCAAAAAAGAGGAAATGGCAGACATCAGAGGTCACATGGCACTATGGCAAAGCATCAAACAAGTGAAGATGTTTAGAGAAAGAGTTGAACGGTGAGGATAAGTGCACATGTTGGATTAATGATTTCTTATTACTCGGAAAATATTAATCGAATTCTTGTATTTGAGCAGTAATGTATTAAGTGTAGAATATGATTGGAATATAGATTTATGTTCTCGATGCCCATTGGGTGCTGATTGCGCAGTGTTACCAGGGTTGCCCGTCAGGGTGGCAAGGTTTGTAGAGACGTGAGTTCGCAATGTGGCATCGTCCCTTGTTGCATTTCGGCTCAGCAGGTTCGAGTTCCCGCCTAGTTCGTGCTGACAGTGGCGGCGCTTTGTATAGTCAATAACCTTGTAGTTAGCGTACTTGCCAAAGTTCTAGACAGGATGAAAACTCTTATCATGTATACCAAGGCAGTATTTGTGCTGTGTCGGGGAATACATGATAGAGTGTGGTGCAACTGCATCCGATGCGTGTGACGGAATGCATAATACAATAGCCCGTGTACCGGGTAAAACCCTAAATGGACCCATTTACTCTACATTGAGTAACGATAGATTGTAAATACTTCACGAATCATATAGTTATGCAGTGATGCCTGATTTTCGATGTGAACAGTTTTTTTTGAGGACTGCAACCATTTTTAAGTGGAGGAAAATTTGTTCCGCCAAAAAAAAAAAAATAAAACGACCGGCGCCATGCTGTGACGTCACACATAGGTTGTCAAGCGGCCGCAGCGGTCACGCTCCACAGTAACATTAACTTTTATTTACCCTACTACCTCAAGATGGCCAATAATCCTCCTTCCAGTTTGTGGTAAGGTTTCACTGTTGTGTGAATATATAAGTTGTAGTTTATAAGGAAGAAGTGATTAGACATGGACAAGTGCCCCAATGACAACAGGCAAGTGATACTTTAGGCATCGCAACTCCTTAAGCCCCGTCCACACTACCCTCACCACCGTCGTGCTTGCCGTCCGGTGCTTGCCGACGGGAAGCGCCGTTGCCAGGTTGTGTCCACACGAACTATGGGGCGGATATTTTGTTTCGCGGTTCCGGCGCGCTTCTGATTTCAAGTGGATTCAGGTTTTTCTCTGCATATCGTGTACTTCAATCCGAGATTATGAATAACCACAGGAGTGTTTAAAAACTGTGACCACCAACGATCAATCTTCGTGACACATTTCTGCATATCATATGAAGCAAGAAAAATATACGAAAACCTTTTTTGTGTATTCTAAAAAATAATAGCAAAAAGAAATGTGTATACACCATTTTTCTCACTTTTTTGTCTTTACTCGCTGCAATTTCCCGACCATTTCTCCATTTAATTTTTTGTCACTAACATCGTAATCAGCTTGACTTTCTTGGTTCTGATGGTATAAACGGTAAATAGCAATGGTTACAAAATATCTGATAGTGCAACTGCCGATACCTGAAGCATGTGTTTGGCGCTGAGCCCGTGAGTGACGGCATGCCCGCCCAATATTAAACCTGCTGAATGTTGGCGGGCAGCGCCGACGGTTAAATTTTGCTCGTCGGCATCGTGTCCACACTGGCCACTTTTGAGTGACGAACACTGTTCGACGGTAACGCGACGGTTGTGAGTGTAAGTGTGGACCGGGGCTTTACAAGAGCTCTAACATGAACCTACAATGACATGTAGACATCCATCTAGACCGATATACGAACTCAATAGAAAGAACAGGTAGAATGAGAGCGCCTTCCACCTGCACACGCACACACTAAGAAGTAAGCAAGTGGTAGGGCCACATTACGTACCTACCAGTTTGCTTACCTTATGACGAGGCTCTGTTATGACGGTTTTTTCTTGGTTTATAAGCCTCTGCACAATCACCATTCCCTCCAGGTCTTTCTCTTTAGTGTTGTCAGCGAGAACAGAGCATCATTAATTAGCACCTGGATATCAATTTCGCGCAAAAATAACTCGAAATTCTTCCTATCGCCGTAGTTTTCCCTCATAGGTCGACCCGCGGCGACGCCCGACTTATCCACAATGCACGCGATGTAAATAAACCGTGACGAAGTTATGGGTAGGGTCCCATTCCCATGGAAATAGGACAATTTAATGACAAAGGACAGTCAAATCCTCACCACTCATTACTCACACAACCCATACCTCACCCTCATTCCTCACACATCCATACATCACCACTCATTATTCACACATCCTACCTCGACCCTCATTACTCACCATCCATCCCTAAACCACTCTTACTCACACACCCATACCTCACCACTCATTACTCCACAGCCCATACCCTCATCACTCATTACTACACAAATCCATACCTCACCAGTCATTACTCACACATCCATACCTCACCACTCCATTACTCACCCAAATCCATACCTCACCAGTCTTACTCACAATATCCATACCTCATTTCCATACCAAATCCATACGTAGCCTACATGTTTTTTATTACTATATTTTATATAATCTTTTTTATTTATTTTTCTATTTTATCTATTCATCGGGACCCCTAAATGCCGCGGGCATGAGGCTGCAGCCTCATTATCTCCAATTTCAATCCGACCACTGGGCATGGTTTCCCCCATTGTCTTGTCCAGCGAGTCGGCCTCGAATCGGCAGTTTTCACCCTCGCCGGTGCGAGCTTGGAGGCTCATAATACGATCTTTGGTGAATTCTGGGCCTCACAACACCACACACCCATCCACTTGCTCAGGGGAGACAGTAATTTATCAGTGAAAAATCCAACGTAATGATTTGGACCGGGGATCGAAACTGCCGGACGTAGCGACAGATTGGTGCCTGCGCTGTAAACCCCCGAGCTGTCCAGGTGTGTGTGTGTGTGTGTGTGTGTGTGTGTGTGTGTGTGTGTGTGTGCTGTGGTGTGTGTGTGTGTTGTGTGATGTGTATTTTATTTTCATCATAAAGGATTGGCCCGTGGCAATTTGTTGTTGTTGTTGGTTTAGTTTATTTATGGTATCATAATGGATCACCTGAAGATCCGTCCACCCCAGAGTTTGCAGGGTTGCGGATCTTCAGGTGGATAATCCTGGGTGACGTTCTTCCGTGGGATAATTCCTGGGGTTACGGTTCTTTTAGGCGTGGTCAAGACCTTTCCTGAATTCAACTTCCATGCGGTCAGGTCAAATGGGTAAAATGGAGAGTCAGGGACCCTCCAGTTCAAGGAGGACTATATAAAGTAGGTTGGGCTAAAACAAATAGTCATAGGAGTCAGTGAACCTTGGCACGCATACTTCCAAACCAACAGCGTCCTACCCTGTTGTGTGATGATCCACTAAGGAGTTATTCGGTGGCTTCAACAAAACAGACTTTTAAAGCGTGAAGTTAAGTGTGCTACTTGTGATCAACTGATTGAATTTGACAATATACCCAGATCGAGATGGTTTTTCCTGTGGAAATCAACAAAGAACTGCCTGAGTATATATTACTAAGTCTATATGAATTGGATCTTTTCATTTGCTGTTACTCGATTTCATAAGATGCATTTCTCGAGATGCATAACACCAAATGAATATATTTGTTATCCTACTTTTATAAATTATATTCACTGGGCTGGGGTGCCGGATCTTCAGGTGGAAATCCTGGGTGACGGTTTTCTTCAGGTGGACATTCGGGGGTGACGAAACTTCAGGTGATCCATCATAACAAATGCTTGGGGGTCCGATATTTCGAACTGTGATTTTCCAGAAAGGGTCTGGTGTGTGTGTGTGTGTGTGTGTATATATATATTTATACTAGTAATATATATCCTCAATGAGAGAGAGAGAGAGAAGAGAGAGATATATATAATATATAATAAATATCATATATATATATATATATAGTAGTATACGTATAATAATAGATTTATTTTCCATATCTCTCTCTCTCTCTCTCCGTCTCTCTCCTCCTCTCTGCTCTCTCCTCTCATCCTCGTCTCTCTCGTCTCTCTCATCTCTCTCTCGCTCCAGAAGGGTCTCTCCTCTCTCTCTCTCTCTCTCTCTCTCTCTATCTATCTATCTGGTGTGTGTGTGTTGTGTGGGTTGTGTGTGTGTGTGTATATATAGATATATATAGATATTATAATATATATATATATTATATTATATATATATATATATATATATTATATATATACATTATAGTATGATATATATATATATATAAAAAATTAAATAAAAAAAAAAATTAAATTTAATCTATCTATCTGTGTGTGTGTATATATATATATATAATATATATTATATATATATATATCTATCTAACCTACATACATACACACACCATACCCCCTTTTCTGGAACAATCCAGTTCGCTATCGATCCCCTCAAAGCATTTATTATGATTACATAAAATAAACCTTAAAATAAATAAATAACGTACTACTACCGTATATAACACTAAAGGCGCCACCTGGCACTACATGTCGCCCGGGAGCCTCCATATATTGCGAATTATAGCTCACTATTGATTTGTATGTTCCACTGAAGATGATCCCCACAAGTAGTTTATATGACTGTTTTAGTCTACCCCTGTTTCAGGCGTTGTTTTAATGCCTTGTATCCTCAGTATATACGGTTTCAAATTTTCTACTCGTTTGCTTTTTCGGCAACGACGACGGTGGAGGAACTCCCAGTGGTACTCCTCCTAGTGTGGTAGAAGGGGCGGGTAGGATTTCTTCCGCCCCCCCCCGCTAATCTCCTAATGAGCCGGCGTCAGGAGGAGGCTGTAGACAACTTTACTGTATATTTCTCCCATTCAAAGTCTTTGATAGTCATGTTATTGCTGGATAGCTCATATATATCATTATATGTTCGTGGCCTCCTATATGTCTGTCTCGAACAAGTGATGAAATAGAGAGGAAAGATGGAATGACGAGAAGGAGAGAATTAAAGAAGAGGGAGGTGAAGATTCTTCAAGACACTAGGGCCGTACTATTGCGATCGCCTTGCGTCGCTTGCGATGCTGCGCCAGGTCAAGTCTCCAGAGGGGGCGGAGTCAGGAGAAGGGTGTTGACAAACTTTACAAGTATAATCTTCTCCCATTGAAAGCCTTTGATATTCAAGTTATTGCTGGTATGTGAATCCTGAATGCAGAAGAAGCCTGATTAAAAGCTTATTAATGATATATGGGGTACTGTAATATCAAGATCAATGAACTAAACTGTCGCCGACATTGGAACTCCCTCGCCCGACGTTAAAAATGGAACGTCGCCGATATCGCGACAGTTCCTATCGGCGACAGTTTTTCCAGTACCGTGGTCAACTAAGCGTTGCCTAGACTATCTGACACAGATTTCTCAACCTGGGGGATACTTCCCCTGGGGGGAATTTCAGGATTCTAAGGGGAAATTTATCCGAAGACATCTTAAATTACTACCGTAATACAGTCAAGTCGCCAGGACATTTTTTTTTTTCTGGTTTACAGACGTGGTGGTTGGCCGTTAATACTTTACGATTTCTACTCCATATTTCAGAAGTTTTAGAAGTGGCTATCTGAAGAGTCTGTGTATTTTTGTTTCTTCATCTGTGTCATATTATGGCTATAAATGAACAAGATGACAAAAATATCTACAAAGTGGCTACAACAGTACGAGTACCCATCCTAGTGTTTATTTACTGAGTGGGCGTGACCGCTGTCTGTCGTCGGCCCGAAAAAAAAATCACGTAGGCGAAATTGAAACCGTCTATACTTGCAGCTACAAATCATAAAACAACGCTGAAACAGGGAGATATACAGTCATTAGATAAACTACTGGTAAGCCTCTCAGTGGCACATAAAATCATAATGATGCTATAATTCGTAATATATGGCACCTGGTGACATCACTGCAGGGTGGCGACTTTACTGTTATCCTACCGGTAGCATTTAGTCGACACTGGAGAAAATAATCTCTTTGAGTTTCAGATTCAGCTATTGAATTCTTTTTTCTTATAAGTTTATATACATAGAGAGGATTAGTGTCTGTTATTAAGATATTTAAAATAATACTTGTTATTTAATTAAGCTCAGTATTTTGTTTTTGGGCCTACTTTTTTTTCTTCACCACAGGAAGTGTGGAAATGCGGAATGGTGAACAGGGGGAAGGGGAAACACATACCAAAGGTTGGGAAACCACTGTTCTAACATAAATAAAAGACAGAATTCCCATGGAAATAGAACAATTTAATGAAAAGAGGAGCAGTCAAATCTCACACCCATTACTCACACACCCATACCGTCACCACTCATTACTCACACATCCTACCTCACCTACTCATTTATTCACACATCCATACCTCCCCACTCATTACTCACACATCCATAACCTCACCACTCTTCTCCACACACCCATAACCCTCACCACTAATTACTCACAAATCCATACCTCACCACGTCATTATCACAAAAATCCATACCTCACCACTCATTCTTCCCACACCCATACCTCATCACTCTTTACTCCACAACTCCATACCTCACCACTCATTACTCACACACCCATACCTCACCACTCTTACTCCCACACCATACCTCATCACTCATTACTCACAAATCCATACCTCACCACTCATTACTTACAGTCCATACCTCACCACATCATTACTCACACACACTCATTATTACCACACTCATAACCTCCCACCATTAACTCCCACATCCATACCTCACCACTCATTACTCACACATCCATACCTCAACACATCATTACTCCCACACTCATTCCCACCAATCATACCTCACCACTCCATACTCCCACTCATTATTACCACAACTCATACCTCACCACTCATTACTACCACATCCATGTGACCTTCCCATTTCATACTCCACAAGCTCATACCTCACCACTTATTACAACTCACTCACTTCACGATCACTCGCTTCGAAGACCGGATTTGATCGTACTATTTCAAAATAACTTTATTGTTTGAAATCAGAATGTTTATTACGTACTGCATATATATAATATAAAACCTAAGTACCAAGTCGCGCAAAATATACTACAACTCGATGTCGGTTATGGCTGCCTTCAGTATAGCAGTGTTCTTGTATACGTACATGTTTTTTATTACTATATTTTATTAAATCCTTTTTTTATTTATTTTATCATTTATCTATTCATCGGGGACCCCTAATGCCCCGGGGCAAGGGGTGAGGCTGCAGACTCATTAATCTCACTGTAAATCCGCCCACTGGGTTCATTGGTTCCCCCATGGTCTTTGTCCACGCGAGTCGGACTCGCATCGCAGTTTCACCCTCCGGTGGGAGCTGGAGGCTCATAAATACCGATCTTTGGGTAATGCTGGGTCCTCACACACACACAACACCCCATCACTTGCTCAAGGAGACAGTAATATTTATCAGTGAAAAATCCAACGGTAATGAGTGGGACCGGGGATCGAACTCCGGACGACAGAATTGGTGCCTGACGCTGTAACCCACCGAGCTGTCCAGGTGTGTGTGTATGTGTGTGTGTGTGTGTATTTTATTTTCATCATAAAGGAATTGGCCAAGTGCAATTTTTTATTTTTTTTTGTTTTAATTTTTATATGTACTCATAATTGATCACCTGAAGATCCGTCAACCCAGAGTTTGGCTAGGGTGAGGCGGATCTTCAGGTGGGATTCCTGGGGTGACGGTTCTTCAAAGAGGTGGGAATCCTGGGGTGACGGGTTCTTTAGGTGGGGTCAAGACCTGTCCTGAATTCAACTTCCCAAGTGATGGTCAGGGCCAAATGGTAAAACGGGAGGGTCAGGGAACCCTCCAGTCCAGTAGGCTTATAAAAGTAAGTGGGCTTAAAAAAATAGTCATAGGATCAGTGGACCTTGGCACGCAATACCTTCCACACCATAGCGTTTTTTCCCCCACCCCCCCTCTACCGACTGTTTGTGATGATTCCACTAAGGTTATTCGGTTGGCTTCAACAAAACATATTTTTAAGCGTGAGTTTTAAGTGTGATTCTTGTGAATTAACCTGTATGATTTGACAATCTACTCCAATCGTGAAGGATGGTTTTTCTGTGGAAATGCCAACAAAGACTGCCTGAAGTATTATTCACTAGTCTATACTGAAATTGGATCTTTATTTTGCCTTGTTATCGAATTTCATGAAGATGCATTTCTCGAAGATTCATACCACAAAGGAATATCTTTTTATCCTTAATTTACAAATTATATCACGTGGGCTGGGGTGACGATCTTACAGGTGCGGAAATCCTGGGGTGACGGTTCTTCGTGGACATTCTGGCTGACGATCTTCAGGTATCCTCTAGATAAATGCCTTGTGGGGTCGATATTCGAACTGGATTTCCAGAAAGGGTCTGGTGGTGTGTGTGGTGTGTGTGTGTGTAATATATATATATTATAATATATTATATAGATATATCATATAGATGAGAGAGAGAGAGAGAGAGAGAGAGAGAGAGAGAGAGAGAGAGAGAGAGAGAGAGAGAGAGAGAGAGAGAGAGAGAGAGAGAGAGAGAGAGAGAAGAGAGAGAGAGAGAGAGAATGAAAACATATATACTATATCTAATATTTATTTTATTTTATTTTCATCTCTCTCTCTTCTCTCCGTCTCTCTCTTCGTTATCTCTCATCTCTCTCTCTCTCTCTCTCTGAGTCTCTCTCTCTCTCTTCTCTCTCATCTCTCCTCAGATCTCTCTCTTCTCATCTCTCTCATCATCTCTCTCTCTCCTTCTCTCTGTTCTCCTCTCTATCTGGTGTGTGGTGTGTGTATGTGTGGTATTATATATATATATACATATACTATATATATAATATTATAATATATATTATATCTATGGATATATATACTTCATATATAATATCTCTCTCCTTCTCTCATCTCCTCATCTCGTCTCTCTCTTCTCAAACCTCATCCGCTCCTCTCTCTCTCTCATCCCTCTCTCCTCTCTCTCCTCTTCTCGTCACTCTGTCACCTCTCTCTCTCCTTTCTCTCTCTCCTTCCCCGCTCTCTCTCTCCTGGCATCTCTCTCTTCTCCTCTTCTCTCTCTCCCCTCTCCCTCCTCCTCTCACCTCCCTCCTCGTCGTCTCTCTCATCTTCTGTCCTCTCTCTCTCTCTATCTGGTGGTGTGTGTGTATATATATATATATTAATATATTATATACTATATCTATATATATATATTAATATATATATATTATATATATACACACGACACACACACACCAGATAGCGCGAGAGAGATAGAAGAGAGAGAGAGAGAGAGAGAGAGATAGAGATTGTAGAGAGTAGAGAGAGAGATCAGAGGAGAGCAGCAGTAGAGAGAGCGAGAGAAGAGAGAGTAGAGAGGAGAGTAAATGCTCGTTGGTCGATAGCCGAACTGGATTTCCCAGAAGGGGTCTTGTGTGTGTAGTATGTATGTGTGGTGTGATATATATATACTAGTATATATATAATATATATATATATATATCTATCTATATATATATATATATATATATATATAGTATAGATACACACCAGACCCCTTCGGAAATCCATTCGGCTATCGACCCCCAACTTTATATGATTACATAAATAAACTTTAAAATAAATAAAATATGAGAAAACGAGGGGGGGGGCAGCGCATGTGAAATCGTACTACTACCGTAGATAACACTAAAGGCGCCCACCTGCACTAATGGTGGCCGAGGCGCCATTATATTGCGAATTATAGCATCACTATTGATTTTTAGGTGCCACTAGATGATACACAGTAGTTTATATGACTGTCTATTTCTACCCGTTTCGCGTTGTTTTAATTAGCCTTGTATCTGCAAGTATATACGGTTTCCAAATTATTGCTACTCGTTTGCTTTTTCGGCAACGACGACGGTGGGAGACACTCCCAGTGGGACTCTCCCAGTGGTGGGGAAGGGGCGGGTAGGATATTCTTTCCGCGCTAATCTCCATGAGGCGGCCGTCCAGGAGAGATGTGTAGACAATTTACATGTAATTCTCCTATTCAAAGTCTTTGATAGGTTCAAGCTATTGCTTGGAAGCCATATATATATATGTTCGTGGCTCCTATATGTCTGTCTCGAACAAGGATAATAGTAGGAGGATACGGATTGGAATGAAGAAGGAGAGAATTAAGAGAGGAGTGAAGGTGTCTTCAGTACACCTAGTGCCGTACTATTGCGATCAACCTTGCGTCCGCGTGCGATGCTGCCGCCAGGTCAAGTCTCCCAAGGGTGCTGAGTCAGGAGAAGGGTGTTGACAACTTTACAGTATATTTCGCTCCTACTTGAACAATCCTTTGATAGTTCAAGTTATTGCTGGTATTTAATCCCTGAATGCAGAAACATGAGTAAAAGCTTGTTAAATGATATAGTTGGGTAGTCTGTAATAATCAAGATCAAGAACTAGAACTGTCGTGCCGACCATTGGAACTCCAGCCGACGTGAAAATTGGAATCAGTCGCCGATACTCGCGACGTTTCCTATCAGGCGACATTTCCAGTCCTTCCCGGGGTCGCCGCCGAGGCCTACTGGCGCCGGGGTGCCCCACGAGCTGGTAGCGGGAACTCGTGGGGCACCCTCCGGCCCCGTGCTCCCGGCGGCGACCTAGGGAACCCCTCCACCTGCCGGTCCGCGTTATCATTTAAATGTTATCATTTAATTAATCTGCATGTCCACTACCAGTTGCTGCATCCTCCACACAGGTGTTTTTCTGCACCACAGCCAAATATTCACTTTTAACAGCTAAATATTAACTTTTTAATATTCATCTATACTAAATATGCTTGTCTTGCACAGACTGATGACGCGGAGATCGGCCGCGATGACGCCGCCCCTGAGGATGCCCCGCCCGCCTACGATGCCGTGGTGTCCAAGCCTCCCTCCTACGAGTTTGTGTGCGGCAACCTGCCCTGCTGGGCGGACGACGCGGAGGCGGGAGTCCCAATAGGCGAATTTTGGTGAAGAAGCCCGTAAGAAGCCGGCTTCTTGCAGCTTGCGTTTTCTGTTATGGCGAGGCACTTTTAAGAAGCCGGCTTCTTACGGATTGGCCCAGCTGGTCAAGCCGTAAGAAGCCATAAGAAGCGAGAGCCCAGGGCTCGCTTACCACGGCTTCTTCCCGCTTGTTGCCGTGACGTCAGAGATAACAACAAATATGGCGGGGAGGGCAGAGATTCTGACACAGTGAGTATCGTCGTAGAAATACTGTAATTACAGATAACAGGACACAAGTAAACACATAGATGTACATTCAGAAGCATGCACTTACCTTAAGACCACGAACAAGAATATACAAGGTTAATGACACGACAGGACAACTTTAAAACTGGTGAAAGAATGATCATGTCTTATCAGGCTGACGATAGGGCCTAGCTGCGACGTAGTAGTTTTTGCTGAATTTCGCTGATAATATGGCACAAATTAGCCTGATTTGTACATTTAGTAGCACGGGCTTAGCTTTCGGACCACACTAATAGAGCTAAAATGGAATGACATGGTGATAGGAGAACGTCGATCGTCTGGTGAAATAACTTCTCTAGTCTTTTTAACCATAACACCAGACGTTGTTTTTCTAATTTTACTAATTATGCAATCAAAACCAGACCGGAAACGTTTTCGCTAATTCATTATGCTCCAATTTTGGTTCTTAGAGATCTCTCACACTTGTTGATAACGTGAAAATGTTGGAACTCTCGCCGACGGAGACGAGAGTACCATAAACCTTCACCATCATCCGAATTCCACCACAAAACATTGCAAGATATCTTAGGTATGCATTTGTAATGGCTAGACATTTTTATATGCATTCAGTCCCCATATTTGCGCTTGGCGCCAGGCTGTTGTCCCCGCTGGCGGATGCCAGTTAATGTTTTTCTGGTGGCGGGAAAGGATTCCAGTCTGTGGGAGGGGTTTTAGGCTCATAGTTGCCTCCCCACGAGTAGCAGGGTGCGCTAGCAGAGACACCCGAAGTAAATTGCATGTGGTGGCTGATAGGAATTCAGGCATGCATAATAAGAAACAGGGTATAGAAAATATGTTTAGAGGAGCCGAAGTGGCAACGCGCCACCAGCCGCCATCTTGGACGATCCAGGTCGGCCTGGGTCGCCCACTCTGTTACAGGTCACGGCCACGACTACACCTCCCCCAGCCGAGGACGTCTTCTGGACCTCTCGCCACCTCCTTCCAGTTCCCCGCGTGTCTGGTGCTTGATTCCTGCTAACAGACGCAGGGCAAGTCATACCGCGAGGAGAAGGAGGGTTTGGTTGGGGCAGACGTGAGTTGGGAAGAGGAGTGCGTGGAGACTGGCGACCACGTGTGTACACCGCGACGAGGACAAGGCCACAGGTTCCTCGGTAAAAGCGTGAGATAATCCATAACCCCTTATATCTATTCCCCAGCCAGATAACCAGAAGCGGTAGGCTATCATAGGCATATGTAGGGAAGATATTTAGGGCGTGATTGAGTGGATGAATCTTGTGTTGGGGGGTGCTATTTTTGTTATGTGTAGATCTTGTAAATAAACTAGATAAGGTGTTTACCAAGTGTTTATTGTTTACCCTGTATGTAGTCCTGGACTGATAGCTTCATAGTGAGTCAAACTAAGAACCCGAAGGTGATTTAATTATTGAGAGGTAAGTGAAGTCTAAGTACTTAAAACCCCCAGTAAAGAATCTAAACCTTTACAAGTGGAGCCCACACAGGGACTCATTCTTGCTAGTCCAGGAGTACACAGGGTAATTTATTCTAGACAGCAAGTAGCACCGCCATCATGAGTATTCAGAGATATATGGAAGAGGCGGAGTCGATGGCTACGTGGAGCCAAAAGAAATACAAGAGTAGTTCTCAGTAGGCAACGAGTTTGAAGAGAGGAGAGGCAGCAATTGCGAGAGTACGAGAAGGAATTGAAGCTCATGGAGACACAGAGAGTGGAGCAAGTACAACAAATAGAGGAGAGGGAGAAAGACCGCGAGCATGAGAAAGAGTTGAAGGAAAGAGAGGAGGAGAGAGAAAGAGAGAGAGAAGATAGGGAGAGAGAGTGGGAGAAGGAGAGAGAAGATAGGGAAATTGAGAGACAAGATAGGCAGCAAGAGAGGGAACATGAGTTGGAAGTGTTACGAGCAAGTAACAACGGGGGAAGAGCGCCGACAGTTATGAACCGGCCTAAAGTAAAACTTCCGATGTTCAAAGAAGGCGATAGGATGGAACACTTCATAGGAAGGTTCGATGATGTGGCAGACCTTTTGGAATATGACGAGATCACGCGTAGACTTCAGTTTACGACCTTGTTTGAGGGTAAGGCACTCGAGGTTCTCTATAGACTGGATAAACATAGCCGTGACTATGGTCAGATGAAACATGCCCTCTTAAAGGCATATGGGCTGAGCACTGAGTGCCTTAAGCAGCAGTATTTTGAAGCTCAGCTGCAGGAGAACGAAACTGCCTCACAGTTCGCCGTGAGAATCGCCGGGAATTTGCGAGACTGGCGCGAAAGTGATGGAGCTGAGGAGACTGTCGAGGGCATCAAAGATTTAATTCTGCGCGCTCAATTCTTAAAGTCATGCCCGGAAGCGCTAATCGCGATGTTGAAAATTGATCGGGTCAATCAGTTGCCTGAAATGGGTAGAGTCGCCGATGCGTATTTTGAGGCATATGCGGAAAAGGCTGAGCCACCGAACGTAGTTTGGGTCGAGGCTGCAGATACGCCAAGGGAAGATGATAGCTCGCCACGACGGGATACGGCGACGCCAGCCCGTAAGACTGAGCCCACATATAGTGCCCCAGTTGTAAACCCTCGTCGCTTTCAGGCAAGCTATAGGCCAGCACAAAGGGAAACTGGAGGCCGTGGAGTAAATCTCGAAGCGAGTAATACCCGACGGCACAAAAATGCTGCGGCCGTTCACAAGGAGCCCCACTGCCCACTCCACAAGCAGTATACTGCACCGAAACCGGTATATCGCAATTCGCCGAGCCACAAAAGGCCGCGGGACGATATTCCACGGAGAAAGGTAGTTCGTCAGGTAATGGCAACGGCCGTCATGCACGAAGCAAAGTTCGGGGATGAGGTAAATATGTATTCTCCCGCTGACTTTGAGAACAGCGAGGCCGTCAGGAGGGAGGTAGAGACAGATCCTTCACTCGAGAACGTGCGACGGCATTACTGCGAAGGAACGGTCAGAACAGTGCGCGGTAATTATACGAGCTTTGTTAGAGCGAGATGGTAATTTATACCGCGAGTTCATAACTCCCCGGGGCCACGAGAGATTTCAATTCGTCGTGCCTGAAAAATATCGCTATGCCGTATTCGAGTTAGATCACTGCGATGCCACAGGTGCCCACTCGAGCAGGAAGAAAACGTGGAAACGTATCGCCGAGAAATTTTATTGGCCAGGCATGGGCCATGATTTGAGCAGATGGGTGCATTCCTGCGAAGTGTGTCAAAACACGAACGACAGCGACATAGAGCTGTATGAACCTCACGAGTACAATGAGGAACAGATGGGGTGTTTGTAGGGTATAAGAGCCCACTCCCCTCAGAGTTAGGGAAAGGACTCCAGGGCTGCGCCTTGATAGGCTTCCTTTAGGGGATCCTCCACGGCGGCATGTTAGCCTGGATTAAGAATTGCATGATCCACTAACATTTCCCTAGCATGGCACGGGTGCATGTATTTAGGAAATCATAGGCAGGTAGACAGGATTGAATTTTTGTAACACTATTGTATACGTACCATGTTACATTTACCTATACCACCTACACTATGTACATACATACCTTACGCCACATAACATTTGTTGGTAATTAAATGTGACGCGTCTTGACGTCCAGATTGGGTCCAATACAGGGTTTGCTAGAAACTTTGGAGTTTTTATCCCCTAGACTTTGAACTTAACGTAAATGCGGGGGTTTTTCCGCTCATTGGTTACAAGCAAAACCCCTGTAAACGGTTTAAAGTACACACACCACAGAGTGTCTGGATGTGTGACTGACTTATTTAGGTCGGATCTAATGAATTAGATAATTTACATTTAACCTGCATGATGCTATAACATGTTCAGGTAGTCGGGAAATTCTTTCTGCGGAAAGAATTTATCTAGGTGGGGGCGAATGTAATGGCTATACATTTTTATATGCATTCAGTCCCCATATTTGCGCTTGGCGCAGGCTGTTGTCCCCGCTGGCGGATGCCAGTTAATGTTTTTTCTGGTGGCGGGAAGGATTCCAGTCTGTGGAGGGGTTTTAGGCTCATAGTTGCCTCCCCACGAGTAGCAGGGTGCGCTAGCAGAGACACCCCAAGTAAATTGCATGTGGTGCTGATAGGAATTCAGGCATGCATATAAGAAACAGGGTATAGAAATATGTTTAGAGGAGCCGAAGTGGCAAACGCGCCACCAGCCGCCATCTTGGACGATCCAGGTCGGCCTGGGTCGGGCCCACTCTGTTACAGGTCACGGCCACGACTACCCCCTCCCCCAGCCGAGGACGTCTTCTGGACCTCTCGCCACCTCCTTCCAGTTCCCCGCGTGTCTGGTGCTTGATTCCTGCTAACAGACGCAGGGCAAGTCATACCGCGAGGAGAAGGAGGGTTTGGTTGGGGCAGACGTGAGTTGGGAAGAGGAGTGCGTGGAGACTGGCGACCACGTGTGTACACCGCGACGAGGACAAGGCCACAGGTTCCTCGGTAAAAGCGTGAGATAATCCATAACCCCTTATATCTATTCCCCAGCCAGATAACCAGAAGCGGTAGGCTATCATAGGCATATGTAGGGAAGATATTTAGGGCGTGATTGAGTGGATGAATCTTGTGTTGGGGGGTGCTATTTTTGTTATGTGTAGATCTTGTAAATAAACTAGATAAGGTGTTTACCAAGTGTTTATTGTTTACCCTGTATGTAGTCCTGGACTGATAGCTTCATAGTGAGTCAAACTAAGAACCCGAAGGTGATTTAATTATTGAGAGGTAAGTGAAGTCTAAGTACTTAAAACCCCCAGTAAAGAATCTAAACCTTTACAGCATTACATTACTGTTGACGGACATGAACAATATTAATGTGTAGGTAGAGGTGCTGATAGGTATTGTGGAAATGACTAGCATTGCGTTGAGGGAAAATCTTAAGAACAAGGGCTCCACGGTAAGCTGACCCAAATGTTGGCTCTATGTGTTATACTTACTGTCCTTAACACATCTGTTTAGATTTTAATGAGTGCCGATCCTTACTTTGCCTACATGGCCGATATTAAATTTCAGGTTCTTGAGAAAAACTAAGTCCAGTAGGGTTAGGTTAGGTCAGGTCAGGTTAGGTTAGGTTAGTGCACAGCCCGATGGGCTCGAGGGGGGGTGCTAGGTTAGGTCTGTAGAGTTTTGTCATCTTTAGAATAAAGGCTCAACCTCCTATCTTCTTCTTCTTCTTATAGACAACAAGCTTGGGGACATGGTGGAAACCGGGGTTTTTGGGTGGGGGAGCACACATATAAGGGAAATATGGCCCCGATAAAGTCTATGAACTAGGGAAATTTCCCTAGTTTATGGATTTTTTTGGGGGGCCATATTTCCCTTATGTGTGTGGCTCCCCCACCCAAAAACCCCGGTTTCCACCATGTCCCAAGCTTGTTGGCTATAAGAAGAAGAAGATAGGGGTGGAGCCCTTGTTCTTAAGATTTACCATATATATATATATAATATATATATATATATATATATATATATATATATATATATATATATATTATATATATATATATATATATATATATATATATATATATATATATATATGGTAAATCTAAGAACAAGGGCTCCACCCCCTATCTTATATATATATATATATATATATATATAATATATATAATATATATAGAATATATATATATATGGTGTATTTCTGTATATTTTGGTTAAATTAGTATGTTTATGAAAGAAGGATTAATGGCTATTTTTGTGTACCTGATTTTTATGTTGACATATAATTAATGGTGTAAATGATGTACAGTAAAACCCTCGCTTTGACGAACAAATTGGGGAAGGATGCGAGGTTATAATTATCCGAGTGATCCGAACTTTTCGCATATAACAATTGTGGTCGTATAATTAGGTGAAAGTTCCCTATTTCCGACTAATTTCGTGTATCGTGAACTTTGTCCGTTACATCTGACGAAAGTTCGTATACTTACATACATGCAGCCATCACAAATACTACACGAGTACAGGGCAATTAAAAACAATCAGACCCGTACAACGCATTATACTGACACTTATCTCGGTAAAAAAGCACGCAATATACCGGACTGGCAGAAAAAGTGTTGAAGCGATATTTGTTATATAAAGGTCCGTAAAAGCGAGGGTTGTGTGTATACACTAAACTTTGAAAAAAAGTACTACAGGAGCATCAGTGTATATACCTAATACGTTCGGTTTGGTGACATTAAGTAGGATTAGGTTATGGTCAAGAGTGTTTCTGCATATAGGAAATACAAAATTATGAAACTAGTTATGAGAAATTGTATTTGTTGATATGAATGTTAATCGTATTTACTGGCTACTTTGGTTTGCATTATCTGACCAATCAGTATTACACTGGCCCTTTGTGCATTAAAATCAGAGGTTTAAATACATTTTTTATTTAGTGTATAGTTGGATTATTTGTTTCTGTTATTAATTTTTACTTGTCCTTATAAAACTTCTATAAAGGTACACATCATAACATACTTTTTATATTATTTGCATTTCCTTGATATTTACCCTGTTTATCTATAAAGGTGGCAAATATCGGTAAAATTTAGGATGAAACTATGAACATGACTATTGTCATGTATGAACAAACACTCATAATGCTGCCTGTTTCTATTTCCTTTCATGGCAAGGGTTTAATCTGCAATAGTAACACAGTCTATGTTTCAGATATGTAATGTGCCGGTTGCATTGAAGTGTTATCCGACGAAGATGAAGGAGAAGACTCTGAGAGAAGGAGTGAGACGGGGAGTAAATAAATAAATAAATATCTTATTTCCATGAAACATGGTTTTACTATCAAACTTACATCACAGATGTTCTATGCAATATATACTAAAAATGAAACTTCTTCTGAAAGTCACGCAAATAAAAAAAATACATAAAAAGAAAGTCAAACGAAACATTAAAAGGAATTAATTATAACATTAAACATAAGAACTAAAAGTCACTTCAAATATCTTTAAAATACTACTAACATATGCAACTGCTATTTGATATGGGGAAACAAATTATAGTTCACTTAGGGTCAATTAAAAGTAAATTTATAAGTCAAGACTTAAAAGTGTAGACCTCCATAATTAATGATGCATGAAGGCAAATTGTTCCATAGTTAAGGCCTTTGTACAGTGATGGGTCTGGCACCAGTCTGTTCTGGCTCTTGGCACATAAAGATCTTTTAGCTGCCTTGTTGTACTGGCTGTATTTTCCCTGACAATGAAAAACTAGATACCACTCCGGATACAACCCATTGACAGCCTTATAAGCAGCGAAACATTTTTCATAAATATATCGGTCTTTAATTGTTAACCACTTTAACTCTTTTATGATAGGAGTAACGTGATCCTTCTTTCTAGCTCCTCCAATAGCTAGTTTAGCTGCAATATTTTGCAGTTTTAAAACGCTAAAAAGTAAAGTTGAGAAAAGTATTTGTTGAGTCTCCATATACCCACTACAGTAATTCATTAAGCTGAGAGAGAGAGAGAGAGATTAATTTAATGCCAAAAATTAGCCAAGAAAGAAAAACAGCCCCCCTATCTTCCAAGCAAAATATAAATCAGCCCAACCACCAAAGCGGAAAATCCCGGGCACTGGCGGGCAGATGATGGCCAGTTAATGAAATCCCTCATTATACCTGACCCTTGCCATCAGGTGCAGCAGTTAATAAAAAAATAAGTCACTAATGTGGAACTCGACCCAGCCAGCCCCATATGATGTCCGTAGGTGCCCGACTCTTTACCTTGCCCTATTAATAGTCCTTGGTTTATGGAGCAAAAAAACATTAATGTGAAGGATATGTGTTGTGATCCATTCACAATATCGTCAGTCAGTTATCGTAACTTATTAATGGCTTTCATTCGACGGTACACTTTCGTCAGTATGGTTGTTTTGTTTACAATTATCAGCTGTGAGCGCCGAACGGGCGAGCCTCGAACACCACTGTCAGCCGTTCTGGCGAGGCACGAAAACGGGAGAGAAGCCGCAAGAAGCCGTAAGAAGCCGGCTAATGAGGGACGCCTGCACAGACTGTGACCTGCCCACCTACGCCCAGGTGACGCAGGCGCCTTCGCCAGTCTGATCGCCTTGGAGGATTAACATTAGCCAACCAAGGAATCTCATTGTTGTGTCCTCACGGCTCAGGCCTTGAACGGGGCCTGTAGTCCTCTCAGGATGCAACTATTCGGGGGTCGTTAGAGATGGCGAGGAAAACAATGTTGAAGCCTTGCCATTTGACCCTTTCGAGGACGTCACGCCCTGCTCGGCGTGGCTTTGTCGACCCGTCCACCACGGGAAGACTGCGCAGTGGAGACATGAGGTCTCCACAAACTGATATGAAGTGAAAAAGAAAATAGCGAAAAATGTTTACAAAAAATAGACACTACATTGAAGGGTATCTGCATGAGGTGATAGTCGATGATAAAGAAAAATCAAATATTCGTACTACCCATTCTGTTATAATGAGCATTCTTGTGAAAAGTTATTGTACCTTGAAAGTCTGGCACTTGCAGGTAGACTTAGAAGGACGGTGGGATAAACTATGCTTAATGTAGCTCTTTGGGAAAATGAAGGTTGTGACCGTGTGTGTGTGTGTGTGTGTGTGTGGTGTGTGTGTATTCATCTAGTTGTATTCATCTAGTTGTATTTTACAGGGCCTGAGCAACGCTCGTATGGCTCCGTCTCCATATCAACATTTTTTTATCATTCATCCTTAGTGCTTAGTTTTGGCCGAAGCCACCACCCGGGAGGCGGGTCACAAACCCCCGGCTAACACCCGGTACCCATTCACTGCTGGGTGGACAGGGGCTCGGGTTTTTAAGGAAACAGCCCATCTGTTTCCGCTCCGCCCGGGGATCGAACCCGAGACTTCTCGGTTGTGAACCGAGCGTGCTTCTCCTACACTACGGAGTACCCTCCGTGTGTGTGTGTGTGTGTGTGTGTGTGTGTGTGTGTGTGATGGTAAATATAAGTTACTGTCTTCCATGTCCATCACCTCACACAAGTTTGACAAGACATCACATTCTGTAAAACATATCAGTGTAGCTATATACTATACTCTAAATGACATATTCTGATAAAGAGTTAAAATAACTATAACTATAACGGACATGACCAAACAATTGCCTTTGAAACCACGGGTTCCTATAAAACAACGTGTTTAAGCTCGAATACAGGCTTTTTCCATCATATTTTGGAGGCAGAAGTAGGATTTGGTTAAAGGCCATGAGTAAACCAATCCGGTCGCATTTCCACCAAGGGCAGCAGCTACTAAATGTTGTGACGTGTTATACGGGGTTCCAGTTCACGACTCTTTGAAAAAAAAGGGTATGACAAGAGTTACATTCTCTGTGTCAACTAAGGTCACATTGATGAAAAATCTTAGGGCTCTAGGAGAAAACAATGGTCATAAGATTTCCCATTGAATCTGTCCTACGTTCGGTTGGGTCTTATTTGTTTTATTATAGTACACTGCTGTTACTGAGGAAGCAAACACTAGCCCACGAAGGCATTATAACATGGAGAAAGTTTCCAGGAACAAATAGTGTCGGTGCGGCCAGACTCTAGCAGCTATTTGAGCCAGAATTGCGTTCTTGGCATTGGTACCACCTGAGTCGAACATGGAAGCTCCACGTTAGACTCCCTAGTAAATGTTTAATAAAAAATCGGCCGTATCTTTATAACTCTGTGTGCCCAATCTTCACCACGGCCACCTGGGCGGAGGAGTTTCCGCACCATGCCCTCGAGGACAACACCATGTCAGTCCTCGCGGGGGAAGGTGAAGGAGGCGATCATCCGCCTTCTGCGCCCCCAGCACCCGTAACCTCGCCTCCTGCAGGACAGCGTGAGGGCGTCCTCGGCGCCGCTGCTGCCGTGCACCGCGATGCTCGAGGTGACTTTGAGCCCGGAAGTTTCTTGTCCCATTTATGTTTTTGTACCTAAATAATGTGGAAAGCAGATTAAAAAAACCCGAGAGATTCAGAAATTAGAGTAAAGAAAGACAGATACGAGTTAATGTAAAGAACAAGAAATAAAAGAAATATAATTTATAATAAGTATGAGTAAAATAGTATAGAAATAGACAAGAATGGTTTTCCTGATCAGACTTGTACTTAATCAGCTGACTGACTACCCACACCAGTCATGAACATGACGCTTAACTCTTCCTTGAGGCACCATGTTATTGCATTGATGTATTCCAATCTGTATATTCTATATGATGTGTCCTTCAGGCCCTTCTGTACATGCTCCTCCCTTGTGTACGACCTTGAGTCAGCTCGTCAATAGCGACCGAGCATTGATGAGATCCTCCACATTACCTTATACAGGATCAACAGACTATCTGTTGTCTATTAGTCTATAGTCTATAGTCTATAGTCTAGGTAGTCTATTAATCTTGACCTTATACATATATTGTTACTACGTATATTTCCCTTACTGTGATCGCCCTGGCGCATCACGAGTGTTCTGTACACAGCGCCTCTGGATGCCGTTTCCGCAAGAGGGCCTCTGGTCTTTGCTTCTCCCGCCAGAGTTAGTAGTCGGATAAACCTCATGACGGGTTGGCGGGAGGCTCGTTACTCTACTCCTAAGTTCAATAAAGTTAAGGTGTATAGGAAGCAGGCGTTTCCTTTAACACCCTTGTTAGGTTCATAAGTTACAATTAACACTGTCTTGCCGTCCATTACAATTGGAAAGATTCACACAGATACATTTATTACCGTCTGTAACACACGTGATTTTCTTGTTCGTTTCAGACCAGTTATGTCGCTCGCTGCCGTCTAGAAAAGAGACACATCGATACAGATAAACTAGGCGTATCTTACCGCACGTTTGTTATTTGACAACGCCACAATCTGCTGTGTATCAAGGCGCTAGTGTCTCCCTCTGCTGCCTCTGCTTCACTTTCGTATCTATCGTTATCTCGCTTCCCTGTTCAGTGAAGCCCTCCGTGCGTGGTGGCATCTTACGGCAGTCCTTCCTTCGTTGTGTCTCGCCTGGCTTACGATACTACCCATAAGCCCTTCACCTCACCATGTGTCGCTTCTTTACTAATTACATCCGCCAACGAAGTTGGAGGGGTTATGTTTTCACCCCGAGCTGTCTGTCTGTCTGTCTGTCTGTTTGTTAGTGTACAGGATTTCTCAAAAAGTTGCGAATAGATTTGGACCAAACTCGGTATACCAAGTCTATTTGGTATAAGGAAGAACTGATTTAATTTTGGATGAAATCTATTGACAACTGTTGCCATGGCAACCAATTGATGAAATATTCGGCCGGAGGTATGCGCTCATACTGAGTGCATATATATATATATATATATATATATATATTATATATATATATATATATATATATATATATATATATATATATATATATATATATATATATATATATATATCCGGAATGATAGACTCTACGAGGAGTCTTCTTTTGATTACGACAAAGTAAAATGAAGAGACAAATAGTAAAGAAAAAAATATCGCTGATTACATGCTGAAACTAGGGGGGGGGGGGGGGGGGGGCACTCAGTAGAGCGCATACCTCCGCCCGAATATTTCATCAAATATATACCCTATATATAATATATATATATATATATATATATATATATATATATATATATATATATATATATATTATATATATATATATATATATATATATATAATGAAGCACTGAGGGCAAGCACTGAGGGCAAGGGCGCCTGCAAAACGCCACCAACCTAGGTAACAAACATCCCTGGACACGCCCACGTCTATGTGGACGTCTATGTGTTCGTCTATGTCAATATACGTATATATACGTATATTTGATGAAATATTCGGGCGGAGGTATGCGCTCTACTGAGTGCCCCCCCCCCCCCCCCCTAGTTTCAGCATGTAATCAGCGATATTTTTTCTTTACTATTTGTCTCTTCATTTTACTTTGTCGTAATCAAAAGAAGACTCCTCGTAGAGTCTATCATTCCGCTGCAGACGTGGGCGTGTCCAGGGATGTTTGTTACCTAGGTTGGTGGCGTTTTGCAGGCGCCCTTGCCCTCAGTGCTTGATGGGGAGCTCAGGGATTTTGCTTGGCACGGGTTTTAGGCTGGGGCGTCATGTTGGGGCGGGGATGGGATCGTAAGTGTGGGGGAGGGGAAATTCGACATGACATCAGGGGTGGGGGTTGTGGACGGACAGAGGACATTGTGGTTGGTTGTCGTGGACGGACAGATGACATCAGAGGTGGGGGATAAGGACGGATAGAGGACGTCTGGGGTGGTGTAAGAAGCAGGTAGGCTGTTAACTTAGATCATTTGCAGATTTTCCCAAACTCTTCATCGAATACTTATTTCTCGTTTTATTAACTACATGTTAAACGTTTCCAGAACATTGCAATGCACGTTGATTGTGAAATCAAACAAAAATCGAAATCGAAACAGAATCACTACAAAGGTGGATAAGCTAAAGAACATCATTGGTGGTGAAAGGCTGAATTCTCACGTAAGAATGTGATTAGGCATTTTATTGGTAAATATAATTCAGTTCGAGGAAGCTTAAGGATTTCAATCCAATAAGTACTAAATAATTATGTAAAATCCTTTTAAAGTAAAAAAAAAAAAAAAAATAATACAGCACGTATTTACCTTCTCACTAATCTCCCATTACACACCGAACCCGATGGCGAGATTTCTATTGGAGAAAAATATCTTCTCCATACATTTTTCATAGCCTCAGAAAATCGTGAAACAAAGCACGGTCACTATGGCACCACACCATTTCATAAGTTGGCGTCAGACCTTATAAATAACCATAATCAGTCACTATATCTGAGGCCTGACGATGACGCTTGACGTATCGTTAGCGAGGTGTAGAATATACCATGGAGATTAACGGTGTTGTAGTTTCTAGTGGTTTCCCTTCAGTCAGAGGACGCCGTGGAATATTTGCATTCAAGAGAGAAGAAAAGAACAGTTCAAGATTATCTTCTTTGACTTTAGTCTAATGTGATATTTAATACTTAGAGAATCATAAAGCACGTCCCTGAGTCTCTACAGGATCTTAGTAGCGCCATGCATCTTCCATATTTCTGACATGTCCACCAAAACTTTCCGTGAAGTGCTGCAAGAGTTCTTGAGAATGGATGGATGGTGCAATATTATGTAGAAACATGACTATATTACTTAAGTCAGACAAGGAGTAAGGGTTTCTGTATCTCATGTATGCTAAATTACACTTAGGGATGCCTTTATGACGGAAAAGAATATTAGCTATTATACAACGCCAATTTTCCTTCGAGCATTGACGAGTGAGAAATAATTAGTAATGGAATATTTACTAATTTTCGTATTAGATGTATATTTCTTTCCATTAATGATCTTGTGGCATGTGTAAAGGATTCATGAAACACTAATCTCTGCATAAACACTCACTCAACACTTCAATATGGTGTAATAAGAACAATAAAGCTACATATACGGAGACGAAACATCCCGCCAAGACTCACCATCCCTGGGCGGACGTGAGCCCAGCTATCCCGCCACACACACACTGATCTGCTTGATGGATTACGTCACTTTCAACAACTTCCGACACGCTGACACGCGATCACAACCTCCGCCATGAAGTTATGATGCTGTTGTTCCACCATCAGGTCACAACACAACACGAATCACAAAAATATACAAAGAAAACTTGAAAGCACGCGTACACAGATTCAGGTTAAACTAAAGTAAACCACTGTTGCCACCCAGTCGCCCACAAAATACTGCCTACCTAAGTAAGTTGCTAAAAAATAAGTCCATATTAGATCCAAAAGGCCCAGATAGGAGATGTTATTCAATATATTCCTTAAAATAGAAGCATTGTAGTAAAAGCGTATTTTGTCCATGCCCTTGGAAGTAAAATTTTACTTATTTAAGCTCCGCCCACTTATATTTTACTCTTTTGCGTGCATAGAAAACTGAGCAGATACACTCCGGCAGCGATATTTTACTCTTTTCCTGTAAAAATATACAGTCGTGGGGGTGGGTGGTGGTTTCAAGAGCCTGGCCAATCAGATCGCGCGCATGAGAAAATCTTATCAAAACTCCTCCCGTAAATGTTTCTCTTTTCCTTTAATTCTCATCCAATTCAACATTCATTACATGCGCACGACATGCAAAGGATACTGTATTTAATTAAGAGTAGGTAAGGAGTAGTAAGGAGTAGAGTAGGTGACTCTTAACAGGTAAGAAGTCACAAATATTAAAATTCTCCAGCGACGTCTGGGAACAAATTTCCCAATCCCTCGAATTTTTCAATGTGTCCGAATCTTCGTTGATGCTTGCTGGCTTAGCACCAAAACTGGTGTATTATTGCTATAGTATAGTCAAATACTTAAATATATTCATGAGTGATATTACATTTGCAATAGAAATGTATAAATTTGGTATATATGTTATATCACACAAAAAGAAAGCCTTTTAGAGAACCTATCGCAGGGCATGAATACGAACATTTCATCAGTCTGACTCAGCTCCAACACGGTAAGAAGGTCTCTACCCACGGACCACCACACACCCACCACCACCCAGGCACCCGCCCGCCCACCACCACCCACCCACCCACCACCCGCCCACCACACACCCATCACACACCCACCACACGCCCATCACCCATCCGCCCACCACCCGCCCACCACACACACACCCACCACACGCCCATCACCCATCCGCCCACCACACACCCACCCACCACACGCCCATCACCCATCCGCCCACCACACACCCACCCACCACAGCCCATCACACATCCGCCCACCACACACCCACCCACCACACGCCCATCACCCATCCGCCCACCACACACCCACCCACCACACGCCCATCATACATCCGCCCACCACACACCCACCCACCACACGTCCATCACACACCCGCCCACCACACACCCGCCCATGGATGTTAAACGGGGGAGATGCACGGGAGGATGAATCACAACCAGCATTCATCTAGGTTTAGGCAAAGAATAATTGGTGAAACGTAGATGTAGGTACACGTAGCCTACATACGTACAGGTCCATGAAAGCATTAAACATCCTCGACGCACATCGCGAAATGCTGTGTAGCAAATAGATATTCAAATAACAGTTCATAGCGCCTAAACATTTCAGTTTAATTCAAGTCATCTATAGAGTTAGAAACAATGCTAGGCATTCTAAGAGCTCAAAACAATAGATATCGATGTGTAATACAGACAATCACGCTACTACTCTTTGCTGTGCCTTCAATAATGTCAACCTAACGATATTCCTTGAGCCTCTGCAAGAGGTAAGAAAGTGTACGACACTTTTACTCTCGGCAACATCAAGAAAGAGCTTGGCAGCGCTACAATCGTATTTGTGATGGCAAGCAGGGCGGAGCTTAAATAAGTATAATTTTACTCCGGAAGGACACAAACTTCAACTACAACACCAACTTCAACTCAACACCAACTCAACTTACACCAACTCAACTCAACACCAACTCAACTCTAGGCTACACCAACTCAACTCAACACCAACTCAACTCAACACCAACTCAACTCAACACCAACTCAACTCAACAGCACAACTCAACTCAACAGCAACTCAACTCTACACCAACTCAACTCAACACCAACTCAACCCAACTCACAACCACTCAACTCAACCTCAACACCAACTCAACTCACACCACCAAACTACACCAACTCAATCAAACACCAACTCCAACTCAACCAAACTCAACACCAACTCAAACCTCTACACCAACTCAACTCAACACCAACTCAACCCAACTCAACACCAACTCAACACCAACTCAACTCAAAACCAACTCAACACCAACTCATCTCAACACCAACTCAACTCAACACTAACTCAACTCAACACCAACTCAACTCAACACCAACTCAACTCAACACCAACTCAACTCAACACCACCTGACTCCTAAGACAACTCAATCACTTCAACGCTGACGCATAATTAAATACCCTCACACAGCACTATCGATGATCCTGTGGCGTTGGGAGTGACTTAGTTTTGGCTACCCTATGAAGGCCGCCCGACCTGCCTTGCCTTGAGGTATATGCGAGGGAGGAGGGTCGACCGGTTTCTTGATCATCAACCCTGCCGTCGACGACGGCATCACGTCGGTGATGTTGCGGGATGACACACACGCACTCGCTATTGTCACGGTAACGACACCAGTAGCGCTGGACGGGCTGGGTCGGAGGAGTTGAGAGTGAATTAGTTTTCGAAATTTTTGCAGAGTGGAAATCACGCAAAGTCTCGGAGAGAGGTGAGGTAAATGTGATTGAAAAGTCCCGATATTAGAGTCAGTTTCTCTCACAGCACACACGCTCGCTCATGGAAGGGAACAACAGCAGCCCTGGTTAGGCTGTGTAGTAGTTTAGACTGAGTGAGTAACGGTAGCGTATGAAGGCCGGACCTGCCTGCCTTGTAGTACAGTGCGTGCAAATTTTTTTTTTAAACTTGCAATATATTGTTACGATTGTAGAAAACTGTAATCATGTGTGAATGTTTGGGTGGTGGAGAGGCAGTGTGTGAGGGTATGAGGCGTCGGGCGACCTTGAATGTGAGAGGGTGGGGTGTGTGTGGGGGTGGGCCGGGGGAGGACGTGAGCATGCGTGAGCGGTTCCTTCCTCTTGGCAGACAGAAAGGTTTGAGGCCTCGGGAAAGACAGGCGCGTCGCTCCGTGGAGGAAGAGTCGCGTGGTGGTGTTGTGGTGGTGGGAGGACTGTGTGGTTGTGGTGGTGGGGGGGACTGTGACTGTGGTGTGGTAACGTCTCTTGCCTTGCGACAATCTAGAAGCGATTGGAAGGAAATGACGTACACACATATGTACTCATTGTGCTCTGTGCTTTGTGCTGGTGGCTTGTGGCTTTCTTAGTAAACAAAGAAACCTCCTGAGTGTTTTCCTTCGCCTTTGATTGACCTCGTGATATACTAGCTCGCCTCGCCATAACACACCGAACTAAGGAAGGGCTGTGGAAGTAAGTCTAGCAGCAGTGGGTATTGTAACCACGCCTCCTTTTGCACAGCCTCACCTGAGACACCTGCAGTGGTCTGGTGAGGTCCAGGAGAGGAGTAGCGTAACAATATCATCATAAAATGGCATAATTAGTACACATATAAATACATTTAAATGGGTTTATTCATAGAAAAACATGTAAACATATTTTAAAGTAATATTTATATTAAAGATATATACGAAGAAGTAGTAGGGTCGGTTTGTTAATCACCTCCCGTCGACGACGCCGCCGCTGCCTCGGAGAAACGAAGCGAATGTGTTCCCTCGTGCACATGTGTGTGTTTGTGCGTGTGGATTGAAGAAGCTTCATCAATTCTCGCCTTGAAGTGCTGGGGGGCTCACTTTCCATGGTTACATCTACCATGTCAATATCGTTGGGGTAGACATCCTCGCCGCCAGACTCGCCTCCGCCGCTCACGTCAAGCATCGGCACCTCGTTGGATGACTTGGACTCGCCGTCCCAGCTAAGGTCGATCATCAAAACGTCATTTTCGTAGGGCAGCGTCATGATAGGAGGGCGGGCGTTCTGGTTATCATCTAACCGACCCTCCTTCTTTGTATATAAATATATATATTCATTTCAAGGCAGCTGCCTTCAGTTCCTTTGAACATCTTTTCACTATCCCGGATCGCTGGCTCGCCGCGTGAAACCAGCGGGACGAGGAATGAAGGCGTTAACGATGTATAATGAAGAGTTTTGGTCGTAGAGATGTGATTTATACATGTATGCATGCGCATAATTAGGGAGGGTATATATTAGTCGAATCATCTCTTTATCGTGGCCTCTGTGCATTTTTAAAAATTTAACTCGAGAACTATAAGTCAGATTGCGAGCGGATATTTTTTTTCTACTCCTGGCGACACACACACACGGATTCCGGGATAAAAAAATTCGAATTTCTAGCCGGGGGTTGGCTGCGGTTGGCTAGCCGGGGGTTGGCTGGCTTCACGTCGGAAAAAATGACGAGAATGAAAAATCAGTTTCTCTCGCCGCTCACACAGGCACTCGCTATTGTCAAGGGAACGACACCAGCAGCGCTGGTCGGGCTGGTTCGGAGGAGTTGAGAGTGACTTAGTTTTGGCTACCCTATGAAGGCCGCCCGACCTGCCTTGCCTTGCCTTGAGGTATATGCGAGGGAAGAGGCTCGGTTTCTTGATAACCATCAACCCTGCCGTCGACGACGCCGCCGCCTCGAAAAACGAAGCGAATGTGTTCCCTGGTGGACTTAGCACGAATTCTATGCCATACATGGATACGCGCTCCGCGCGTAGCCGAAGGCTTCACGTCGGAAAAAATGACGAGAATGAAAAATCTGTTTCTCTCGCCGCTCACACAGGCACTCGCTATTGTCAAGGGAACGACACCAGCAGCGCTGGTCGGGCTGGTTCGGAGGAGTTGAGAGTGACTTAGTTTTGGCTACCCTATGAAGGCCGCCCGACCTGCCTTGCCTTGAGGTATATGCGAGGGAGGAGGGTCGACCGGTTTCTTGATCATCAACCCTGCCGTCGACGACGGCATCACGTCGGTGATGTTGCGGGGAGATGTGATTTTGATTGATATCTCACAAGCTCGCCGGGTAGAAGCAGCGGTGAGAATGACTGAGGGTAAGATTAGTAGGCCTCTTCATTCGTTCATTCAGCCCGCCCGGCCAGACTAAACTTAGGTTGCGGGACCAACCCATCTCAACACCAACTCAACTCAACTCAACACCAACCCAACTCAACACCAACTCAACACCAACTCAACTCAACACCAACTCAACCCAACTCAACACCAACTCAACACCAACTCAACTCAACCCAACTCAACACCAACTCAACTCAACACCAACTCAACTCAACACCAACTCAACTCAACACCAACTCAACTCAACACCAACTCAACTCAACACCAACTCAACTCAACACCAACTCAACTCAACACCAACTCAACACCAACTCAACTTTAACACCAACTCAACTCAACACCAACTCAACTCAAACCAACTCAACTCAACACCAACTCAACTCAACACCAACTCAACTCAACACCAACTCAACTCAACACCAACTCAACTCAACACCAACTCAACTCAACACCAACTCAACTCAACACCAACTCAACTCAACACCAACTCAACTCAACACCAACTCAACTCAACACCAACTCAACTCAACACCAACTCATCTCAACACCAACTCAACTCAACACCAACTCATCTCAACACCAACTCATCTCAACACCAACTCATCTCAACACCAACTCAACTCAACACCAACTCAACTCAACACCAACTCAACTCAACACCAACTCAACTCAGCACCAACTCAACTCAACACCAACTCAACACCAACTCAACTCAACACCATTTGAGGCGTATTTTGTCCATGCCCTTGGAAGTAAAATTTTACTTATTTAAGCTCCGCCCACTTATATTTTACTCTTTTGCGTGCATAGAAAACTGAGCAGATACACTCCGGCAGCGATATTTTACTCTTCCTGTAAAAATATACAGTCGTGGGTGGTGGTTTCAAGAGCCTGGCCAATCAGATCGCGCGCATGAGAAAATCTTATCAAAACTCCTCCCGTAAATGTTTCTCTTTTCCTTTAATTCTCATCCAATTCAACATTCATTACATGCGCACGACATGCAAAGGATACTGTATTTAATTAAGAGTAGGTAAGGAGTAGTAAGGAGTAGAGTAGTTGACTCTTAACAGGTAAGAAGTCACAAATATTAAAATTCTCCAGCGAAGTCTGGGAACAAATTTCCCAATCCCTCGAATTTTTCAATGTGTCCGAATCTTCGTTGATGCTTGCTGGCTTAGCACCAAAACTGGTGTATTATTGCTATAGTATAGTCAAATACTTAAATATATTCATGAGTGATATTACATTTGCAATAGAAATGTATAAATTTGGTATATATGTTATATCACACAAAAAGAAAGCCTTTTAGAGAACCTATCGCAGGGCATGAATACGAACATTTCATCAGTCTGACTCAGCTCCAACACGGTAAGAAGGTCTCTACCCACGGACCACCACACACCCACCACCACCCAGGCACCCACCCGCCCACCACCACCCACCCGCCCACCACCACCCACCCGCCCACCACACACCCATCACACACCCACCACACGCCCATCACCCATCCGCCCACCACCCGCCCACCACCCGCCCACCACACGCCCATCACCCATCCGCCCACCACACACCCACCCACCACACGCCCATCACCCATCCGCCCACCACACACCCACCCACCACACGTCCATCACACACCCGCCCATGGATGTTAAACGGGGGAGATGCACGGGAGGATGAATCACAACCAGCATTCATCTAGGTTTAGGCAAAGAATAATTGGTGAAACGTAGATGTAGGTACACGTAGCCTACATACGTACAGGTCCATGAAAGCATTAAACATCCTCGACGCACATCGCGAAATGGCTGTGTAGCAAATAGATATTCAAATAACAGTTTCATAGCGCCCTAAACATTTCAGTTTAATATCAAGTCCATCTATAGAGTTAGAAAACAATGCTAGGCCATTCTAAGAGCTCAAAACAATTAGATATCGATGTGTAATACAGACAATCACGCTACTACTCTTTGCTGTGCCTTCAATAATGTCAACCTTAACGATATTCCTTGAGCCTCTGCAAGAGGTAATGAAGTGTACGACACTTTTACTCTCGGCAACATCAAGAAAGAGCTTTGGCAGCGCTACAATCGTATTTTGTGATGGCAAGCAGGGGCGGAGCTTAAATAAGTATAATTTTACTCCGGAAGGACACAACTCAACTCAACACCAACTCAACTCAACACCAACTCAACTCAACACCAACTCAACTCTACACCAACTCAACTCAACACCAACTCAACTCTAGGCTACACCAACTCAACTCAACACCAACTCAACTCAACACCAACTCAACTCAACACCAACTCAACTCAACAGCAACTCAACTCAACAGCAACTCAACTCTACACCAACTCAACTCAACACCAACTCAACCCAACTCAACACCAACTCAACTCAACACCAACTCAACTCAACACCAACTCAACTCAACACCAACTCAACTCAACACCAACTCAACTCAACACCAACTCAACTCAACTCAACACCAACTCAACTCTACACCAACTCAACTCAACACCAACTCAACCCAACTCAACACCAACTCAACACCAACTCAACTCAAAACCAACTCAACACCAACTCATCTCAACACCAACTCAACTCAACACTAACTCAACTCAACACCAACTCAACTCAACACCAACTCAACTCAACACCAACTCAACTCAACACCACCTGACTCCTAAGACAACTCAATCACTTCAACGCTGACGCATAATTAAATACCCTCACACAGCACTATCGATGATCCTGTGGCGTTGGGAGTGACTTAGTTTTGGCTACCCTATGAAGGCCGCCCGACCTGCCTTGCCTTGAGGTATATGCGAGGGAGGAGGGTCGACCGGTTTCTTGATCATCAACCCTGCCGTCGACGACGGCATCACGTCGGTGATGTTGCGGGATGACACACACGCACTCGCTATTGTCACGGTAACGACACCAGTAGCGCTGGACGGGTGGGTCGGAGGAGTTGAGATAAATTTAGTTTTCAAATTTTTTTGCGAGTGGAAATCACCAAAAGTCTGGAGAGGGGTGGGGAAAATGTGTTTGAAAAGTCCGATTTTAGGGTTTTTTCTTCCAGCCCAACACGCTCGCTCATGGAAGGGAACAACAGCGCCGGTTAGGCTGTGTATATTTTTAGACGATGGTAACGGTAGGTATGAAGGCCGGACCCCCTGCCTTGTAGTACAGTCGTGGAAATTTTTTTTTTTTAAACTTGCAAATATTTTACGTTTGTAGAAAACGTAATCGTGGGGAATTTTTGGGTGGTGGGAGGCAGTGTGGAGGGTATGACGTGGGGCGCCCTTGAATGTAAAGGGGGGTGGGGGTGTGGGGGGGTGGGGCCGGGGGGGGACGTGAGCATGGTCCCTTTCCCTTTCCCTCGGGGCAGACAAAAAGGGTTTGAGGCCTCGGAAAGACAGGCGCGTCGCCCGTGGGGGGAAGACGCGGGGTGGTGTTGGGTGGTGGGAGGATGTGGGGTTTTGTGGTGTGGGGGGGACTGTGACGGGGTTGGAAACGTCTCTTCCCTTGCGACAATCTAGAAGCGTTTGGGAAAGGAAATATCCACAATGTCTCATTGTGCCGTGTTTTGTGCTGGGGGCTTGGGTTTCTTAAAAAACAAAAAAAACCTCCTGAGTGTTTTTTTCCCCTTTTGATTGACCTCGGATATACTAACTCGCCTCGCCATAACACACCGAATAAGGAAGGGCTGTGGAAGTAAGTCTAGCAGCATGGGTTTGTAACCAGCCCCCTTTTGCACAGCCTCACCTGAGCCCTGCAGGGGGTCTGGGAGGTCCGGGAGAGGATACCCGAAACAAATCATCAAAAAGGCATAATTATACACATAAAAATACATTTAAATGGGTTTTTCATAGAAAAAACATGTAAACTATTTTAAAGAAAATTTTTTATATTAAAAATTTTACGAAGAAGGTAGTAGGGTCGGTTTGTTAATCACCTCCCGTCGACGACGCCGCCGCTGCCTCGGAGAAAGAAGGGAAATGGTTTTCCCTCGTGCCATTTTTGGGGTTTTGGCTGTGTTTGAAGAAGCTTCATCATTTGCCTTGAAGGCTGGGGGCTCACTTTCCATGTTACATCTACCATGCAAATCGTTTGGGGAGACATCCTCGCCCCCAGACTCGCCTCCGCCCGTCACGTCAAGCAGGGCACCTCGTTGGATGATTTGGGAAACTCGCGTCCCAGCAAAGGGGTCGATCATCAAAAAAGTCATTTTCGTGGGGGCAGCGAAATGATAGGAGGGGGGCGTTTGGGGGTTTACATCAAACCCGACCCCCTTTTTTGTATATAAATATATATATTATTCAAGGCAGTGTTTCATTCCTTTGAACTTTTTTCCCTATCCCGGATCGCTGGCTCGCCTGTAAACCAGGGGACGAGGAAAAGGGCGTTAACGAGTATAATGGAGTTTTGGTCGAGAGATTTGATTTACTGTATGCATGCGCATAATTAGGAGGGTTATATTATCAAATCATCTCTTTATCTGCCCTCTGTGAAAAATTTTTTTTAAAAAATTTAACTCGAAACTATAAGGCAGATTGCGGGGCGGATATTTTGTTCTACTTCCTGGCAACACACAACGGTTTCCGGGATAAAAAAATTCGAATTTCTAGCCGGGGTTGGCTGGGGTTGGCTAGCCGGGGGTTGGCGGTTTTCACGTCGGAAAAAATGACGGAAGAAAAATAGTTTCTCTCGCCGCTCACACAGGCCCGTATTGTCAAGGGAACGACACCAGCAGCGCTGGTGGGGCGGGTTCGGAGGAGTTGAGAGTTTTTAGTTTTGGCTCCCCTATGAAGGCCGCCCGCCCTCCTTTTCCTTGCCTTGGGGGATATGCAGGGAAGAGGCTCGGTTTCTTGTTTTACCATCAACCCTGCCGTCGCACGCCGCCGCCTCGAAAACGAAGCGAATGTGTTCCCTGGGGATTTTAGCACGAATTCATGCCAAAGGGGATCGCGCCCCGCGCGTACCCAAAGGGCTTCACGTCGAAAAAAATGACGAGAATGAAAAATCGTTTCTTCGCCGCTCACAACAGGCATCGTATTGTAAAAGGGAAAGGGGACCCCCAGAGCGTGGTGGGGCTGGTTCGGAGGAGTTGAATGATTTAGTTTTGCCCCCTATGAAGGGGCCCGCCCACCTCCCCTTGCCTTAAAGTAATTTTTGCGAGGGAGGAGGGTCAAAAGGGTTTCTTGATCATCAACCTGCCGTCGACGACGGCACAAGTGGTGATTTTTGCGGATGTGTGATTGTTTGATTTCACAAGTCGCCGGGTAGAAGCAGCGGTGAGAATGACGAGGAAGATTAGAAAGGCCTTTTTTCTTCGTTCATTCAGCCCGCCCGGCGACTAAATTAGGTTGGGACCAAACCACCAAACCCCAAAACTCAACTAACCCCAAAAAACCCAATAACACCAACTCAACTAAACCCCAAACTAAACCCAACCCAACTAAAACACCAACTAAACCCAAACCAAACCCCAAACCCCCCAAAACTAAAACCCAACTCAACCCCAACCAACCCCAACCCCAAAACCCACCTCAACACCAACTCAACCACACCAACTAACTCACCAACTCAACTAAACACCAACTCAACCCAACTCAACACCAACTAAACTAAACCCCAACTCAAAAAACCAACTCAACCCAAAACTCAACTCAACCCCCAACTAAACCCAACTAAACACCAATCAACTCAATAAACCCCAATCAACACCAACAAACTCAACACCAACTAAACACCAATCACTCAACTCAACAAAAACTAAAACTCAACTCAACCCCAAAACTCAACTAACTCAACACCAATCAACTCAACACCAACTCAACTAAAACCCCAAATCAACTAAACACCAACCAAAATCAACACCAACTAAACTAAACCCCAACTAAAACTAACACAACACCAACTCAACTCAACACCAACTCATCTCAACCCCAAAACTAACTCAAACCCCACTCACCCAAACAAACTCATCTCAACACCAACTCATCTCAACACCAACTCAACTCAACACCAACTCAACTCAAACACCAACTCAACTCAAAACCAATCACTCAACCCCAACCAACTCAGCCCCAAAATCAATCGCCCCAAAATCAACTCAACACAACTCAAAAAATAAACCCCATTTGAATAAGAGGACCACACATGAGCGTTGCCCATGTTTTGGAAACTGCTCCTTTGCCCCTTGAACCCTCCCGCAGTTACACCAGAGAGATCTTTCTGAGTGAGGTTTTTAGTTTTTTAGCATGTTTTAGATTTTGTAAAGGGCCCCAATCCCCTCTAAACCCAAGGAAAGTAAAACTGTAGTACACGATCCGGGGGACGTGATTTAAGATTCTTTTAAGTTCTTCTGAATAGTCCCAACTAATACACTGCAGCGATAAAACAATTTTTAATGTATCATTCTGACCCGGTATAAAAACTAGATTCGTGCTATGGAAAAACTCCAAAGGTACCCGACACCAAGAAAGCCCACTCTGAAAAAAAGCCTTAAATGGTAAAAACTGGAGTGGACTAGTTTAGGGTCCTGGGAAAAAACAAAAACTAACTATAGATAGTCATTGATTGTTTTTTGTACGGACTTTGATAATTGTGGCGCCATTTTGGAAAAGCGCTAATTTTCCGAAAGTAAAATATTGCAAAACTCTACATTTCTCTAGATATACAGTTGTTCTAAACTTTTAAAAATTTTATGACCTAAAACATTACTATTCAGGTTTTCTTATCAAGGCAACATTAGGCATTATAAAATCCCAAATGGTATTTAAATTACCATTGGCCGTAATAAGAACGAAGTATAGCTGTCAATTTAAAATACGAAAATTTTTTTTTTTTTATTCAATTAAAAGGATATTAGAAAAAATTGTATTGTGGGCGCCTTTTTCATTGACGTTTCACCTACATAATCTTTGTATTAAACAGGGGGACGACAAAAAGTACCCAGAAGTTTTTAAGGGATTTAAAGGTTTTTAATTTTTTTGGGGGTAAAGGGGTTTGGGGGAAAAACCCCAGTGTCGGTTTCAGTATGGTTTTCCTCCGATTTTAAAGTATAGGCTACCACATCTTGCGGGTTTTAACGTCTATATCATCCTATTTAACTCTAAAAAATCTAAATTCTTCCTATCCGGGCTATAATTGCCCTGAAAAAAACTTTCAGTTTCAGTTAACATGACCCTTTAAAACATGTTCCATCAATACTTCACATTTAAACCCCCGATCAAAAACCCCCCCTGGGAGTTTTGGGGTTTCCCCCCTTCCAACCCCAATTTCCCAAAAGGGGGGGGTGGGTCCCCCAGGTTTGGGGGGGAAAAAAATTTTTTTTCCGTCCTTGAGATACAATTTGAAAAATCTTGTTGGATGATTTTTTTGTTTTGAAAATTAGAACCACTGACACCACTACCAGCCCTTAGTGCATTTTTCTGTCGTGCATTTTTGGGCTCGTCTCCCTTTTCCCCTTTCTGCCTTGAGGCGTTGGTAATGTGTACTCATTTTAGCTACCTTGAAGTTTTTTACTTTAATCCTGTTACTTCACTTTTAAAATGAAGGTTAATTGTGTAAAAAATTCTACAATGTTATCTACGGAGTTCAGGGGATGTCATACCCCTGATTGACCCACCTAAATTCTTTACGAGGGCATGATAGGAAACATTATACTGCAATTGACTTATATAGTTGCCAAGATTTACCATTGGTTGTCATTAGGATTTGGTTTTTTTCCCAAGACCAAGGGGTTTAGGTTTTTCCCCAAAACCCCAAGAAAAGGGTTTATGCAATTTAGCAGAGGCCAATTTTCCCCTTTAAGACAAAACCCCGTTGTTTTTATTTGTTACGCCCCCTTCTGCCTCCCAGACTCCCGCCTCCAATCAGAGCTCGTAGGGGGGGTCGAACGTGATGACCAGCAGACCATAATTGGAAAAGACGTAGAGGGAAATGCCGGGCAAAACTGCTGGGTCGAAACCCCCCCTATCAGTCGACCGAGAGAGGGGCCCCTATATAGAGGTTGTCAACCTGTGCTCTCACGCTTAATAGTTTACGAACAACCTGAAACATGAAAAGTCCAGGTGATGTTTTGCTTGGGCGCGGGGTTGGCGTCGAGGGTGTGGCGGTGGGCGGGCTTCGGAACCACGGCTATCGGAGGGCCCCGGCGGCTTATTCTCTTTGGCGGTTTATAGTGTTTTGGGGATGGCCTTTTGCTCGAGATGCCGGGAATGATACGCGTCCCCAAAACCCCAAAGAGGTATGTATGCCTACGTTTACCTCTCCTCTCTCTCTCTCTCTCGCTCTCTAGCTCTTCTCTTTCGTGAATGCAAAACCCCTACCCTGAGATTATAAATGAATGATGAAGTTATGTTGAAAAATTCTCTGTATTCTTGTTTTCATGCGCATATCTGTTTTGACACAATTTTCCAGACAACGTAGAGGACAAACCCCCGTCCTATGACATGCTGCCAAACCCTCCCTACTATTCCCCTTCCTGAAGCCCCGCCCGCTGCTGACGTCACGCCAAGACCTTGTCCACCACCGCTTTCCTGCTCAGGAGCGTACCGGGGCAAACATGGGCAACCTTTTTACAAAAAAATCGTGTTACCCTACAGCAAACACGAAGCTTTCCTCCCTTATCTCAGGGTGAGAAACCGATAAAGGCTGCATGAACCCGTCGCGCCCCACCATGCAACTCTTGAACAGACGCCCCCTTTCAACATCCCTCAAGCACGGGCATCCAGAGACGTTATCTTCACCCCTCCCAGCCCCGAGCCCCCCTGTGCTAAGCACAGGATCATACGCGACACTGATGCTCATTTGGGGGTTCGCCTGCACGTGGACCGTAAAAATTTTGATGGGCAGACGGCCCTCCCCGCCCGTCCGACAGGATTCCCAGGGTAGCTTGGCGGGGTAACTGCTCCAGCCACCAGAACGAATTCCCCCGGCGTTTTTATGAGGGAGGTCGCTGCAAACCCGAAAACGGGTCGTGAAGCATGGCCCAAAAAACCCGGATTTCCCAAACATTGCCAAAAATATACCATGCAAAACTTTTCCCTGTGTGACGGGCCAAGCCCCGAGGGCCGCGGGAGTCTGAAGGCTCAACCTGTTCTGTCATGTTGGCGTCATCTGGGAAATACCAATAAAAAGAATTATAAAAAAAATTTTTCTCCCGGTTGTTCTTTAGATAAATAATTAATAAAAACCCGTTTTTCATCATAGCTTTAAAATTATATTTCCCCACATATGCATAGTTGCATCATTTCCTCCCCCATTACGCAACGCCCTTCACTGTCAATGAAAAAAACCCCACACACACAACCAACACACAACTGATGCAACGAGGATATATATTTATCGTTTTAATTTTTTAAATCCCCTTTTTTCCATAAAAACTTTATGTTCATAACTATATTTAATTTATAAAAAAAAAATGAAACATTTTCCCCTAAAAAGATCGCTCAATACAAAGAAATCAAATTAATTTTGATGTCTCCATTTTAGAACAAAAAACTATACAGAATTCTTCCTGTGCTGGGCCCAAGGTGTGGAATTCTTACCCAGTCTAGTAAGAAACAATATTATGTTGTACCGTTAACCTTCAAGTTAGAATAAAAAAATATCTTCTCATTCACAAGCACAATAAAGAATCTATTGTTCGCTGTTTCCCCCTCTCCGGACCTTTTCCACCCACACCCAGGGTTTCAGGTTAGGCTATGCAGGAGAAGGGGGTTTTACGTTTAACAATAGCCGTGCGGGCCCAACTCACTTCTGCAGGCGACTTCTCAGGGGGTTCGGTGTGTCAGATGGGGGCGATTTTAAGGGGAAAACCGAGGTAAAAACCACAGGGGGGCGAAGGAGACAAAAACGACAGGTCGGGGGTTTAAATAAAATAAAACCCACACTAAATTTACAAAGACAGTAGTACACGTTACAGAGTCGCCTTTCCATCTTTTGAAGGGGTCGAAAGGGGGCGCCCCGGGTACCCCTAAGGCACACATTTTCCTTCCTCAGAAAACAACATCACAGTACAACTAAAACCAACCCCTTCCCCATCCCCAAACCGCCTCCACGGGGCCACCTGCATCCCCCTAAAACCCTTTCAACCCTCCCCCTGGCCCCCGCTCGACTGTCCCTGCCCACCGTCCCCCAGCCAGCTCCTCGGGCCCCCCTCCCCCCCTCCCACCCCCCGTTCAAGGTCGAAACTACCCACCCTCTACACAACACATTTTCGACGCGCGCCCACCCCTCAGGGGGCCCCCGGCGCCACTCAGAATACACACAAACATCCCTTCCCCTTCCCACTACATCATGCATAGTTTCATGAAAAACAATAAATATCTGAGATTTTTTTTGCTGAAACAAGATATCATATTGTAAGGCCCTACTTGTTTTATTTTTTTTAGTTTTTAGAAAATTCCCCAAGAAAATTTTAAATTATTATGTTTTTGTATGTGAAACATTGTGTGTGGATGTGTGTGTGTGTGTGGGTTTTCATCTTTTTATATGTATGAATATATTTACGTAGCTTTTATATGTTTGTCCCATATGTATGGTATGTATTGTGTTTTTTTTTTAAAATAAAAATTTATTTTTGGGTATAAGTACGTGTGTGTTTTATATAGTTTAGTATACTTTTAGAAATAGTAAGGATATTTACAAATTTTTTTGTAGAAAAAATACATAGAGATGATATAATAGTCTTCGTCTGGATGTGCACTATTCCCCTTTGGGCCTTAAAAAACTGGGTCCCCAAAACGAGAGTTTTTTCAGCAGATTTTTTTCCACAAAAGGGTTTAATGATGGTTTTTAATTTTTGTGTGTTTTCTTATGGCAATAAAAATTTAACTTAAAACTTGAACTTAAACCACACACACCCCACACACACCCCATATATACACGCAGGGTTTCCCCTTTGGGATAAAAGTAATAGACAAAAAGGCATTAGATGAAGCAACATCCCATGCCCTCATGGTGGATTTTATAAAAGAACTTTCATGTAATACGCATCGGGCTTGCATTTTCCTTTTTGCCCTTTCCCTTCCCAGCCCCAAAACTTTTTTGTAAAGGGGTTTTAAGAAAACGACGGGGGAGGTAGCGCCCAAAGAGATGACCAGTGCGGGCACCCCCCGACACCGCAGATTGCAGTTTTAAGGGGCGCAAAAACCCAAAAAAGTTTAGGGGCAGCGCGGCATCGGTTGGGCCATGTGTTTGGATGTCACATTTTGGGCATGTTTTTGGAGTCACTTTTGTTAGGCATGTTTTTTGGATGTCACTTTTGTTGGGCATGTGTTTGGTTTGGTCAAAATTTGTTAGGCATGTTTTTTGGAGGTCACATTTGTTGGGCCCATGTTTTTGGATGTCACATTTTTTTAGACATGTTTTTGGATGTCACATTTTTTGGCATGTTTTTGGGAGGGCACATTTGTTAGGCAGGTTTTTTGGATGTCACTTTTTTAAAGGGTGTTTTTGGAAATGTCACTTTTGTTGGGGCAGGTTTTTGGATGTAAAATTTTGTTAAAATGTGTTTGGATTAAATTTTTGGGTTGGGCATGTTTTTTGGTGCCCAAATTTTTTTTAGGCAGGGTTTTGGATGTCACATTTGTTGGGGCATTTTTTTTTGGGGAGGGCACATTTGTTGGACATGTGTTTGGATGTCCCCTTTTGTTGGGGCATGTGTTTGGATTCACTTTTGTTGGGCCCATGTGTTTGAGTAACTTTTTGTTAAAATGTTTTTGGATGTCCCTTTGTTGGGCCCTGTTTTTTGGAAACGCCCCACATTTTTTTATATAGGCATGTGTTTGGATTTTCACTTTTGTTAGGCATGGGGTTTGGGATGTCACATTTTTTATATAGGCATGGTTTGGATGTCACATTTTTGGGGCATGTGTTTGGAGGGCAAAGAGTTCGGGTTTTTGATTTGACTCTTTCGTAACAAACTACCAAAGATAACACTTTTAGTCGCCACGGGCACTAATGTCCCCAGCGCCATATATTCAAATTTTTTAGCATCATACAGACTTTTAGTTTCACAAAAGCCCAGGTACATAACATAAACTACTGTAATCCCTTTTTCCGGGGCACATACAAGTCTGTGTGATGCTTTAAAAGTAAAAACTCGAATTTATATGGCCCCCTGGCGACATTAGGGGCACCGTGGCGAAAAAGGATGTACCTATGTGGGCTACTATCCTTGGTGGCGACTTTTATGTTATCAAAGGTTTAAAAGGGCTGCTCTTATAGTAGGGGGAAAGAGCTTTCCCATGTTATGTTTTTTTTTGTCTGGCCAGAGTGTCATAAAAACAAGGGGCCGCTATTAGTATTCGATTCATATCCCTCTCTCTCTCTTTTTTCACGGGGAGAGAGAGAGGGGGAGAGGGGAGAGAGAGAGAAGGGGAGAGAAAAGAGAGAGAGAGAGAGGAGAGCGGCCCGCGCGGCGTTTTATTTGGTTAACGCAAATTTTTCCCAAATGGTCCCTCTGTTTTTATCAAAAAACAAAAATATATCAAGGGAAAGAATAAAATTTTTGCTTCTATAATATTTTCCCTTTTATAAGTTTTTCCCAAAAAGGGTTTTCCATACGAGGGTTTTAAGTAAATTGTAAGTTCAGCATGTTTTTTAAAGAGTCTCATAACCCCCTTTTGTTTAGTGGAGGTTTGGGATGAGAAAAAGCTTTCCCAAAATGTAAACTAAAAATAAGAGTCAGCATTTTTTTTGGGGGTTTGGGTAGCATACGCATTGGGTTTAAAAATCTGGAAACTCCTCTCAATGACACCCACACACACACAACACACACAAACACACAACACACACACACACACACATAAATTTTGCCTGAGGGGGCCCGGGGGTTTAGGGTGGGGTGCTCGGGGTGGTTGATGTATTGCGGGTTTTTGTTTTATAAAAATTTAAAAATTTTTTAACCAAAAATTCCCCTGCTTTTTTCTTCGTCAAATTTGAGTCCAGCACTTAAAAAGGTAACTCACCCTTTAAAGATAATTTCCCGGGAAGACTAACCCTAAAAAAAACAAAATTTTCTAACGTGGGGGCCCAGTCACAAGTTTTAACCCTCACGCGCTGGTGAGTCATGCCCCCAATCACCTTTCCTCCATTTTGTGTGTAGTTATGGGGATGTGCGTGTTAAATGAAAGCATTTAAAACTTTCGGGGGGAAAAAAAAAATGACAAAGATGTTTCCCAATGGGAAATCCCATCTAAAGGGGACAAATCGGGAAGCCTTTTCGCGGAAAACTAACGCGCTCATCAAAAGGGCATGTCGGAGAAATTATTTTTGGGAAAGTCATCGCAAAAAAACTATGGTTTTTTCCCTCCCAAGCTATAGGCATATTTGGGGTGAGGTGGATCACGTGATGACTTTTTCCTATTTTTCCCACTAAGCTATGCTAGGTCTCACCCCAGCAATGCACTGTTTGCGTTGTTGAGCCCCCCTCAGATTTTCATCAAAAACCACTTTAAACTCAGTAAAACCCAGAGCTCACCCCAAAGGGGCTACCATGCACTTGACTTACTTCCCCGAGATCAAGGAACACATGAAAATGCCCAAAAATTTCAAAACCCCAAAAGGAAGTTTTTGGCAGTGATACATTAGTGGATTAGAGAACACCATTGTGTCTTTCAGGCCGGACGCTGCCAAAATAATGACAGACTGCCCGCAAAAGTATCGAAGGGTTTTGGGGGGACACTTGAAAACTTTAAAAATGTGTTTTTTTACTTTAATTTACACAAAACTACAATTTTTTAAATTTTTTATGATTTAGTTTCGACAAAACATTACTTTTGTCGAAGCGGAACGTGACTTGTCAGCCTGCTCTGCCAAGTTCTACATCAAAAATTTTAAACTCATTTTATCCATCTTTTACCAGAATTTTTGGGTAATGTACAGGGAGGGGGGATTCCCTGGTTTATGACACTTTAGTTTGATTCTATTTTTTAAGAAAATTTACCCCTTTTTTCTGAACGTTTTTTCTATTTTCGATTTACGTCATGGGAAAAAGTTAAGTTCATGTCCGAATGTTTTTCCTCCCTCCAAAACCCCTTGGGTAGATTAGATTTCATGTCAATGTAAATACACACACATATAATATATAATATATATATATATTTTATATATATATATATATATTTTATATATTAATATTTATATATAAATATATAAAATTTTATATATATATATATATATATATTATTATATTTTTATATATATATATATATATATAAATTTTATATAATAATTAGATTTGAAAAAACAAATTGTGTCCCTTTCCCCTTTCCCCTTTTTCCTTCAGAAACAAAACAATCAATTTATTGGGGGGGGAAAGCCGGGGGGGGGCCGGGGGGGCGCCCAAACCCCAGACGCCACTCCCCGGGGGGCACCACGCGCGGTCCCCATGCATCTCCCTTCCCAAAACCAAGCAACCCCCGGGCAGGAAGCATTTAACTTTTCCCCAGCCAAAGACCTGTGGGCCCCCCCCTTGGCCCCCTCCCACCGGGTTGTCTCTTACAGATACAACCCCATGGGAAGTATCGGGTTTTAGGGTAGCGTTTCCCATGCCCATACAGCCGAAATTGGGGCTGACGGGCTATGCAGGTAATAGGCCCCCGATTCAGTCCACGGTGCAATCGCTAGTTTTTACAAAAGCTCATCCCCGTAAACCCTATTATTCTTCGAATTGATTTCCCCTGATTCTTGGGAAATTAAGAATTTAAAAGGTTTCATAAAACATAGCGTACAATATATATGACGATTGTATTTTGGGCGATTTTGGGCCCAAATTTTTTGCCGAACGTTACTCCGGTGAAAGAATCTATGCAGGTAAAAAAATTTCTAAAAAAGTTGCCTTTCACTATGTAAATAAACATCATCGCCCCGTCAATTTAAAAGAATCATGGCATTCTACTGTGTAAGGGGATGTCGGAGTTTTCAAAATAAAATAAAAAATAATGATTTTGAATAATGATGATAATAATCATAATAACCAAAAAAATAAATAAAAAAAAATAAATGATTAATAGATAAATAAAAAATACAAAGATTTAACAGATGAATAAATGAAAAAATAAAAAATTACAAAATATCCCTTTTGGGCCCAAAACTTTTACCTCCTGGGGAAAAGTTGAAAACAGATGATGATAAAGACATAGCAAATATTTGTACATATTTAATGATTTGAAAACCCAAGGGCTTATATTTGGTTTTGGGAAATGTGAAAAAAACATGCGGTTTAGGGTACCCCACTGGACCGCTGCTGGGCTGGACCTTACTCGGAGGGCCAGTGCCAAAACGTCCCCCCCTGTTTTGTCCTCCTTAAAATAAAAGTAAAAAATGCCCTAAATAAAATTTTTTTTGGGATAAAATTTAAAGGAATTTTTTTGCTGAAACAAACATTTCTTTTATGTTAGTTTGATTCCCCTATTGGGATGATAATTAAATATTTCAATATATTTTTGACATGAAACCAAAAAAATTTCATGTGGTTACATTTAAAAATTGTAGGGGGGCTTCAAGAATTTTTCCCAATGTATCAAAAACCGGGAGAGCGCCAAAAAAAAAAGTTTTTTTTCTCTCTGTAAAAAATCCGCTCTGGGCCTTCCCATGGGGCACTTCAGCGTAGGTTACCAGAAAAGGGTGTGCTCGTGCTTCTTTTAAAAATGAATTTCCGAGCTATGTAGGGGTCTCAAACAAATTCTCCAAAACCTTTTTAGGGTAACAAAATTTAAGGGGGTATTCTGAAACAAAATAAAATTTAAAAAAAAGTTGTCAACTAGCGTCTTACATGAGGGATTCTATCATGGGACCACAGACATACGTAAAATTTTTTATTTTTGTCGCCCTTTTTTTCTTTGAGCTCTACGAAGTAATGAAAATTTTCTTTCCCAAATTCATAAAAGTTTTTCACATGCCAGTTAAGTAAAGAGAAACGCTCCCCGCCCCTCAAAGTTCCAGGGTTACGGCTAAGTAGGGTCTTGAGGACGCCCCTTTTTCAATTTTAAAGAAAAATAAGAGAACCTTAAAAAAAACAAAAAAAAATCTTACAATGAAAAAAGAAAAATTCTTTTTTTGGTTTTTCCCCAAAACTTTACCGAGACGTTGTTTTTTAGTGAAACGGGATAAAAATACGGCTGCGTGATAAGAAACAGGTTGGGTGTCACTTTTGATCATTGCAGATTTTTCCCAAAATTCACGAATACTTATTTCTCGTTTTATTAACTAATGTTAAAAAGTTTCCAAACCTTGCCTGCCGTTTATGTTTAAAAAAAACAAAAAAACGAAACCGAAACAGAATCACTCAAAGGGGGGATAAGCTAAAGAACATTTATTGGGGGAAAGGGTGAAATTTCACGTAAGAATGTGATTAGGCATTTTTTTGGGAAAATAATTCAGTTTGAGGAAGCTTAAAGGGTTTTTAATCCCAAAAATACAAATAAAATTTTGTAAAATCCTTTAAAAATAAAAAAAAAAATAAAATAATACAGCCCGTTTTTTCCTTTTCACTAATCTCCCATTACACACCGAACCCCATGGGGAGTTCCCTAAATTTTTCAAACCCCAGAAAAACGTGAAACAAAGCACGGTCCCCTAGGCACCACAAAATTTCATAAGTTGGCGCAGACCTTTTAAATAACCCTAATCATTTCCCATACCTGAGGCCTGACGATTTACGCTTTATGTTCGTTAGCGGGTTTTAGAATATACCCTGGGGATTAACGGTGTTGTAATTCTAGTTGTTTCCCTTCAGTCAGGGGACCCTGGAATATTTTCATTTAAAGAGAAAAAAAAACAGTTCAAGATTATCTTTTTTTGACTTTAGTCTAATAATATTCAAACTTGAGAATCATAAAACACGTCCCTGAGTCTCTACGGATCTTAGTAGCGCCCTGCATCTTTTTATTCTTTACATGTCCACCCAAAATTTCCCTGAAGTGTTTCAAGAGTTATGAGAATGTAGGATGGTGGTGCAAAATTTGATTTGGAAAAATGACTAAAAGTTTTTTTTACTTTTTCTTAAATCAGAAAAAGGAGTTTAAGGGGTTTTTGTATTCCCTGTATGCTAAATAAAACGTAGTGATGCCCTTTTTGACGGAAAAGAAATTAGCTATTATACAAAAGCCAATTTTCCCTTTGAGCATTGACGAGAAATATTAGTCATGGAAATTTTACTATTTTTGTATTGTTTTATTTCTTTTCCCTTTAAAGATCTTGTTGGGAGGGGAAAGGGGTTCATGAAAAACCCAAAACCGCATAAAAAATTTACCAAAACCCTTTAATATGGTGTAATAAGAAAAATAAAGCTCATATACGGAGGAAAAAACATCCCGCCAAGGTCACCCTCCCCCGGGGGGCGTGGGGCCTAGCCCATCCCGCCACACACCTGATCTGCTTGATGGATTACTTCACTTTAACAACTTCCCGGGCACGCTGACCAAGATCACAAACCTTTCCCCTGAAGTTATGATGCGTTTGTTTTCCCCCATCAGGGGCAAAAAACAAAACACGGAATCCCCAAAAAATACAAAGAAAACTTGGAAGCACGCGTACACAGTTTAGGTTTAAAAAAAGTAAACCACTGTTGCCACCCAGTCGCCCCCAAAATACCGCCTACCTAAGTAAGTTGCTAAAAAATAAGTCCATATTAGATCCAAAAGGCCCAGATAGGAGATGTTATTAAATATATTCCTTAAAATAGAAGCATTGTAGTAAAAGAGGACCACACATGAGCGTTGACGATGCTTGGAATGACTGCATCCTGTTGCTACCTTGACCCTCCCGCAGTTCACACCAGAGAGATCTTTCTGAGTGAGGTTTTAGTTTTCTTAGCATGTTTTAGATCTTGTAAAGTGTCCAAGTCTTCCTCTACTATTACCAAGGGAAAGTGAAACTGTAGCTACACGATGCTCTGGGGACGTGAGTTAAGATTCTGTTAAGTGTCATTCTGAATAGTCCAACATAATACACTGCAGCTGATAAAAGCAATATTTAATCGTATCATTCTGACCCTGGTATAAATAACTAGATTCGTGCTATGGAAAAACTCCTAGGTACCCAGATCACACGATAGAAAGCCCACATCTGAAGAAAAAGCCTGTGAATGGTAATACTGGAGTGGACTATGTTTACGGTCCTGTGGAAAACATAGACATAACTATAGATAGCTCATTGATTGTTGTTGTCACGGACGGTGATAATTGTGGCCGCCATATTGGAGCGCTCAACTTCCGTAAGTAAAATATTGCAAAACTCTACATTTCTCAAGATATACAGTTGTTCTCACAGTTTGAAAATTTTACTGACCATACATTCATTACATATTCAGTGTTTTCTTATCAGAGGTAACATTAGGCCATTTATACCTCCCCAAATGGACATAATAAAGTTACCATTGACCGTAGCTAATAAGAACGAAGTATAGCTGCCATTTTAATACACGAAATTTTTCTTATTTATTCAATCAATGGATATTAGAAAGATCTGCATTGTGGCATGTATTCATTGACGTTTCACCTACATTAATACTTTGTAGTTATTCATGGGTACGACAAAAAGTACCCAGTATTAGCATATAGGTTAGGTGTAGGTTAAGTTAGGTTTGCATTATGTGTCTGATTTATCTTGAGGAGGTAAGGTAGATGGGAGAACACCACAGTGCTCGTGTTCAGTACTGTCTTTTCCATCGATGTTTAAAGTATAGGCTACCACATCTTGCGTTGTTATGACGATCTATTATACCATGACATAATTAATTCTCAACGTACACTGCTCAAATAGGACTTCCATATCCTGATGGCTTTAAATTGCATGACAGATAATTATTACATGTAGCTATATCAGTCTAACGATGACTAAACAGTATCAGTGTCTCCATCAGTATCTTGCTTGATGTCGTATTTAAACCTGTATCAACCCATCAACCTGGGATTTTTTTTTGCCTCCCTTCCAACGGGAATCCACAAGGGTGGGGTGGGTTGTCCCCTTTTTGTGAGGTTGAGGATTAACAGAAATCCCCAGCTGGCAGAACAATGTCCTTGAGATACAATTATGAAGTCTCTTGTTGTGATGATTTGTTGTTGTGAATTAGAACCACTGACACCACTACCAGCTCCTTAGTGCATTTTGTCTGTCGTGCATTTGGTCTCGTCTCGCTTCCCTTGCTGCCTTGAGGCGTTGGTAATGATGTCACTCATTGTAGCTACCTTGAGGCGCTGTTTTCACTTTAATGCTGTGTTACTTCACTTCAACATACTGTAGTTTTAATTGTGTATAAATATTCTACAATGTTATTTACGTGAGTTCAGGTGATGTCATGACCACAGCCTAACAAGAATTCTTCTACTGAGGTCATGACGAGGAAACATTATACTCGTAATGTAGGCTTATATAGTTGCCAAGAATTACCATTGGTTGTCATTATGGATTTGGTTTTCCCAAGACCAAGGGTTCAGGGTTTCCGAAGACTAAGCAAGGGTTCAATTCAGCAGAGGAGGAATTTTCCTTGAACGACAAACCAGTTGTGTTTATTTGTTACGCCGCTGTCCTGCCTCTCCGAGACATCACCGCCTCCAATCAGAGCTCAGTAGGCGGGGACTCGGACGTCATGAGTCATGCACCAGCAGCACCACTACTTGGAAATTGACGTCATGAAGGGAGACTGCCGGGACAAAATGTGCTGGATCGGAACCCCCGCTATCAGTCGACCGAGAGCAACCCATCTATATAGAGGTTGTCATACCTGTTGCTCTCACGCTTAATAGTTTACAAACAACCTGACAACATGAACAAGTACCAGGTGATGATGTTGTGCTTGGCCGCGGTGTTGGCGTCGATAACTGTGGCGGTGCTCGTGCTGCTGAACCACGGCTATCTGGAGGACTCTGGCGGCTTCATTCTCTTTGGCGTGTACTTCATAGTGTTGGTGATGGCCTTCGCTCTGATATATGCCGGGAATGACTACGCGTCCAACACCAAGGAGGTATGTATGTCCTACGTTTACCCCTCTCTCTCTCTCTCTCTCTATCTCTCTCTCTCTCGCTCTCTAGCTCTCTCTCTCGTGAATGCAACATACCCTGAGATTATAAATGAATGATGAATGTTATGTTGAAACTTCTACATGTATTCTTGTTTCTCATGCGGCATATCTGTTTTGACACAATTTTCCAGACTAACGTAGAGGATCAACCTCCGTCCTATGAGTCAGTGACTGCCAAGCCGCCTCCCTACTATTACCTCTTCGCTGAAGCCCCGCCCGCTTCTGACGTTACGCCAGGCACCTTGTCCACCCACCGCTTGCCTGCGTCATGGAGCGTACCTGTGCATAATAACATGGTGCAACCTTTCTACAAAACATCGTGTTACCCTACAGCAAGACACGAAGCTCTTCCTCCCTTATACTCAGAGGTGATGACCGATAACAGGCCTCGCATGAACCAGTCGCGGCCCCACCATGCAACTCTTGTAACAGACGCCCCCTTACAACATCCCTCAATGCACTGGGCACTCCAGAGACAGTTATCTTCACCGTCCTAGCCTCGAGCCCCGCCTGTGTCTAAGCACAGGATCATACAGCGACACTGATGCATCATGTGGGTTCGTCCTGCACGTGAGACCGTCAACTCTATGATGGGCATGACGCGCCTCCCCATGCCGCGTCACGACAGGATGCGTCCGAGGGTATGCTGTGGCCGTGTAACTGCTCCATGCCACCAGAATCCGACATTCCCGCGGCAGTTCTTCATGAGGGAGGTCGCTGCACACTGAACCACGGGTCGTGAAGCATGGCAAACACGCGGATTCCAATCATTGCCAAGATATACCATGCATACACATGCACGTGTGTAACGGGCCAAGCCTGAGGACCGCGGATGTCTGAAGGCTCAACATGTTCTGTCATGTTGAGCGTCACCTAGGAAATATCCAATACAAAGAATTATAAAAACTCTCCTGGTTGTATCTTTGAGATAAATAATATAATAAACCTGTTTACATCATAGCTTTAAATTATATTTCCCTACATATGCATATGTTGCATCATACCTCCTCATGTACGCAACGCCTTCACTGTCAATGAAACACACACACACACACACACACACACACACACACACACACACACACATATACACGCACGGTTCCCTTGATAAAAGTAATAGACAGAAAGCATATGATGATAGCAACATCCCATGTCATCATGGTGGAGTTATAAAAGAACTTTCATGTAATACGCATCAGGCTTGAATGTTCCTTGTGACCTTCCTTCCCAGCACCACACGTTTTGTCAAGGGATAAGAGACGACCTTGAGGTAGCGCCCTAAGAGATGACACAGTGCAGCACCGCCCGACACCGCAGATTGCAGTATAGGGGCGCAACAACAAACAAGTATAGGGGCAGCAGCGGCATCTGTTAGGCATGTGTTTGGATGTCACATTTGTTAGGCATGTGTTTGGATGTCACATTTGTTAGGCATGTGTTTGGATGTCACATTTGTTAGGCATGTGTTTGGATGTCACATTTGTTAGGCATGTGTTTGGATGTCACAAGAGTTCAGGTTTGATTTGACTCATCGTACTAACTACCGTAGATAACACTATAGTCGCCACGGTGCACTAATGTCGCCAGGCGCCATATATTACGAATTTTAGCATCACTACAGACTTTTATGTGTCACTGAAGACAGGTAGTGTACATAAACTACTGTACATGCCTTTTCCGTGGCACATACAAGTCTGTAGTGATGCTTTAGTGGTGAAATTCGTAATATATGGCGCCTGGCGACATTAGTGCACCGTGGCGATATAGTGTTATCTACGGTAGAAGGCTGCTCTCTATAGTATGGGGTAAGGAGAATCCCATGTTATGTATGATTTGTGATGGCCAGAGTTGTCATACAAACAATGGGCCGCTATTAGTATTCGTGCTGTGTTGTTCTCACATTGTTAAATTGGGCGCACGTATACACTACCCTACTCCATTATATTAATTAAGGTCTAGAGATATTAACCACGGCCTATATCTCTAGGCCTTGATATTAATTAGATACAGTATTTACCACGAGATATGAATTTTTTCAGAGAGAGAGAGAGAGAGAGAGAGAGAGAGAGAGAGAGAGAGAGAGAGAGAGAGAGAGAGAGAGAGAGAGAGAGAGAGAGAGAGATCTTTGAGGACACCCTATGTATATGTGGGATTGACGTAATACAATACATTAAATTGACCTTGAATTCCAATGTGCAAGAGTGCGCTTTTAAATGAGCAACTTTCCTGCGTCATGAACATGATCGCTCAGAGTGGCGTCAAGAGGCGCAGGATACCCGCTGCCACGCTGACGTCACGACAGTTGCCAGAGCTCTTCTTCCGCTTCCTGAGATACCACTGAGTTCTTGGAAATGGGAAGGATGCTGTGACGTGATATCCTGTGACCTGTGTATTTACCAACAGAATTGCTGTCGACAGATTGCTGAAGGTGGACGAAAGTGTAGACGATACATTTAGAGAGAGGTCATGATACTTGAATCTTTATCTTCTTTGATCTTTTTTTGTTCATTCATTGATTGATTCACGTATGTTTGTATCTAAATATCAACGTGTTCATCAATTCTTATTTATTTCTTTTTTCTCTGTAACATTGTAATATTTTTTTCTCCGGGAGTTCTATTAATTAGAACGTTTGTTGAGGTTAGAATGGCAAGGTTAGAAAAAAATGCAATAGAAAAAATTTGATTCGGCCCAAGGCATAAGCGACATAACCGGCTGCTTAGGCCCCCATGGCCACCAGGGGGTCCCCAAGAGTACTTAAAAAAATGTCCCACTACATGAGAGCTTGATTTTTTTTTTTTTTTTTTTTACATAAGAACATTAGAAAATAAGGAAGCTACAAGAGGCCGCGAGACCTACACGTGGTAGTTCCTGTTACTTAATACTACCTACATCCATCTTTCATCCCCATCCATGAAATGATCTAGCCTCCTTTTAAAGTTCCCTATTAACTCTGCACTAATTAACTGACGACTGAGTACATTCCAATCATTTACCACCCTATTTGTGAACCAGTTTTTCCCTATTCCTTGTGCGTTTGTGTGTGTGTGTGTGTGTGTGTGTGTGTGTATTCATCTTGTTGTATTCATCTAGTTGTATTTTACAGGGCCAGAGCAATGCTCGTGTGGCCCCGTCTCCATATCAACATTTTTATCATTCATCCTTAGTGCTTTGTGTTGGCCGAAGCCAGCACCCCGAAGAGCAGGTCACAAACCCCGGCTAACACCCGGTACCCATTCACTGCTGGCTAGACAGGGGCTCGGGTTTTAAGGAAATAACCCATCTGTTTCCGCTCCGCCCGAGGATCGAACCCGGGACTTCTCGGTTGTGAGCCGAGCGTGCTAACCACTACACTAGGAGTACCCTAAAGGCCATGTCACACGGACACTTTTTCCGGCATCTTTTGGTAGCAAACGCGGAGTCGCGCATGTTCGTTCTTTTGCTACCAGTACCGGCATCCTTGTAGGCTTGTTTACATTTTGGAGCCTGTGGTGCCAGATGCAGGATAATTTCCCTGTTTGAGGGAAGGTTTGGCTTCGAAAGGGGGAAAATAAAGGCAAAAAAGATGAAAAAATATCATTTTGTTTATCTTATACATATATATATATATATATATATATATATATATATATATATATATATATATATATATATATATATATATATATATAATATATATATATATATATAATATATATATATATATATATAAGATTTTTTTTACGTATGATTTAGATATATAGTTAAGTTTTGAGTTGTTGACGAAAAGTTATGACGGAAAATGTTGATAAAAACTGAAATTTAATAGGCATTTAATAGGCTGCGTGTGTTTTTATTATAGAACCGGGAATAATATGATATGTGTGTTATTTTTACTTGATTTAGGAATTCAAGCAAGGTTTATTTATGGTTATCTCAAGGGAAATGTGAAAAGGGAAGGACATTTTATAGATGCCAGTAGAAGCAGTATAGCTAAGATAGAAGAATAAGATCTTAGCTACTCTGGTAGGAAGATGCTCGTAGCCGAAACGCCGTGTGACAAGTCGCGTACCTTTTGCCACCAGTACGGGCATCTTTTGGTAGCAAGATACCAAAAGATGCCGGAAAATATTGTTCGTGTGACATGGCCTTAAAGCCGGCCATACACACACCGGCGCGGCCTGTTCGGCCGACGAAAAGGGGCGTGGCTAGAGGCGGCCGGTGTATGTGTGGGGGTGTTTTTCATCCGGCGGGGCCTGTCGCAGCGGCCGGATGAAAATCAGTCGGCGCTTGAAAATTCCGTCCGGCGCGGCCTGCCGCCTGCGTGTGTGTGGGTGCCTTCCGGCGCGGCCCGCCCCTCGCTCGGCCAGATAATGACTAATTGTACCAGTTATAATTGTATTTATGATAATATAGGTATTATATATGACGTATTATATATAGTATGACGTATTATATATAGGTATTATATATGGCTGCACATGCAGCCATCACCAACAAGTCATTTTCGGACAGCGGATTCATGTTGTCACCACGGTGGTCCGCCGTGTACTGTATATTTTCATGAGGCGGCCGGTGTGTGTGTGGGTCTCGTCCGGCGAACGATGCCTCGCCACTTTTTGGCGGCCGGACAGGCCGCGCCGGTGTGTGTGGCCGGCTTAAGAGTGTGTACCCTACATTACGGAGTGTGTGGTGTGTGTGTGTGTGTGAGCTACCCAACACAGATACAACTAATGAAATTGATAAAATGTGTGCAAGATTTACAGTATGTGAATGATCAAACCTTGATCGAAGTCAACAGTATTGGCGGTGAGGGGTTGGGGGTAGCGTTGGGGGAACCAAAATCAAACTCTGCTTAGGGCCCCATAAAGGCTTAGGCCAGTTCTGGGAAAAAAATAATATCTGACGGTGTTCTTTTATTGAATTTTTTTGGCACTACTGAAAGCAGTAATTACCGTGATATTGAATTACGTATACGATAAGAAATAGAACTTCCATACTTTAAATAATGGGAGTGTTAAAAAATACTCTGATAAACGAAAGTAGTCATAAAATAATACATAGAGAGAAAAAGAACAAACCAGGAAAAAATTATCCCACAGAGGGGTAAAAAAAAGTACGGGATTCAATATGAGACGATGAGTAAGTTCATAATGAGACCCTAGACCTTGATGGGGTAGAAAGGAAGTGTTGAGCAGGTAGAGTGAGAGAAACCCTAGATGGGCGGAAGGGGGGAGGAAGAAGGAAAAGGAAGAGAGGAAGTGAGAGCGTGGTGGCTAAATATCGAGGATGATTTGTATAGACTTCAAGGCTGTCACCGCTACCGGAAGAGAGGAGAGAGAGAGATAGAGAGAGAGAAGCGTCTCATGGCCGAGCAAGAGAAGCAAGAGAATAATAAAATAATAAATGGAAGAAGTAGAAGAGGAGATAGAACTCTAGGTAAATGTTATTGCCAGAAGTTTTGCCTCGTCTGTTAGATAGTTCAAGACAGGAAGATATTCAGGCTGATTCACAGTTTAAGGAAGTCGAGACATTTTTTTGTTTGTGCTATAAGGCTGATAAAAAGCAAGAAAACGTTATACAAGTTTTATTTCAGACATTCCTTTTAAATGAATGGCAACGAAGCACACGGAGCCAGACGTAAAAATGGTGGATGGTTGTAATTACATTCTGGTAGCGAGAGTCATGTTTCAAGGCCCTCACCTTGTCTTCAACGCGCTCTCTCTCTCTAAAACACACACACACACGCACACACACACACACACACACCTTTATGATCATGCCAGCTCTTTAAAACTCTTACTTCAACAGTTACATTTTTTGTCATTCACAATATTCATACATTAAGAGCATCCATGTAATCCATCTGAGGTAACATGCTCAATACCCAACCTATCCTGCTACAGGAAAGGTGCATGACGTCATGACCTCTTTAACTCCACTACAGAGGATCGAGTATTTCTTTTCTTTTCATTCGCTCAGTCTACTGCCATGTGTGTGGCGAGCGTTGCTTTGGGCGGGGACGACGTTCACATCACCTTGGTTTAGCGACACGATACTTCCACTTCTTTTTTATATATAATGTTATCAGTCCCAAATGGAGGGTAAGTGGGACGCGAGGAACCCTAACCTCTCGCAGCTCAGTTAGTAGAACACAGCGTCAGCTTTACGTCACTAACTTTCTCCCTCAATCTGTAGGCTGGCGTTGACGTCATCCGACCAATCAACAGCCATCCTTGTGACACGCCCTCGCCTTGCATCAGACAGCGCGGCGCCTTGCTGTGACGCACTAGACACAACATGAAAGCTTGGATTTCTTGTGGCACATTCACTGAAATCTTTCTGTATCCGCAGCTTATTCACGCAACTGGATACTTAAACTCTCGATGAGGCTCTTGAGGTCACAGGATAACACTGTCGCTGTGGTCCTCCCGTTGCTTCCAACTGACGACGTTCGTCGCGGTTATCCTTGCACGATGCTATGCGGTGTCGAATGAAGGTGCTGCTAGGTCCGCTAGTGACGTTCTCCAGGCTCTCCGCACCGTCACAATCGTAGATTCAAGGAGATGGGCTCAGTTTCTTCTAACGTGGTGACGGGCACGTCGGAGACAAACTAAAGGTCAGGTTGGGTGACCGAGAAAACTTTCGCCAACCTTGTTCAGGGGTCGGCGGAGCATCCCGGCAATGAATTGCTGCGTTGCGGTGCCTTGGGTTGAGGGCTGCCGGGCAGGGAGGCGATGGGTGGGGCGCTGCCACTATGGGGCAGCAGAGGAGGAGTCCCCGGCAGCAGGACGCGGTGAAGCCGAGGATTGAGTCTGTCTGAGAATAAAGAACGGTGGAAGCGTGGAGATGACCGGAAAGAAGGCGACGACAAAGACGACTTGCCGAGAGTGCCGACAGAGATGAGGGGACTGTCTGGCGGGGTGGGGCGGCAGATGGTATAGATGGATAGTTGCTCTCTGGTGATGGGCGGTGTGGGTGGGTAGACGGTGTGAACGGAGAGTTGACGGCGACACACTGGAGGCGTGGGCAGTGGAACGAAGGCTTTGGGATGATGATTGTGTTTGCCACGGCGTAAGTAAGTGAAAATGAATATCAATATCATCAGCAGTACTCCAGCGGCCAGAAGACTGTGTCCCACCACCAGCGCGGCCGTCGTCCACTTCACTGTGAGGTGCTCCTTGCCAACCTCGTCTGCCATCGTGGGGAGCTCAGTCGACATCGTGTGCATAAACTAGAGTGACACTTCACGACCAGTGAGAACCTTGCGTCACAACTATCCCGAGCAAGTAAGCTCCAGAGAGCGAGCGTCCGTCAGCGCGCAACGAAGGAGGCAGAATGAAGTGGTGGGTTGGGCGCCCGACGTTTTGTATCCCAATGAAGGTCAGGGCTCTACGAACACAACGAAAGAAAATGAAAAGGAGGAAAATATTTGATTTCCTTGATCTTGCCACTGACGTCACTAGCTGCCGGTATAATAATAGCATAATAGGAAAATTTTTGGCAGAGAGTAGCAAACGTTTTGTTCTTAGAAAGTTGTTGCGGTGCTACTATAGCGTGCTGTCTACCGGGACATTTGCGTGCACTATAGCGTGCGGTCTACCGGGACATTTGCGTGCACTATAGCGTGCGGTCTACCGGGACATTTGCGTGCACTATAGCGTGAGGTCTACCGGGACATTTGCGTGCACTATAGCGTGCGGTCTACCGGGACATTTGCGTGCACTATAGCGTGCGGTCTACCGGGACATTTGCGTGCACTATAGCGTGCGGTCTACCGGGACATTTGCGTGCACTATAGCGTGCGGTCTACCGGGACATTTGCGTGCACTATAGCGTGCGGTCTACCGGGACATTTGCGTGCACTATAGCGTGCGGTCTACCGGGACATTTGCACTATAGCGTGCGGTCTACCGGGACATTTTACACTATAGCGTGCGGTCTACATTTCTTACTCGCTATTTACACTCTACACTCATACACTTCAGGCTGCAACTTACTATTGCTATATGGTATTGTCTATTATACAGTAGAGTATTATAGAAAAAACAAAACTTTAGTAAGTAATTTATTAAGCACAGGCCGATATTCCCCACCCCTGTCACTTTTTTTTCTTCTTGCATAACACTACCACATCGATGACAAGGCTCTGCTTCTTGTGGTGTGTCCAGAAGATTGCTTTCACGTAAAAACTTAACCGCTGTTTCTTCTGTCAAGATGACACTAATGTAGAATTCTTTCAAGCATTGTAGAGGGTGTCAGAAGAAGTGTGTCAGACTGATGTTTTCGGCTTGAATTTTAGGAGGATACTGAGACATTACTTCGTTCATTCCTATTTTACAAGGTTGAGTAGGGTCCCGGTACTCAGGTCAGGTCAGGTCAGGTCAGGTGTGGACTTGCTAGAATGCACATTAATGCTATGGAGTAGTCAGGTCAGGTCAGGTCAGGTCAGGTGTGGACTTGTTAGAATGCAAATTAATGCTATGGAGTAGTCAGGTCAGGTCAGGTCAGGTCAGGTGGGATCTTTGTAGACCGCACGTTAGGGGACCGTAGACTGCAGGCCCCGATGTAGACCGCAGGCTATAGTAGCACCGTTGTTGCACTACAATATGAAAGTTACTCGTTGTCTTCGGGAGGAAAATAACGATCAGCCAAAAGAATATTTCAGCCTGGAAATCATCCCAGCACCCGTGGCTCTCAAAACGACCGGTCCTCAATGCAAAGGAACATAAGGAAAAAGAAGTAATTAACAAGATTATTGTATCGTACCTCCATATAGAATGAATACGTACAATAATGCAAATTAAATACGATAGACAAATCACATGTTGAGTCAACAAACTTCCCCTTTGGTCACAGCCTCCAACATACTGTGCATGGTGTTTATCATGACTCGCGGAGCATAATACTGACTCTGCCGCAGGTGCAATTCTTGGGCCGGGTTTTTTGCACATTTCCTGGGAACCTAAAGATCTCCATGCAGTGTTGAAGATGTGTGTGTGTGTGTGTGTGTGTGTGTGTGTGTGTGTGTGTGTGTGTGTGTGTGTGTGTGTGTGTGTGTGTGTGTGTGTGTGTGTACAGTGTGTGTGTGTGTGTGTGTGTGTGTGTACAGTGTGTGTGTGTGTGTGTGTGTGTGTGTGTGTGTGTGTGTGTGTGTGTGTGTGTGTGTGTGTGTGTGTGTGTGTACAGTGTGTGTGTGTGTGTGTGTGTGTGTGTGTGTACAGTGTGTGTGTGTGTGTGTGTGTGTGTGTGTGTGTGTGTGTGTGTGTGTGTGTGTGTGTGTGTGTGTGTGTGCCTTGTCATCGATAATATAAATCATGATAATTATTTCATAGTAAGAAAAGTGATCAAAATATGCACACGCGTCCAGACAGTAAAAAAAACTAAGACAGCCTAAAAAAAAAACAATTCTGAGTCACCCTGGCTTCCTCCTACACTGAGTAATCAAGTATTTCCTTTAATTGCCTGGGTGACTCAGAATTTTTTTTTTTTTAGGCTATCTTCGTTTTTTTTACTGTCTGGACGCGTGTGCATATTTTGATCACTTTTCTTATTATGAAATAATTATCATTATTTATATTATCGATGATAAGGCACACACACACACACACACACACACACACACACACACACACACACACACACACACACACACACACACACACACACACACACACACTGTACATACACACACACACATACACACACACACACACATCTTCAACACTGCATGGAGATCTTTAGGTTCTAAGAGGAATCTGACACTGAGTTTAACTGCACATGTAGATTTTTTTTAGCTTGTGTCGACACTAAATTATTCAGTATTCAAAGTAGACGTGAAGCATAAGTGAGTCTGTTTGATAGTCTCGTTGACTCTGAATTTGTTCTTTAGTGGTACGTTGGTATTTTTGTCTCGTCTGAGGGTTTGCTCCTTTTCTCAGTGGTTTTAGCGACTGTATCGAGAGAGAGAGAGAGAGAGAGAGAGAGAGAGAGAGAGAGAGAGAGAGAGAGAGAGAGAGAGAGAGGGGAGAGAGAGAGAGAGAGAGAGAGAGAGAGAGAGAGAGAGAGAGAGAGAGAGAGAGAGAGAGAGAGAGAGAGAGAGAGAGAGAGAGAGAGAAGAGAGAGAGAGAGAGAGAGAGAGAGGAGAAATGAGAGAGAGAGAGAAGAGAGAGAGAGAGGGGAGTGAGAGAGAGGTTTAAAAAGGGAATTGATGGAAGTAACACCCATGGTAAATATGGGGGCATCTCTGTCATATAAGCTTTGAGCCTGTGGTGTGTGACAACCCGCTACCCCGGGAAAGCAGGGCTAGGGCGACATCCGGGTTACCACAGTTACCTTCCCAAGGTTTGCCCAGGTACCCATTTATCGACCAACCCTGAAAGGGAGGATAGCTAGCCGCCGACTGTCCTAGCTCGGATTCGAACCCGGGCCCGAAGATTCGTAGCTATTATAGGCGTGCTAGTCACTAAGGAAGCTGCAACCCCATGGCTCCACCGTAATTAGAAGATTTGTGTGAAGGAAGCATCCCTAAATGTATCGCAAAGGGAAAACTCTACGACCAATGTTCTTGAATTGAGTATGCGTCTGGAAGGGGGGAGAGAATAGTGATGGAAACTACCGAGATCATCTAACAATACGGAAGCTTGGAAAAGGTATAAAAACGAAAGTTTCAGTAAAAAATATTTAGTGAAAGATATCGCAATAATATCCATTGAAGAGGGGACTACCACCGAATAAATGTTGATAAAGGCGACAATTTCCTTTATTTATCTTTTCAATCAAAGAGAGAGAGAGAGAGAGAGAGAGAGAGAGAGAGAGAGAGAGAGAGAGAGAGAGAGAGAGAGAGAGAGAGAGAGAGAGAGAGAGAGAGAGAGAGAGAATGTATTAAATATATTAGCTTTACACTCTTACTTAAAGTACACTCTTACTTTTGCTTTCGTTCTGGACCAGGGCAAGGCGGTGCGACACTAATAAGGAAGGAGGTTGGGGCTCGAGTCTCACCTCACGGATCAGGCGAGGCGCTGCCGTAGGACCTGTTACGTCAGAGGCAGACAGACAAATTATGTAAATCGAGCTATTAACCCAGCTTGTGTGGACGACCAGTGCATTTCCTTCCTTCCTACTTTCTCATTTCACTCCTGACTACTTCCTCTTCCTGCACAGCCTGTACTAATAAAGAATAACTATGATGTCACTCACACTCATCAGTAAGTCATCGTGAATGTCATGTAGTTATGTAGGCTTATTGAAAAAGGGATATACTGTATTGAAATTTTAGTTGCTGTCTTTAAATTACGTTACAAACTATATATAGCTATCTTCGTAAATACACAAATACTTATATGTATAGCGTTCTTTCTCTTACGGTTTACGTTCTTACTCTTTCTTAAGGGTAGATCCAAGGTCAACTATATGTCCCTGGGTAGATCCTTCGCTGCCATAAACATATCGCGCTTATTTGATTTCGCAAGAAGAAAGCAGACGGACGAGAAGGGAAGTTTACCGGAGATAAAGGACAGTGAGATTACTACTGCGCAAAACAAATAAAAGACAGTTACTGATAGCAATATTTCTTCTGTAGTAGGGGAGAGCGGGGCAGGTTGCATCGAGGGTAGGTTGCATCATTGCCTCTAACTCGCATTAACTTTTTTTTATTATTATTATTGTTGTAGTTGTAGTAGTAGTAGTTTATAGTAGTAGTAGTAGTAGTAGTAGTAGTAGTAGTAAGACGATGTACGTGTGATAACATGCGAGTTAGAGGCAATGATGCAACCTACCCTCGATGCAACCTACCCCGCTCTCCCCTAGACCTAAATATTTTCTTTTTAGTCGTGTGTTTCTTACTCCTTAAGATTTAAATGCATATTAGTTCCTGTGTGTGTGTGTGTGTGTGTGTGTGTGTGTGTGTGTGTGTGTGTGTGCGTGTGTGTGGGTGTGTGTGTGCGTGTATGTGTGTGTGTCTGTGTGTCTTACAAATATGCATCAGATTTTTTTTTCATCTGTGTTTTATCATTTATATATATTTTTTTTTTTTTTTTTTTTTTTTTTTTTTTGACACTATCTGTTCAGCTAGCATCAAGTTTTGCCCACATAGATCGCAGCTTAATGAAAATTCCGTGAACACTTTGACTTTTTCACAACAGAGCAAGATACCTGTTAGGACGGGAAGACTAACAAGGCTGTCTGGTAAGTGCTAGTTCACGCGTAATGGTGGGATAAGGTGAGAGGTTGTTCAGCGGATTATACATACACTCAGATGTTATATTGAACAACTCTCTCTCTCTCTCTCTCTCTCTCTCTCTCTCTCTCCTCTCTCTCTCTCTCTCTCTCTCTCTCTCTCTCTCTCTCTCTCATTTTTTCTCTCTATTTTTCTCTCTCTCGCTCTCTAATTTTTTTTTCTCTCTCTTCTCTTCTCTCTCTCTCTCTCTTCTCTCTCTCTCTCTCTCTCTCTCTCTCTCTCTCTCTCTCTCTCTCTCTCTCTCTCTCTCTCTCTCTCTCTCTCTCTCTCTCCTCTCTCTCTCTCTCTCTCTCTCTCTCTCTCTCTCTCTCTCTCTCGATCCTTTATGTATGTACCCTTTTCTAGTACATAATATGGGATCAACATGTATATCTTTTATTCCCACCACTGGTATGCATGTATAATGTATCTTCTAGTACTCCTGATAGCGTTGCAGTAACAAGAGAAAAGGTAGACGTATCCACACCTCCAAATTTCAACACAGTTCACCAGTATCATGGAGGGAAATAACAACGGAGGGAACCTGCTTGCATTCTTTTCCTACTTTTTTATGTGTGGTTGCCAATGTTTCACATCAATGTCATAAGACAAGAAATACTAATGCAATACAAAGGAGAGAAAGATAGAGTGGGTGGATAGAGTGGATAGGTAAGTGGGGACAGGGATAAGAGTAGATAGGGGAGAGAAGAGAGGAAAGTACATAAGAACATAAGAACATAAGAAAACTAGGGGGGGGGGGCACTCAGTAGAGCGCATACCTCCGCCCGAATATTTCATCAATTGGGTGCTATGGCAACAGTTGTGATTATATATATATATATATATATATATATATATATATATATATATATTATATATATATATATAATAATAATAATATAAGCGAAAGTGTGTCTGTCTGTCTGTCTGTCTGTCTGTGTGTGTGTGTGTGTGTGGTATAGGTTCCGCCCCCCGTGGCGCAAACACCTCATATGGCACATTTTTGGAATCAGGTTGACCAGGGGAAGGTCATAAGCTCACTTATGAGATGATCCGATCACTTTTTTTTTTTTTTTAGCAGCCTATTAGCGAGAATTGTGAAAACAAAAGTGGGTTGCGAGAATTGAGGAAGCCTTGATGTAGGGTGATGGGTAATGGGTGAGTGAATGGGTGGGGTGATGGGTAATGGGTGTGGGGTGATGGGTGAGTGAATGGGTGGGGGGTGATGGGTTTGGGGGTGAGGGTGAGGGAATAGGTGGGGGGTGATGGTAATGGGTGAGTGAATGGGTGTGTGGTGATGGGTAATGGGTGAGTGAATGGGTGGGGGGTGATGGGTAATGGGTGAGTGAATGGGTGGGGGGGATGGGTAATGGGTGAGTGAATGGGTGGGGGGTGATGGGTAATGGGTGAGTGAATGGGTGGGGGGAATACATACATTTCTACATCCCTGATTTCAGGAAAGTTAGAAGGGGCTATCTGGAGAGTCCATGTTTGGTGGGCCGAAGGCCCACCAATTGCCCTCCGCAGGAGCTAGCCAAAAAGTCCGCCCGGAGGGCGGCTTTGCGGCTAGTATATATATATATGCACTCAGTATGAGCGCATACCTCCGGCCGAATATTTCATCAATTGGTTGCCATGGCAACAGTTGTCAATAGATTTAATCCAAAATTAAATCAGTTCTTCCTTATACCAAATAGACTTGGTATACTGAGTTTGGTCCAAATCTATTGGTAACTTTTCGAGAAATCCTGTACACTAACAAACAGACAGACAGACAGACAGACAGACAGACAGATCGGGGTGAAAACATAACCCCTCCAACTTCGTTGGCGGAGGTAATAAGGAAGTTACAAGAGGCCGTCAGACCTATACGAGGTAGTTCCTGTTACTTAACACTACCTACATCCACCTTTCATCCCCATCCATGAATTTATCTAGCCTCCTTGTAAAGCTCTCTAATGACTCTGTACTAACTACCTGTCTACTGAGTCCATTCCAATCATTTACCACCCTATTTGTGAACCAGTTTTTCCCTATTTCTTTTTTAAATCTGGATGAGTCTCAGTACTAGAGTTCTCAGCTTACCTGCGTGAGGGTCGCAAGCCTTGTGGAGCGAAACATTGTCTGGCTGAGGAAGTAGGCGGCCAGCGTGCAGAAGGTGGAGACGGACACAAGGGCTTCTCTCTCTCATTTTTTCTCTCTATTTTTCTCTCTCTCGCTCTCTAAATTTTTGTTCTCTCTCTCTCTCTCTCTCTCTCTCTCTCTCTCTCCCCTCTCTCTTCTCTCTCTCTCTCTCTCTCTCTCTCTCTCTTCTCTCTCTCTCTCTCTCTCTCTCTCTCTCTCTCTCTCTCTCTCTCTCTCTCTCTCTCTCTCTCTCTCTCTCAAATTACCCATTTTTCATTATCCCGAAATCTGTGTATGAAATTCTTGCCCCCAGATGGAGTTAAAGACCCTGACGTTTCTCCCTATCAAGTATTCACCTGTTGCATTGGTCAAGGTACGCACGTGGGTCTGTTGTGCCTTCTCATGCATGCTACTGGGTGATGGCCTACGTGACGCACATTTATATAGAGATAGTAAACCACGCCCATACAGCAACAAACAGGAGCAAGGTAATGCCCGGTACTCACTATCCGTTCAGTCGAGATATAAGGAATCCGATCCTTTTTGTTAATTAGTCATTTTATAGTTTAATAGTACTTGAATACATACTTCCTCATCATCTAAGTTAGAGGCTATTACTTAATAATAATGTCGCCCTTATCTCTCTTTCACACACACACACACACACACACACACACACACACACACACACACACACACACACACACACACACACACACACACACACACACACACATATATATATATACTAATCATGTTTCTGAAATATATGAATGATACAAATGACATGACCAAAAAATATTATCACATTAACATATTTCTTGATGAAGACGAACTGAAAAGAACAATAATGAACGATAAATCGTGTGAGGGATTTCAAAAGAATCGAACAAAATCATATGAATAGATTCATAAATGGGAGATGAGTTGCAATGTAGAAAATTGTCACGTCATGAAATTTGGAAAGAGTATAAGGAGGCCTAACTGGGTCTATAAACGGTCAAGTAACAGTTCTCAAGTGTCTGACAAGGAGAAAGATATAGGAAGAATTCTCACCAGAGTATAACAAAATAAATAATATGTAACTCTATCTTTTAAAGGAATCTATAATAATAAGCTTGGAAAGAAATTTTAGTTTCTCAGCATCCCGCTATTTCCATGTCGAGACTTCTTTTTTCTGATAGATTTAGGTATACTCAGGCCACTCTAATGATTGGAAGGGTGTTGGCTCAGACCACTCTGATGATTGGAAGGGTGTTGGCTCAGGCCACTCTGATGATTGGAAGGGTGTTAGTTCTGGTCAGGACAAGGTGAGGTCTTAAATACGGATGAGGATATGTGTAGGAGTCTAAATGATTATTTCTTAAGTGTTTTTACGGAGGAGGATACACAGACGATACCTGATAGTGAACAGATGTTCAAAGGAAGCGATGAGGAGAAACTCAAAGATATTGTGATAACTAGGGAAATGGTGGAAGAGGGTATAGAAAAAATGAAAACATTTAAATCGCCAGGACCAGATGAAGTGTATCCCAGGGTATTAAAGGAATGCAAGGAGGTTGTTAGTGAGTCGTTAGTGCACATTTTTAGGAAATCGGTTGAGATAGGCGATGTGCCATTATTGTGGAGGAAAGGAAATGTTGTTCCCATATTTAAGAAGGGAGACAGAGGACTAAAGTCAAATTATCGACCCGTAAGTCTAACATCAGTGGTGGGTAAATTATTGGAATCTATTATTGCAAAAAACATTAGAGAGCACTTAGATAAACATAGTTTGATCAATGATTCACAACATGGATTCACCAAGGGTAGGTCATGTCTCACCAATTTATTGAGTTTTTATAGGAAAGTTTATGAGACGGCAGATAATGATAAGGATTATGATATAATATATTTGGACTTTAGTAAGGCATTTGACAAAGTACCACACGAGCGACTCTTAAATAAGGTTAGGGCTCATGGTATAGATGGGAAGGTTCTTCATTGGATCAGAGCTTGGCTAAGTAATAGGCAACAAAGGGTTACAATTAATGGTTCCAAATCTGAATGGGGACTGGTGACAAGTGGAGTTCCACAAGGGTCTGTTTTGGGCCCATTACTATTTTTGATTTACATCAACGACTTGGATAGTGGGATTAGCAGTGATATCAGCAAGTTTGCTGATGATACTAAGTTAGGTAGGATTATTGGATCACAGTCTGACGTAAACATATTGCAGGGAGACTTAGATAAACTTAACGAGTGGGCAGTCAGATGGCAGATGGAATTTAATATTGATAAATGTAGCGTTATGAATGTTGGTAGAAAAAACCCTGGTAATAGATACACCATAAGCAATGTATCGCTGAAAAGATCAGAAGGTGAAAAAGATCTTGGAGTGAGGGTGAGCCCAGACCTCCGACCTAGGAAACAATGTATTGAGGCCAGAAATAGAGCTAATAGAGTATTAGGATTCATTACCAGAAGTGTTAAAAGTAGAAGTGCGGAAGTTATTCTAAAGCTTTATCTGGCTCTAGTCAGGCCTCACCTAGACTATGCAGTTCAGTTTTGGTCTCCATATTACAGGATGGATATAGTGTTGTTAGAAAAAGTGCAGAGAAGGATGACCAAAATGATACAAGGGATGCGTAACTTTAGTTATGAGAGGAGATTGAAGTTATTAAAATTACACTCACTCGAGAGACGCAGAGTAAGGGGCGATCTGATAGAAGTTTTTAAGTGGATAAAGGGATTTAATAAAGGAGAGGTAGGAAAAGTTCTTACGGCTTTTAACCAGGGTAGAACAAGAAGTAACGGATTCAAGCTGGAAAAGCGTAGATTTAGAAAGGAAATAGGGAAAAACTGGTTCACAAATAGGGTGGTGAATGAGTGGAATGGTCTCAGTAGACAGGTAGTTAGTGCGGAGTCATTAGGGAGCTTTAAAGGGGAGCTGGATAAGTTCATGGATGGGGATGAAAGGTGGATGTAGGTAGTGTTAGGTGACAGGAACTACCACGTGTAGGCCTCGCGGCCTCTTGTAGCTTCCTTATTTTCTTATGTTATGTTCTTATGGCCACTCTGATGATTGGTAGAGAACCAGCTCAAGCCAATTTGATGACGGGAAGAGTGTATACTCAGGCCACTCTTATGATTGGATATGGAGTGCCCTTACCCCCCCTTTGATGGGGGGAAAGGGGGGGGGAGTAAGAAAAATGTTAAAGGGAGGCGGCGGTAAAACTCTCCTGTGGCGCGAAAATGTTGGGGTTTTGGCGGCTCGGTGTTCGCCACTCCCCCCAAACCCAAGGTCTTGAGGGCGACTTTAGCACCCCGGGGCACTTTGTTTTTGGGGCGCCCTTGATGTGCACCTTTTCGGGGTTTTGCTGCATCCACGGGGATAGGATGGAGAAGGGGGCCTCCCAGGGGGGGTGGAGGTAACGTTTCCGGCCCCCTGTCTGCAGCCGCTCCAGGGAAGCTTCAAAGGCCCAACCAGGGGGAGGCTTCGCCGCACCGCCCCGGGCCCAGTTTGGCCCCCCTCGTCCCCCCCCTGCGTCGGTTTGTGATGTGTGACTCCCCGAAAATTTTTGGGTTTAATCACGGTCTGGCCCCTTTCAGGGGGGGGACCTGCTTTTTCAGCCTCCTCCACACGTCCTCCACCTCAGTGGGGGCCGGGACCCCCTGCGGGGGCGGGTGTGTCCTGCAGGGGGGGGCTCGCCCTTGCTGTCCTCTGCCCTGGGCCTCCCCGGCACCCTCCCCCGTCACGCCTGGTGCGGCCCAAGGGCACTGCCTCGCTTTGGACCTTCCCTTCTCGTGGGGGCAGTGGTGGCGGCCAGCGTCTCCGTGCCCAGGGGACCCCGCCACCAGGGCCACAAAAAAAACCCCCCACCGCCACCACACCCAAACAACACGAAACCCGAACAAAAAGTTTTGGAAAATAAAAGTTTTTTCCTGCTCGGCCCCTTTTGGACCTGCCCCTACAGGGAGGGGCCCAAAGTTTTCCCTTTCTGCCCTACCATGGGCAGCACCTCCCCCCAGCTGTCACCCAGGGAAAGCCGGGCCCCCGCAAGGGGGTCCCCCTTGGGGGGGGCCCCACGGGACGGCCAGGTTTCCTCCCCACCCTTTCCCCCGCCCCGGGGGTGTGGGGCCCTGCGTCCCGCCAGGCCTCATCACCGAAAGCAGGGTTGTCGGCCTCCCGCAAAGAAGCCCCCCAGGAAAGAGGGTGGCCCCCAAAACCCCAAACCCCCAACACCGGGGCCCAGGCGGAAGTTTAATTTTTTTGGGCCCGGGAAAAAAGGGCATGGGGACAGGGGTCCCCCAAAATTTCATTTTATCAACTCTTTCAGGGGAATTTCCCCGCTCTGTTTTCGACACCCTAATGATTCCTTACAATTACATTTACAAACAAACAAGTAAATAAAAAACAGTAAACTATTACTTAAGGGGCCTCTTAACCTTGTTTGGGGCTGTGTGGTTTTTGGGGGGTAAAGGGCAAGGTTTTTTCTTTCCCCAAAAAAAGGTCCACTGCCCCAACCCCCCCCAAAGGGTTTTTTTTACAAACTACGACTACTACCAAATTTCTATTCCCGGGATAGTAGTGAAAAAAGTCAAAAAACCATGGATACCTAAGAAAAATTAGGTACCTTTAAAGTCAGGCCCAAAAAACGCCCCAAAAATTTGTTCGACCACCAAACGCCCGTTTTTAGTATTTAAGGCCTTTTTGAAACCACCCATGCATTCATCGGGCCCACTTTTTTACCCCCCCAAGGATTTTTTCGCCCCCCCGGGAGATCTCATCCCCCATTTTGGGCATTTTTGGGCCCGTTTGGGGAACCCCTTTATTTGATGCAAGCTCAAAATATTTTTTTATTAAATTTTCGGGGGAATTTTTTTTTTTTTTTCTTCCCGTTTGGGGCCCTTTCCTAAACCAAACAAAAAGGGCTTCCAAGGACGTTAGGGGTTTGGGGGTAAAACGGGATGTTTGATTTAGTTTTTAAAATGTAACCCTAGATTAGGTTTTTTTTTTTTTATTAATCTGTGAATTTTTCTCAATTTTTCGCTAGGGCCCCCTTAAAAAAAAAGTGATGATGCCAAAGAAAACTTTAAAAGGGTTATAAGGATTATACAAAAATTTTTTCATGTTTGTACCCCACCATTAACCCCAAAATAACAACCCAAAATAAACCCAAAATAACACCAATAAAAAACCCAAAATAACAAACCCAAAAACCCAAATAAAACCAATATAAAACCCAAAACCCAATAGAACCAAATAACCCAATATAACCAAATAACATAATTAACCAATATAAAAACCAATGGGAACAAAAATAACCCCCAATTAACCAATATAATACCAATAAACCAAAAAAAACCCAATTTAAACCCAAAATAAAACCCAAAATTTCCCCAAATAAAACCAATATAACCTTTTCACCCAAAAATAACCCCCATAACACCAATTTTAACCAATATAACACCAATATACCCAAATAACACCAAATATAACCAATATAAAAACCCCAAAATTAAACCCAAAATAACCCCAATATAACCAATTAACACCCCAAAATACCCCAAAATAACGCCCAAAATAACGGCCCTTCCTCTTCCCCTTTCCTTTAAAAAAAAAAATTTTTCTCTCTATTTTTTTTTTTCTCCCCCGCTCTCTAAATTTTTTTCCTCTCCTCTCTCTCTCTCTCCTCTCCTTCCCCCTTTTCCCCCCCTTTTCTCTCTCTTCCCCTTTTCTCTCTCCCTCTTTTCCTCTCCCTTCTTCCCTCCTCCTCCCTTTTCTTCTCTCCCAAATTTTCCCCTTTTTTTCATTACCCCGAAATCGTGTATAAAATTTTTCCCCCCCAGATGGAGTTAAAGACCGACGTTTCTTCCTATAAAGTTTTCCCCTTTAGGCAAGGACGCACGGGGGTCTGTTGTCCTTTCAGTGTATGGGGATGGCCTACGGAGCACATTTATAGGTAGAAACCACCCCCTCAGCAAAAAACGGGAGCAAGGAAATCCCGGACTAAAACTTCCGTTCAGTCGAGAATAAGGGAATCCGACCTTTTTGTAATTAGCATTTTATATTTTAATAGTATTTGAATACATATTTCCCATAAACAAAAGTTAAGGATTACAAAAAATGTCGCTTATCTCTTTTTCACACACACCCACACACACCACACACCACACCAAAACACACACACACACACACACACACACACACACCCCCACAACACACACACACACCCAACAACACACACATATATATATATACTAATCATTTTTTGAAATTATAAATGATACAAATGAATGACCAAAAAATATTATCACTTAAATTTTTTTGATGAAGACGAATGAAAGAACAATAAGAACGTAAAAAACGTGTGAGGGATTTTAAAAGAATCGAACAAAATCATATGAAAGATTCAAAATGGAGAGAGTTGCAAGTAGAAAATTTTACTCATGAAATTGGGAAAAAGATAAGGGGCCTAATGGCTTAAAAAAGGTAAGAACAGTTCAGTGTCTGACAAGGAGAAAGATTAGGAAGGAATTCTCACCCGAGTATAACAAAATAAAAATAGTAACTCTTCTTTAAAAAATCTATAATAAAAGCTTGGAAAAAAATTAGTTTCTCGCACCCCATTTCCAGTCGAGACTTCTTTTTTTGATAGATTTAGGTATACTCAGGCCCCTAAGATTGGGAAGGGGGTTGGGGTCAGACCACCTGATGATGGAAGGGTGTGGCTCAGGCCACTTGATGATTTGGAAAAGGGGTTAGTTTTGGCCACTCTGATGATTGGGGAGAGAACCAGCTCAAGCCAATTTGATGACGGGAAGAGTGTATACTCAGGCCACTCTTATGATTGGATATGGAGTGACTTAGGCCCCCCCATTGATGGTGGGAAGGGGTGGAGTAAGCAAATGTTGAGGTGAGGCGGCGGTCAACTCTACTGTGGCGCGAAAATGTTGAGGTGTGGCGGCCTCGAGTGTTCGCCACTCCGCCAACAAGGTCTTGAGGGCGACGTAGCACTCCGGGGCTTTTTTTTGGCGCCTTGAGTGCAGCCTTTGGGGTGCACCACAGATGAGGATGGAGAAGCGGCCTCCCAGGTGGCGGTGGAGGTAACGCTTCCCGGCTCCTGTCTGCAGCCGCTCCATGAAGCGTCGAGGCACCAGGAGGCTTTGCCGCACCGCACCAGGCAGTTGGCCTCCTCGTCCTCCCCTGCGTCGGCTGTGATGTGTGACTCTCGAGAAGTTTAGTTAATCACGGGGTCTGGCTCCTGCAGGGGGAGGACCTGCTCTTCAGCCTCCTCCAGCACGTCCTCCACCTCAGTGTGCTTGACCTCCTGCGAGGCTGCTGTGTCCTGCAGGGGAGGCTCGTCCTGCTGTCCTCTGCCCTGGGCCTCGCTGGCAGCCTCCTCCGTCACGCCTGGTGCGGACAAGGGCACTGCCTCGCTTCGGACGCTTCCCTTCTCGTGGGGGCAGTGGTGGCGCGCCAGCGTCTGCCGTGCCCAGGGGCACCCCGCCACCAGGGCCACAAACACAACCACCACCGCCACACACACGATCAACACGAACCAGAACACAAACGTGAGAACATGAAACGTGTTCCTGCTCGGCCTTCTGGACCTGCCCCTACAGGCAGGCCAGACGTTCCTTGCTGCCCATCACCATGGGCAGCACCTCCCTCCAGCTGTCACCCAGGGGAAAGCCGCACTCCGCAAGGGGGTCCCTTGGGGAGGCCAGCCACGAGACGGCCAGGTGCCTCCGCACCTTCCCCAGCACGGTGGTGTGGGGCCCTGCGTCCCGCCAGGCCCTCATCACCTGACGCAGCTTGTCGGCCTCCAGCACGAAGCCCCTCAGGACGAGGGTGATCCCCAACCCCATCACCAACACCAGCG